>CM077518.1:39856120-40278679 GCA_039654895.1 Mongoloraphidia duomilia | reverse complement strand
GATCTGGATAAAACTATGCATACTTATGGAGAAAAACACGCTGAATCGATTCCCGTTATAAAAAATCGTCTATTTCTTTTAGTTTCGGAGATTTTAGCGTTTTAAGATTTTTTAATTTTTCCCTATAAATGTGCTTCGATCTGGATAAAACTATGCATACTTATGGAGAAAAACACGCTGAATCGATTCCCGTTGACAAAAATCGTCTATCTCTTTTGGTTTCGGAGATTTTAGCGCAACAAGAACAGCCGCAGCAAAGACAACCGATCCATAAACGAATGGAAACCTACGAAGAAAGACTCGCATCGCTCGTGACTTGGCCGCTACAGATCAGACAACGCCCTGAAGATCTGGCCGAAGCGGGTTTCTTCTACAAGGGAACGCACGACGTCGTGATCTGTTACAGCTGCGACTTGGGCGTTCATCGATGGGAACCGGACGACGAGCCGTTCGCGGAACATTTGAAATTCTCTCCTCGGTGCGAGCATCTGAAATCGATGATGACGACGACGACGACGAATCCGAGCGTCTCCCGACGTCGCCGTCGTTCCGAATTTCGCGGTTATATGACAATCAGCTTCGATTGTACGCGTGACGGCGGCGCGACTGCGAGAAATAAACCTGAAAACGATTCCGAAAGGGAGATGGAAGAGGATGATGACGACGACGACGCTGACTACTACGATGCGACCGCTTGCGGTTACGATACGGTATTCTAGTTGTCGCGACGCGTACGCTTGACGTCGACCGCGAAAGATTCCGGCCAATAGAACGCGTCGATGCAACGACCAATCGGAGATAACGGCAGGCGCATGCGCGTCGTTCTCATTCTCGTACGTTCGTGATTTCCGCAGTCATTTGTATTTGCGTCGCCGCCGATAGAACATGTGCGAACGATTAGAGAGCGCGAGTGAAATGAATTACGATTCGGATAAAGAAAACACGGATCCTAATGCCGTGAAATTTAAAAGACGTGCGTCGCCGCCGACGATAAGAAAACAAAGTTCTCGAATAAAAAGAAGAAGAAGAAAAGCTTTGCAATCGCTCTCGACCTCACGACATCTGCCCGTCATCGATTTGACTCAAGCCTTGAACGAATTGCGCGAATTAGAGTCAGACGTTGCAAAGTACAACGACAACAACGCCGACGACAACAACGTCTTTGATTTCGATTCGTTGTTTCGTTTCGATGACGACAACGACAACGACAACGGAAACGTTCCTGAAACACAACAAGAACAACCACAACAGAAATCTGTGAAAAATGATAAGAAGAAACAAGACAAAAGAAAAGTTGTCACCGCCGCCGGTACGCGCGTTACTTTGATGAAGAGCAACAACGGCGGCGACGACGACGGGAACGCTTACGTCACGACGGAAATAAAAAAAGAAGAAGTTAAAAATTCCGATTTCTTCGTGTGCGAACGCGTGTTCTTCTTAAACGGAGACGAAACCGTTTTCGCGAGCGTCGGCTACGATTCGGCGCGAAACTTCAACGCGTGCGTCAAGCTCAGATCGACCGTCAGACGCGCCTGCGGCGTCGTGTTCGATCGCGACGAATGGTCCGCGTTCGTCTCGATCTACCTGCCGCTCATGGAAGGTTTCTTCAAGGGCGACGAAAGTTTCGACTTGAAGTTCGGCAACGTGCGACTGAGAACCCACAGCGTCGCTCTCTCGAAAGGCTCGGAGAAAAGAATCAACGTGTTCGCGGTCGACAAGAGCGAACAGCAGCAGCGCAATCCGTTCTGTCTCGACGTAGGCGTCTGGACGAACCTTAGAATCGTCGTGCCGAGCCTGTGTCGTCAGATCGAAACTCTCTGCGAGTGCAGCGCGCGAGTGAGAGACTATTACGAGGATTACTTGGGACGCTGTTATGCGCTCAACGCATGTCCGTTGACCGGTTACTTTGAACCGTCGCCGCCTTCGGAAGCCGGTGAAAATAAACAAAACATCGTCTACGCGGATTTGTTTTACGAACTTTCGTTATTATTTCAAAAATTATCATAGACTTATATTTAGTACATAATAATTTAAAAAAATATATATATTAACACACGTTTTAACCATTAGTATCTATTATAACTATTCAATTATTATTATTAATAATTTCATTATAACTATTCATATTATTATTGTTAATTTTATTTTTTTTGATAATAAATCGGTTTAAAAAATGTTTTGTGTTTCTTTTTTTCTTCTTATTTATTCACATTGAGCTCTTTATCCGTCTTGTACACGGAAAGAGCGAGCTAGAGAGAGAGAGAGAGAAAATTAATGCTTTCATAGAAGGAGAGAGAAAGAACAACGCCCGTCCGTTGAACTATCCCCCCATAGCTTTCCCCCCGCGCGCCGCTCGCGGACAAACGGGTCTATCCTCTCCCAAACGTCTATGGTGCTTCGGAGACTATTGGATCTTGAACTACAGCGTTGCCCCGCCCCGATTAGTTATGGCGATTGGGGCCTGTATTTGCGGAGCTCTGAAACGTCTGTCGGCAATCTGGCGGAAAGGGCGTGTCAAGATGAGGGGTGTCACGGGGGGTGGGGCTTCTGGGGGGCGTGCTAAGAGGGCAGGGGACGACGGTGCTAGATAGCTATTGCGGTACGTCGCTCTCAGACCTGTATTTGCGGAGCTCTGAAACGTTTGCCACCAATCTGATGGAAGGAGTCGTCGCTGGGGGTGGGGTAACTAGGGGGTGGGGCTTCTGGGGGCGGTAGCTAGTGGGGTTAGCTGGGGGCGGAGTCTGGGAGAGGGGATCTGAGGGGTGGGGCCTTAGGGGCGATATCTCATGGGGGGTGGCTGGGGGCGGGAATTGCTGGGGGCGGGGGTGTGACGTCACGTCTGGTGGTTGGTGGATCCAGAATTGGTAAAAAGCAATACTCACGTCGATTTGAGAACCTAGTTTTTTTGAAGTCGGTTAAAAACAGGAAAAAGTTGACTTTTGAATATAACGACAAATAAAGAAATAGATGAGAGTAAATTTATAATCGACACATTTTTATAAATATCAAATCTAACATTAAATATAATATTTATGTTTAGTTTTGATGACTATATTATTAGTACGTTAAGTGTCGGTCGGATGGCGGGACCTAGCGATCGGACCAAAACGTCTCGACGCTTTTATTGTTCACGTAAATGTTCATGCAAAACGTGGATACATAGTCGAAGTTGTTAAATTACACAAATCAGAACCGAATATATTGTAATCGCAGAGCGTCCTAAGCATCGTATGTGGGACATAATTTGTATCACTTTAATGGTCGGTTTATCGTACATTTTAATCACGATGTTTTTTTAATTACACTGTTAAATTTTGATTGCTACGTGCTCATTGGTTGCTGCGTTTCGTTATTATAGCAACCCGTCATTTAACAGTGTGATAAAAAAAAATTTCGCGATTAAAATGTATGATAAACCGGCCATTAATTAATTAACAAATGAAAACATTACTTACGGTTTTAGTAGGATTGTGCGAGTATGTGAAAAATCGAGTACCGGTCGAGTAATTAAAGTACTCGATCGTCAACTCGAGTGGAAACAAATTCCAACTCCAAAAATACTGACATTTGAAAATTAATATAATAAATATCTAGTATATCATTCGTAGATCTGGTGAACATTTTCATACATTAGTTTGTACACATTGAAATGTTATAAAGAAGGTAGAGTTTTCTTACTGCAGAAAAAGGAATAAAGAACCTCGTCAGGCAACTCAGGTCCTGAGCCTCCCCTCAATTTTTTAAAATAATTTTTTATTCATTTTTCTGGACAGTAGAACCGCCAGATTCGTCTGGTTTTCATTTTTTTTTCAATAAAAAAACTTAAATTAGTACCTACTCCATTATTTGTGGAGTTGGAACGGTAAAATTACCTACTAGTACTACAAAGTGCGTTTGTATGTAATCTGAAAATGCGTGAAAACACAATTGTGACTACATTTTGCAACTTTAACACCGTCCATTTCTTTACAATCGGATGAGACATACGATGTGAAATATGCACTCAATTATTTTATTTACAAAGTGAAAAAGCCTGTATGAGTGAATAAATTACATCAAAAGGTTTAAATACGCATAAAAATATAATATGGTAACGATTATTCAGCGCATTCAACTCTGTTTTATAACATTATTTCTCAATTGTTTATGCAATAACAAAATAATTAGCAACGTAAATAACAAATAAAATTCTTTCAAGAATTTTCCAATAATATTTCAATAACATTTTACATTTCAATAGCAGGGGAAATTTGTTTTTTGTAATTGTTAACTCTTCCAAGCGTTTTAGAAAAAATAAATAAAGAATTGTACTCAGAACACGTGAAACATTTACATTTTTGTTAATTTTTGATGTGAAAACATCTACGCTCTCGTCCCCCCAAAAAAAAGTTATTCGACAATAACTATCGCGGCGGACTGAGTTGACATTACTCACACAGTGACACATTTTCGTCAATGTGTGAGTAATGTCAAGTCAGTCCGCCGCAATAGTGGAAAGTTTAGGGTTAAAATCCCTACGGTGACATAGGTTTGAATTAATGTATTTTTCCTGATTACAGCATTGTGTTACGTCATTGTTCTTACAACAGGTGTTTCATATACTGTTTGCAGTCATTATGCATTCATATAATAATATAGATAGTGTTTAACGCGGTTTAACGTGATAATTACCAGAAAAATCAAAAATTATTAAAAATCCAACATGGCGGATACGTTCTTCCCGACTACGAAACCCTTCACTGTGCGTGGTCCGACACGCACTTGGCCGTTTTTTTAAATAAAAGCTTTTCTTACATTTTTTTTAAATTTAATTTTTTACTTTTTAGTTACATAGCTTATCGTATTTTACTCGTCAAAACCTTTCATTTGATACCCACATCAAGGGGATTGAAAAGAAAAAGGTAATCCGCCATCTTGGGGGCGTCCACCATATTGGATTTAGAACGATATTACGTTTATGATATCACGGGACTTATACAGTACTGTGTGAAAAAATTTCAAAGCTGTAGCTCAATTAGAACTAGTCGAAATTTTGATTGCAAGATTTGTAGCAGAAGAATGAGAAGTAAAGTTAAATAAAATCTTTTAAAAAATATACTATCGAGAACAGATGCAAAGATATTATCATATTTTGATGACATAACACATAAAGTGAATAGTTTAAAGGCAGTCGATCATATCAAATTAAGTAATTTAATAATCAAAATATTTTTGTCATTATAATTATTTCAAGCGTTTCAACATACCGGAGACATTCTTACAGACACATTATTCTGAATGCATTGGATCCAATAAAATAACTGCATATTTTCAATTATCTAGTTGGCTAGGTTTCAAACACGTTCTACGTGCATTAAATAGTTCCAAACATTAAAAAATATGTGTGTTCGCCAAACAAAAGTGGTCACCAATACTTCTTCTCTCTTTATTTATTAAAAAGGATTAGATAAAGAAAAAACTCGGGTCGCAGTGCCAAAACCCTGCCGACAATATAGTGTATTTGCTAATACAGGCATTGTGGCATTATTATGTAAACTTAAGTTTGTTTTTTGACAAAATAAAAAATTTAACCCCTTAATACAGCCCTTAAAATAATTAAATTTTTCTAAATTTCAATATTAGACATGGATTTCATCAATACACCCAATTAAATACACCCTTCCATATCTAAGTAAATCCGTATCAACAAACTAGTGTTTTCATAAAATTTGAAAGTCCGGTCCTGTCGGGCCGATTTTATTAAAATTTTAGCAGCACATTTTAATCTTTACTAAAGAGTTAAATTTCAATTTTGAAACGATTCTGACAAATTTTTCGGTATTTTTGGGCCCAAAAACTTTTTGGAACCCCTAAATACAACCCTGAAAATGGTCCGATCGGGCCCATTTTAAATAGGCTTCTTGCGGTGATGGGTTCCAATGTGTGTACCAAATTTCGTTTCAATCGATTAAGTCTGTCGAGAGTTATCGTGTACACACATATATATATAAATATATATATAAATATATAAATATATATATATATATATATATATACATACATATATATATATAAACATTTTTAAAAATGGTGCCAAAGTGTTCAGGAGGCTATGAAACGTCGAGAAATTTTGGTCCGACCCCTAGGTCCCACCATCCGACCGACGCCAATAGTGTATGTGCCATATGGCAAATACACTAAAAAACGTATTGATCATTAGTTCTGAGGTTAAATCTTTTTAGTGAAACTAACCAAAATGTTCAATACCATATGCTACAATGGAGGTCGCTCAAGAATGCAAACGAATTTATAATATCGTATTCACTGAGTGGGCCAGATTGAATATTAAGTATGTATAAATCCCACGATTTATTTAGTTTAGAAGTGTGCCAAATGCAAGGAGCGCTATATTTTAGTTTAATTTGTCAAAACGTTGATGCTGCTGCATCGGGGAATACCGTCTTGATAACATCAATTATTTTATTGTGTATTTTAGACGGGAAATTCTAATTAAATGATATCACCCATATTACTAGGGGATTTGGTCCAAAGTCGCCCATATGAGTGGGAATGAAAAGATCTTGTCATAAAAAATTGTTTATCTTAGGACCTAGAGTATTTGCTCGTGAAACGAAAAAATAGCCCTAAAAATTTAGAAGATATGGGTCCAACCAGCATTCGTACCGAGTGGCATCTCTCTACCACAAAGTGCAAGGTTGAAACGCTTAACGGCCCCACTAACAGTTGAGAGTGCGGTGGAGCCCAACCATTTATTCAAATTCCAATATTCTAGTAGACCAATGGGCAATTTTCCCTGGTTTGCCAACATCACTTGTTGATTAAATATAAAAACCTGTATATCACTTGTTTTTATTACATATAATTTTATATTATTTTCGTGTATTTAATGACACTAAACAAATAGTCTAAAAGTAATATCAAAATCTTTCGAAAATAAGATACTTAATTTAAAAATACAATCAAAACGCATTTCGGTCTGAAAATAAGTCTACAAATTTTAGAACACAGAGCAAAACCCGCATAATACGATTTCCAAGAGGTTGTGAAAAAACTGCGCTTAAGCGGGATTACGTCTTATGCAGGAAGACTAGCAAATGAATAAATATATTTAATATAGTTAAATTATTGTTATTACTAGCTGTACTCGCCACTTTGTTTGCGCGGCGTTTTAGGATTTGATGGCACGTGCAATCACTGTTAGTCGTTAGATATTACTATTCTTAATAAGATATTCAAATTTTATCAAATTTCTGAAAAGTGGTTCATGGTCCATGGGTAACTACAATGTTAGCTTGTTATGAAATAATCGTGGCTACATCTGTTGGTGAGTAGCAGAAATATTATTGTTTACAACATAATATTGGTGTGTATAACAGAAACATGAATGTTTTATTTTATTCCATAAAAAACATTGAAGAATTTATTTTATTCCATGACCCATCCCGAGATACTATAGTTTTTTGACTACCCCGCGGGAACTCCTTTTTTTGACGGGATAAAAAGTATCCTACAATATGTTGACCCCGGGCGTAGTATAAGCTAGACCAACATGCCAAGTTTAATTTAAACCCGTTCAAATCGTACTTATACTACAAAATACAACATTGATTTTGGGATTTGATTTACATTATGATTAGTGTTTTGTGTCTGCAAATTGATCAGAAATCTATCGTCGTATCGTTGTATGATGCATATTAAGCAGGATAAGGAGTGTTTTAAGACGGAATTTTATATGAAATATTAGATAAAATTCTTGGGGTCGACGTAAAAGAGCGTATTATGTGGGAACATATTAGCGGGTTTAAATTGTACTTAATTTCAATTTTAAATTGAAATATTAAGTACATGATAATCTATCTTTAAGTTAAGCATTTTACATTAAAACTAAAAATGATTAGTCACACTGCTGAATTACGAATTACCCCAAATTATACACTGACATACAAAACGGTGGCCTTTGGAAAATATTTAAGAGAGAGATTGTAGATTATAAACGCCCAACAACTAAGATCTATTTGATCCAAATGCAAAAGGACATACCTACTATTCAAAACGCTTGCGATAAATTGACACTGTAAATTTTTTTAGTCACTTCACTCCAAAGATATATAAAACTATGATCCAATATAAAAATATTTGTCATATAATATTCTAAACAGTAAGTTTATTTACAAGATTTTTATTCGTTATATATTGTCTGGTTTCCGTTGTCTTCTAAATTGGAACAAATTGTAGCTGAACATGATTTCATACTTTTATAGATAATGACAATTTATTGGCTATAAATTTTTCTTGTAATTTGTAAGGGATGAATTGGTCCCATACGTCATAAGAAAATGATTAATTTGTCTCAGTAAGAAAAATAGTAAATGGAAGATTTTTATACAAAATTGTAAAATAAAAATTTTATAAACTGGATTCTAAATTTGTATTTTTTTTAAATTTAAACTGCAATGTCAATTTTAATATTAGAAGTGATTCGAATTGACATTAAATAAGTGTTTATTGGATAGTTCTTTAAAGTACTTAAGTACTTTTTTTAATATATATTCAATTTTTATCTGACGTAGTTTTTTTTAACTTTTCCCTATATTATACAAAAAACTTATGGTAACACATACGACTATACTTATAAAAAACAAACATGTTAGCAATTAAGCTTATTGGGCTGGAGATTATATAAGAACCGGAAATTAAAATTTATGTAACAAATTGTAAATTTTTATGTTGTGACAATAAATCATTAAGTTTTTTTGCATTTTCAATAAATTATATGTATTTAAACAGCACAAGAAAAGGTTATTTAATCCTTATTCAGAAGTCAAAAAACTTTATTACTTACATCAAGCATTGCGAAACAGAATGTTAAACAAAAAAATTAAACTGTAATTTCCACGCTACGTCTTGCTAATTAACAAATTGAAATGAAAACTAATTTTTTCACTTGAATTATAAAAATTCAAAAGAAAAAAGTCAAATTAAAGCTGCTAATCTGTAGTCTGTTTTTTTCCGTGTAACATTTCTTCGTTAAAGTATTTTAATATACAAATTTCAGACGGTTTTTAGAAAGGAGTGTTTCGCATTACAACGAAATGACGTGTCGGTTGGATGCTGAATGCCAGACCACCGATGTAATAATGAAAGAAATGCTGCAGCACATTGTTCGAGATTGTTAACATCACCAGATCGAAGCACTTTAAACAAGCTCAAATTATTGAAGTGAAACTTTTTATGTCACGGTAGTTTAAGTTCACATGTTAAGAAACTGAACCGTAACGAAAAGTGAAACGCTAATATTAATCACTCAGCCCATAATAAAAGGAGTTTTGATCACTCCACATTCCTTGTTTTCATTACACGATCACCCTCCGAGTGGTCTACGAATATTTCAATATGGTAGCCAAGAACACCCGTGTCGTCCAACGCAGAAAAAAATCAGAAAATCCCATTGAGATGGGTATCAAATTAAAGGTCTTGATAAGTAGATTTAAAAAAAAACATAATATATTATATAAAATTTAATGTATGCAAGCTTCAATAAAAACTGTTTAAAAACAAATAAGCGTAGAATAAAAAACTTTTAAAAGAACAAAAAACCAACTGCATCTAACACAAAAGTACAAAACAAGCTTCCAATATAAATACTAAAACTATAACATATTTTACCCGACTACTTTCATATTGGAAACTTGTTTTGTACTTTTGTGTTAGTACGCAGTTAGTTTTTTGTTCTTTTAATAATTAATTTTTGTTTTCATGTTTAATACATAGGTAGTAGCTGAGAAATAAAATTACAAATTTCATTACTGATGATGTTAAAATAAATCCGCGCATCGCTCTATGAAACGAATTCAGTCCTAAAATCGAGACCTACCTATGCAGTGCGAACGTTGGCTGTAGAACGCTCCAAATAGGTATAAAAACTTCCCCGATTATCTGTGACCAAGATCCTAGAACATGTCAAACTTATTTCTTGACTTTTTCTAATGATAACCCCTACTTTTTCTGACAGAATGAAGAAATCTAACATAATTGTATGTCGGTGCAATGTAGAATTTGACGGATAATCAGAATCTGTCAGACATTGTGTCACGTCTATCATAAACCAACGTTTCTCAGGTTCTAATTTGAGCTTTTAGACCCTGCTTCGCCCGAATAGATTTTGGTTTGGCAACGAAATAATCAACAGCAACAAATTTCTTCTGTCACTATTGCCTTATTGTATTTCTTGTAGAGCCAGCGTGCACCTAGAGTGCGTGATCCCCGACTTGCTTTACATCGTCCTCATTGGTCAGCCCCATGTGTCACGTGATAGGAATAAGTAGGCTTTTAAACAACGAAAGAATTTTTCAAATCAGTTCAGTGATTCCTGAGATTACTTGCTACAAACAAACATAATAAATTCATGAGATCGGTCAGATCACCAGCTTTAATTTGCATAAGAATTAATCTCACGTCACAGAAATTGACGTATATAAAAATCTAAAAGATTTGTATCTTTTCTCGTCGTAGAAAGTCACAAGTCTATATTATTAAGCCGGGGTCCCACGGCGTGTGACTTAACGAGCCTGGTCTGAAGTTTGTCATAGCTCGCGTCGTTTGAACGTAAATACTCATTATTGCTCGAGGTGACTTGGAATAGCTCGACCTTTCCCGTGAAATGTCGATAAATACTCAAGCCTCTGGTATGGCTTGTGCACTGTTCCCACAGTCTGTTGTAGATTATGAAGTGTAGTTTTGCAGTTTTTGCAGTTTAACTATAGACGAGATAAATCGTGTGCAAAATTCAAGAACGTCTGAAAATGTTCGGGTCCACTCGAGATTTGCCAAGCCACTCGCCGTGAGAATGATGCGAGGTCAGATTTCGATCGACCGCAAACCAACTTAAGTATGAACTTTGAGCAACTCGAGGTTTGCCTTAACTCACACGCCGTGGGACCCCGGCTTTAGAAGCAGTGCAAGTAAGTGAAGTTGTAATTGTTGAGACTGTTGAAGGTTGTAATTGTCTGACAGTATCGCTTACATCCTGTGACAATTGCGACAGGCGTATCTCACCATGCTGTACTGACTCAGCTCTCGAGTCTGTTCCGTTGATCGTAGTTGAGATCTTAAAATAGTTTAAAAATACTTTAATACTAAAGCTGGCTGATAAGTTTTATCAATAACTAAAATCTTGTCTGCAGTATTTACTTCATTAGTAGTCTAGGGTTACGCTCTTGAAGGATATTAATAATGTTACAAAACTGTTTTCTGAGTTGGCGGAATAAATATTTATTTAATATAATTAACAATTCAATAACAATAAACGCAACAACCTAACAATCAACACAATTATAATAACTAAACAGTAATTCTTAAACAAACCGAAACACTTAAATAACACTGAACAAATAACTATACAGTGTGTCCACAGACTCATCCTCAACATGGGGATCTCCGTTGTTATGGGAGATAGAGATTTGGTTAAATGAGACAAAATGTGCAGAATCTCCAGTACTACTACCCTGCGTAGTCAAACTTTCCATATTTTGCTTGGTTCGCGACCGACAGTTGAAAAACGAGATTTACCCATTTTCGATTTTTGTTTATAACTCGCTTATTAAGTAAGCTAGAAAAAAAATATTTTCACTTTCTTAAGGCCCTTTTTTATGAAGATTTCAAATCTCTTTTCATATTTTTATTTACTTTTATAGTTTTAGAGATACTTGTATTAACTTTGTTTTTTTAAATACACGTCGAAGATGGCCATGACACCATTCGAAAGAGATTTTTTTTCTCTTTAATTTGATATGAGGGTTGATGGATTTATTTTCAAAAATAACAGAGTTATACGTAAAACACTGATTTTTAATAGTAGGCTATGGCTAAATTAATTGATTAAACAACAGAAGGCTTTGCAAACAGTTGAAATTCGCGTTGGCTTAGTAAACGGCTGTTTTGTTTTAGCTGTCAAAGTGTAGTTTGTTGCTAATTTGTCAGTTTACTAAGTGATTTATTAAATTTACTTTTGTTATCATGGAACCATTTTGTAACCATGAAAAATAAGCGATTTTCAACAATTGATCGTAAAACAGTAGTTTTGTCTTCTTCACTCTTTCGCCGCGTTGACTTAGTAAACGGCTTTTTAAATGATCCATAGTTTATTAAATTTACTCGTAAGTTTCTGTAAATAGACGAATGAGATTCTAGATACTGATCGAAGTACATTTCTGCAGCTCTGGTCGAATTTTTGTGACATAGAATGTAACAAGATAACATATCAAATTTTTCATTGTTACAAAATGGTTCCATGATAACAAAAAAAATTTAATAAATCACTTAGTAAATTAACAAATTAGCAACAAACTATACTTTGACAGCTAAAACAAAACAGCCGTTTACTAAGCCAACGCGAATTTCAACTGTTTGCTAAGCCTTCTGTTGTTTATCAATTAATTTAGCACAGCCTACTATTAAAAATCAGTGTTTTACGTATAACTCTGTTATTTTTGAAAATAAATCCATCAACCCTGATACCAAATTAAAGAGAAAAAAATCTCTTTCGAATGGTGTCATGGCCATCTTTGACGTGTATTTAAAAAAACAAAGTTAATACAAGTATCTCTAAAACTATAAAAGTAAATAAAAATATGAAAAGAGATTTGAAATCTTCATAAAAAAGGGCCTTAAGAAAGTGAAAATATTTTTTTTCTAACTTACTTAATAAGCAAGTTATAAACAAAAATCGAAAATGGGTAAATCTCGTTTTTCAACTGTCGGTCGCGAACCAAGCAAAATATGGAAAGTTTGACTACGCAGGGTAGTAGTACTGGAGATTCTGCACATTTTGTCTCATTTAACCAAATCTCTATCTCCCATAACAACGGAGATCCCCATGTTGAGGATGAGTATGTGGACACACTGTATATATACTATACCAGGGTTATTTATTTGTGAGTACTGTATTTATATTCGTTGTTCAACACGACACTGACTCACGACTGACTGCCTGATTGTCGACTCACCTTGTTTATATACCTGCGGGGACTGAAGCACAATGTGTTCTGGCGCTTTCCAGAACGTCTGGAATCTTCACGTGGTTACTAATTGTTCGGTACGCAGACCCCTGTTTCTCGGAACTAATGTCCGTAGTCCATATACAGGGTGATCCGTAACAATAATGTTTTGTGTTACAGCGAAATAACATTATTACGCAATTACTTTTCTATGCGTCTGGAGTAGGCTTGATAAAAACCATTCACAAGATTGAGCGGAACGATCTCGTTTCACTGGCAGCTCTGCGTTCCAATTTCACATTGAATACTCCGTACTCCGTAGAGTCTAAAACGCCAAGTATACCAGAACTTGTCAGGTACCCGATATATTCATATAATATGCACTCTCAGGCGCGTACAAACCGGTCCCAATGAAGGCCAACGAAAGGGTTTCACTTATCCGGTGTGAACGGTTTAACGAAAGCCAACGAACATTTGCTGGCGTTTATTCGCAATCCGTTTCGTGGCGGTAACATCAAAAGAATTGGACCATTCAGGAGAACACCGTGTTGACGTGCACCGAAAGCCAACGAAGGAATGTTCAGTTGGAGCTCGCGATCGTGATTTTCTGTTTAAAAAAAGGTCGCCCCCCACCTCCGGTTTCGTTTCGTTATTCTTGCTATTTAGTTGAGGTATAAGAATGTGGAAACTCGTAAAAAAAGCCTTCGTCGTCGTCCATGTCGCACCGAACGTATCAAATAAATCGTATTCACGTCCAACGAACAAGAAACTACAAAAACGTGTGCCATATGGGCGTTATTCCGAAGGTCAACGAACGTGTGGTAACCAATGACGAATCTAGTTCGTTGGCCTTAGTCGGACCGGTCTGTATGCACTTTCATTATTTTACGGGAGCGAACGAATACTACGATCGTTGTGTGTGACAAATCTCATGATGAACTGAAATTGGACTGTAATATGCCGGAGTATGGACATGCTAAGGTGCGTTGTAGGGAAAGTTGAAACGTGTCCGAGAAAGAACATAGTTTGAGGAACTATACAAGTCCGGATCTACCCAAGTCTAGTCTGGAGTCCTATTTCAGCAAGATATGGTGTTTGGACGTTATCTGGTGGATTTGTGATATGACCTTGTCAACTATTTCCTTTGTAGAGTTATAACTACACATACGATAGAAAACACACTTATATTAATATTGTCAACCCTGGATTTAGGAAAATCGACCAGCAAAGTAAACATAGATTTTGCAAAACAGGAACGATTTTCTGGTTTGGTAATTTTACTGACGCGTTTGTTTGTCAAAGCTGTGTACAGAAACTAAAAGCCGACAGTTTGCTTGTAGTTCATTTATTTTTTCTTACATGTTTTATTAAAAACGTACCTTGCATTTCTTAAAATTAAGGGATTAATGCTCAATTTCTGGTACCTACAACTTTGAAACTACATTTAATAGTGTTTTCAGCTGGTATGCACTTTTTGGCGCGTAGTTTTGCACGAGTGTAACACTAGCACAGTGTCAGCGCTGAGTAGTGTACTCCTCGTGTAGGCCGTTACTCTGTCATGTTGCAATTTCTTTACACGAGCTCTCTGCGACGGTGGTAAAAGTGTAACACTGAAGGTCACACTAGCATCTCATCGACGCCCAGTCGAATACGATACACTGTAGCACTGCTATCTACACTGACCGCAGTCGAACACGGTTCTTCGTGAAACTTTATACTAGTGCGCCCTAGCGTAACAAAGTGTAACCGGATGAAAATGCTATAGCAGTAAATTTTACAATGACTTCCATAGTAGTTCAAAGTAGTTTGTGAAATTGGATTTAGCGTTAAATGAATCAGAGGCCGATAATAACAGACGTAACACTTAAATTATTTGTAAACTCTTCCAGTATCCTTCCACTGACTTATTCTGGGATTTTGGAGTTCTAACTTTGCAGCAGCTGTATGCTAAGACAGTTCTTATATTAGTGCATCGAAGGCCAGAATTTATGAATCCAATCATTCCCATTAAACCCGAGCCACATCCCTAAATCTTCTCGAAGTTCCAAAAATGTTGAATACCTTTAGCCAGAAACACATTAAATTCCTTGCTCCTAAGCTATACAATCTATTACCCATGGAGTATAAAATTGTTGCAAATATAAAAAGATTTGGTAGGCTTATAATACGATGGTTACTAGAGGATGTTAGCGTGCGGATCGACATAATATGTGATATCATTGGTAGACTAAAAAATTTGACTGATGACCAGTCCTATACTTCCCACCTAGTAAATATTTGCAAAAAATAAACACTTTTTTTTTTTATTCTTTGATTAGGCCCAAATAACCTTAGCTGTTGGTGGTCTTTAAAACACAATTTAATTTTTATTCTTTGAAAAAAGCATGGCCCTCTTCTTTGTTTGGTGATCTACTGATGGCTAACATAATATAGCAAAAATCATGGTTACCTTGATTTACGTACAATTTTTATTTTTTTTAGTAAAATATTTTTTTTCTCGAAAGCTATACATTTTAGAGAAAAAAAATATTTACATTTTTTTCATATTATAACATCTAGAATTCATTTATATTTTTTTTTACCTATGTTAATACGTGACATTGAGGACGTTTTTTTGAATATCTCAGGATCCACTGAACCGATTTGACTCAAAATCTAATCAGATCTAAGTTAAAGGCTGATAAACACAATAGAACAATCGGCATGCCCGTATGTTGTTCCGTTCTTAAGATATCGAAGGCGAAAAATTGACCACACACACACACACACATACACACACACATACACACACACACACACACACACACATACAGACATCAGTCAGAAAATGATCTTAAACGATTGCTAGGGTCTCAAAACGTGAAAATCTGTTAAAATCTCGAAATGTTTTTTTCGGACTAAATCCATTACTTCCCTACCATAGTAGAGGTGGGAAGTAAAAATTAACTAATTAATTAATCAATTTAACACCAGTATAATTCCACATTTTGCCTTTGTTTTGTTTTTATTTCTTCTTTTATGTTAGTTCGATCCTCAAAAAATGTTTGTGCTCCCACCCTAGCACTGGCTTGCCAGTTGAAGGAATAAATAAATAAATAAAATAAGAGTAATAAAACAATAACTGCCAATGGGAAGTTAACCTGATCCTCTATTTATAATTATTATCATCTATTATTTGAACAGCACTAGTGTGTTGACATCTCACTTCTGCAATGCATAGCGTAGTTAAATGGCAATAATTAGTGAGATGCAGTCGTCACCTCAGCCACCTGTAAACTGAGTTACTGAACCATACACGTTCGAAGACAAGGCACACATATTCTTTCATCAAATACTAAAGGGTTTTCCAATTTGGGCGGGTCGATGTTGAAATGGAATAAAACAAGCTGTGTGTGAGATATTAACGAAATTCTTTATTTATTTGAAAGGCCCATGTATGCCATTATGTATGAAATGTCCGCCGCGCCGATGGACATTCTGCATGAACGATTTGAGGGTATGGTTATCTCTGGCAGAGATGACGTGAATTGGCCACCAAGATCGTGCGATTTGACCCCGTTAGACTTTTTCTTGTGGGGTTTTCTGAAGTCGCAGGTCTATACCAACAAGCCGCAATCGACCGATGCCCTCAAAAACATAATCCAGGCCATCGCTCAAATTCAGCCGGATCTTTGCGGCAGAGTCATTGAAAATTGGACCTCTCGGATCCGTGCCACCGTGCGAAACCGCGGCGGACATTTGAACGATGTCATATTTCATACATAATGGCATATAGGGACCTTTCAAATAAATAAAGAATTTCGTTAATACCTCACACACAGCTTGTCTTATTCCATTTCAACATCGACCCGCCCAAATTGGAAAACCCTATACATCTTCCAAACCCATATTATAAACAAATTTGTGCCCAAAAGGAAAACTGCGTAAGTTGAATTTTAACTCTATTTTAACATTATGTAAAAACGTTTCTAACCTACTTCAGCGATACTAATATTATAAGGAAGGAGCGTTTGTTTCTTTGTTTGTTTGTATGAGCTAATCTCAGAAACTACTGAACAGATTTTGATGAAACCTAGTCACTAATGTGTTCCTTAGACTCTCCATTAACATAATAAAGGGTTTTTCAATTTGGGTGAGTCGATGTTGAAATGGAATAAAACAAGCTGTGTGTGAGGTATTAACGAAATTCTTTATTTATTTAGAAGGCCCATATATGCCATTATGTATGAAATATGACATCGTTCAAATGTCCGCCGCGGCTTCGCACGGTGGCACGGATCCGAAAGGTTCAATTTTCAATGACTCTGCAGTTTACCGCATAGCTCCGGCTGAATTTGAGCGATGGCCTGGGTTATGTTGACTTTGAGGGCATCGGTCGATTGCGGCTTATTGGCATAGATCTGCGACTTCAGAAAACCCCACAAGAAAATCGCAGGACCTTGGTGGCCAATTCACGTCACCTCTGCCAGAGATAACCATACCCTCAAATCGTTCATGCAAAATGTCCATCGGCGCGGCGGACATTAGAACGATGTCATATTTCATACATAATGGCACACGTGGGCCTTTCAAGTAAATAAAGAATTTCGTTAATACCTCACACACTGACACAGCTTGTTTTATTCAATTTCAAAATCGACCCGCCCAAATTGGAAAACCCTATATTAGCTACATTTTATTTCAATAAATGTCAGACGGTAACGAGCGTCTATAATTCACAATTCATTCATTCAATAACTGTCCAGTTCGGCTTAGCCCGGCTGAAAATCAGACTGAGTCCGCTGCACTGAATAGATTTGAATGCGATTTTTACCATTCGATAGCTTATTTCTTAAGAACCATCCAATGGGTTTGTGGGGTCACTTAGAGTCGATGTTCGTAGCAATTTGTAATCTTCAACATGCGTTTCAATTCTAAATAAACTCGTTACAACCTTGAAACTCCCAATTAAGAAGCCTCATCGTTTCAATTTATTTAGATTCATGACATAACAGTCCTGTATTTGAAAGACATCTCAATTTACGTGAGCTGCAATGCTGTTTTCTTTCGTTGTTGACAAATCTTAAATCTTAATTTAACAAAATTGTTACGCAAATTGTTTATACCGTTTTATTATGTCCGTAAAAATACACTTTTATTAGCTACGTAGTTATACACGTGTGGAACGCGCGTCGCCGTTCGCCGGAATGCCCCAATCCAATTCCCTTCATTTCCGCCTGGAGACCATTCACGGTGTGCCGTGTTGGCACAATTAGTTCTCGCCAGTGCCGCTAGGCTAATACATACGCCTTGTTGTTATTGTCTATGGTTGTGGTAATTGTCTATGGTTATACGCCAGTGAACCTAAATCGGTAGTACAACAGTCATCAGCCGAACTGAAGCACCACTGCTCTTGATGCGTGTAACAAAATAATCGACATAAATTGTTTTGTCGTATGGCTATACAGATATATACCTGACATCCATAGGTTAAGTCTTACAAGCCCGGACTGGGGCATATCGGGCTTATGCCCGGTGGACCAGTGTCAACAGTGGGCTGGTCTGAACTCTCGTTCGATAAATTTTAAACATGAATATTGCAATAGCTGCAATCTTGTTTGCCTACACACGAAACATGAGGCCGGACCATGCCCTAAAAGCCCGGACCGATTTTTTAACAGTCCGTGCTTGGGTTAAGATAGACTCTACAGAGAATGAACAGAAACTCACGTGATAGCGTCTTAACTTTTAACAATTTTATACAAGTGGATAGTGATGGGCGGTTACGAGATGTTTTTACAATCGTTCATAATAACAATCCAGTCCACAATCGACTCTGAGTTTGATTTTACAATCGAAATGTTCGATTGTTCAAGTCGATTATTTGCCACATAGGTTATAGCGATAGCAGTGAATACATATAATCGCGATTCAATGTTATATGGTAGTCGACTGACGTTCACGCGACTCGTTGATTGTATAATATTATGTGGCTCTCGATAGTGTACGAATCAGTACTATGCGACACGGTCTCTGTGAACTATGAAACAACAACAATCGAGTCCAAGTGACAACCATCTGGAGTCATCGAGATGTTTGAGCAATCGAGACAGTCGACTAAAATATCTCGTATCGCGCATCACTACAAGTGGATCTAGCTCTAAACTATTTAAATATTATAATAAGTAATTTGATGGGAAAGATGAACAAATATTCGTATGTAAAATTTTTTTATTTATCGCCAACGTTCGTCAACATTGTTGACTTTCTCAGGGCTCAAAATTGGACGTTTTACATATGTAAAACGTCCAATTTTAAGCCCTGAGGAAGTCAGCAATGTTGACGAACGTTGGTGATAAATAAAAAAGTTTTACATACGAATATTTGTTCATCTTTCCCATCAAATTACTAATATTAAATTACAATGGACTCAAACATTAATTTAAATATTATATGTATCAAACCGAGAAGAATGGAATTTTTTATATTAAACTTATTTGTGTAACCTAACCAATTTACCAGTGCAATTGCACACTGACATAATAACACAAAGTTACTACTGAAATGACATTAACAGAACGCACACGTTGCACCTTTCTGCCCGCCATGTTGGCAACACTGACTCCGTACGATGCATGGGGTTGGTGTATGTGCAATGAATTTAAACACACAATAGGTAAACTTTGTTAGTTTTAACGGGTTATTATACATTACACACGCGCACTGCACCAGTTCTCCATTGTTGTTGATTATAGTTTTAAAATGAATAAACTTCCAACTTCACTCAACTGCGATTTTCATTAAGTTCTGTCTGCAGTAAACTTTTAGAAAACCGAATAACATTAATTCGTCTATTAAAGTTTAATAATGCAATAGTATAATGGATTCGAAAGTTGAATTAACTTCGTAGGGTTTGACCAACTGTAATGACAGGGCTTGGTGTGTGTGTGTGTTTTAAAGACCACCAACAGCTAAGGTTATTTGGGTCTAGCACCAATTCATATTTTCAATTCATTATTTTTTTTTAATAATAAATTGAAAATCCAGTTGACACTTTTACCAGCTCTCGAGCTAGAACCCGGGAACTGGGGACTTGTAATAGAAGAACCATAGCAACGCCATGTAAACAACAGCATTGCTATACTCTCGGCTATTCTCAAGCCCGATAGGGCTTGGTCCTTTATAGTTGAAGTAGGTAGGTACTTTTGTAAATTACTGAACATTTAAATATTGGTCTATGGTGCTGGACAAACTGAATAAAAAATTATTAAAAAAACTGGTCCAAGTGCGAGTCGGACTCACGTGGAGAGGGTTCCATACTTTTAGGACTTAGGACTTTCGTTTAAGTTTTTCTGTAAACTATGAGTGAGGCCCTATATTTCCTATTTTTTTCAAAATTTTAGACTCAGTAGTTTCGGAGATAAGGGGGGCAATGCTCGATATTCGTATATTTTATTTATTATCTTTTAAATTATGCACGATTATGCTTTTAAAATTATAAAAAAAATATATTTGTATTTCTCATAACGAGTCCTTTCATTTAATATGTCACATGATGAATTTGAAAAAAAAATTAATTTTCTACTTTGACGCCTAAAATTAACCCCCAAAATAGACTTAAAATTTTCGTTTAGATTATCCTGTAAACTATGCGTGCGAGGCCCTATATTCCATATTTTTTCAAAATTTTAGGCTCAGTAGTTTCGGAGATAAGGGGGGGGGGAGATAGGACGGACGGACAGATAGACACGAGATTACGAAACCCTAAAAACAACAAAAAACCCGACTGCGTCTAACACAAAAGTACAAAACAAGCTTCCAATATGAAAAGTAGACGTGTAAAAGTAGATTGTATATTTAGTTGCGTATATCTAATGGCATATAATACAGACGAGTAAGTGACACTATGTTAAAACGAGCATAGCGAGTTTTAACAGTCACACGAATCATAATATCATTACGCACGAGATATATATGGTATTTTTTGCCATAACCACTATGTTCATTTGTGTCGCCATCTTCACATTTATAGTAGACCGAGAGTAGCTGCCAGTAGGTAACCTTCGCGCGTGTGTGCACAACAGCTCACAAAAGTTTCATCGAAATCGGATGAGTAGTTTCTGAGATCACTTTTTCTTACTCGGGCGAAACCGGACCGGTCCATTAATATAAATTAAGAAACCTTCGCGGGCGTGTGTATAACAACTCACCAAAGTTTCATCGCATCCGGATGAGTAGTTTCTGAGATCACTTTTTTCACTCGGGCGAAGCCAGATCGGCCAATTATTATAATTCAGAAACCTTTGCGGGCGTGCACACAACAACTCACTAAAGTTTCATCGCAATCCGATGAATGGTATAGGAACGCATAGAAGAAAATTATTAATTATTATTAATTTTCAATTCATTATTTTTTTTTTAAATAATAAATTGAAAATCCAATGGACTCTTTTACCAGCTCTCGGGCTAGAACCCGGGAACTGGAGACTTGTAATAGAGGAACCATAGCAACGCCATGTAAACAACAGCATTGCTACACGCACGGCCATTCTCAAGCCCACTTTTTTTTGTGGCTTCCCTATTCTATCTATGATATTTCTATGGGAAATAATCATACGAACGAAGTGAGTGTAGATTCAGCAATTAAAGAACTTATTTAATGTGAGTTTTGAAATTGCAAAAATTAAATCTACACGGGCGAAGCCGTACCAAGCAGATTGTAGATTATAGACGCTCAACAGTTGAGTTCCCGGGCAGCTAGTTGAATATTAAAATCGCTGTATGACGAATAAACCTTGATGACGAAAGTTAGGGCCGAACGGAGGGAGAGAGAAGCACATGTAGTATGGAGTGACAGAGACACTTGTGATAATAAATTTAATGTATAATAGTAAATCTACAGGTACTCAAATACACAGTAAATTGTCAAACTTTTAAACGAGTTTATGTACTAGTTTATCCTCATGTGGAAGTAATTGGAAAGTTTTGAATATTAACATCACCGCTTCGACTCCCAGTATACAATATGGATGTACATGTGATGTTCTCTCTTTCTCTGTCTCTCTCCGTCATACCTGGAGTATGCATCACATGTCTATTTATAACATATTCATTTTAGAAACGATCAACACTGGTAAATAAAATTGCAACGTAATTTCGTTCTCTTGTGGGTTTTTCGAGTATTTTGTACGATAGACGGAAGAACGCATTTACAAAATGTTTTTCTCTCTGTCTATTTGTAGTGGTCACGGTTGGTTCTGATTTTGATGAAACTTTAATTAATATCAAAACTAACTCTGCTATACTTACATGGTTTCCGTCAAAACCAACGTTAACGCGAGCGAAGCCACCGATAGATTATTATAAAATCTAAGTCTGTATTATGTAATCATCTTAATAAATGCGAAGGTTTGTGTGTCTGTTCCAATTTAGCTCCGTAACGGCTGAACGGATTTTCATGAAATTTGGTATATAGTTACTTTAGGTCCTGGAATAGCACGTAGGGTACTTTTCATTGCGGAAAAATGTATAGTTCCTGTGGGATAATAACAAAACATAACTGCAATTTTTTTGCATTTTATATATAGTCAACCGTTGCCACAGAAAATCGTTTAAAAAATTCACTCTACCATTTTCCCCATGTAATCCACTTCATATTTACATTAGATCTTATGGCCTATAGCCTACTACAAAATTGTAAATGTTCTCAATGCTGTTTTCCCTATGTTCAGGTTAACCGGTTACATACTATAGATACCTATTGAATAAAAAAAATAGAGCTATGTAAAAGATTTTTCGAACGCCAGTTATTTATTGAGACCGTAAATTATTTTAAAATGATAACCTATAATTTCCGTTTCAATTCACAAGAAAAACTTTCTTTACTTAATACTTACTACATTTATTGAAAATACTGGTTGGGTTTTCGTAGATTTGAAAATAAAGTTAACTCCGATAATCATATACCTGTTTGATCAGACATAACGTATCGCAAAATATATATTATTTCGAAAAGTTTTAACAATCTTTTTAGGTTAAATTGAATATAATAATATATATTTTATTGACAGCTTAACTGAACACTTAAATCAAGTAGAAATTCTTATTAAATCCAAACATTTGGTTGATCAATTTTGATGTGAATTATTTAAATTGAATCATTGGTTCATGCGTAATAATGAAAAATATATCTAATGGCTTTTGATTTTATATTAATAACATAGTAATTGAACAAATTTGAAAACATCTTTTAAATTAAATAATTTCAAGTTTCATTAAATTTTGTCACATTTTTTTCATGAGTGAAGAACAAAAGAGCTGTACTCAAGACCAAACGCTAGACATGAATTGTAAATTATAGACGCTCGAACCAAACGCAGCAATGACACTTTTTGACTATTTTGCCTACCCATACCATAGATGGCGTATGTTGATTGTACTCTGTCTCTTTCTTTCTCGTTTTTTCGTTTCATCGTCTCACGAACTTACCCTATAGAAATTTCACTTCAAAGGCACATCTTTAAAATGCATTTAGGTTTTAGGGTTCCGTACCAACGATGTCTGTCTGTCTGTCACAGGCCTCTAACTAACGAAATGAGATAGGGATTTGAAATTCACACATAATATGTATTACCGCGGCCCAAAGACGGAGAGAATATCAAAGATTAAAAAAGGTTTATTTAAGGAGGGGTTTCCATACATGCAAACGGGAGGCAAAACAATTTTTTTTTGTACTTATTCTTGTGTGGGATATCGTTGAAAAGCACCTTTGGAGTAAATTATGAATGTGTTTTTATTTTTATTTAGGTATTTTATTAAAATTCTAAGTTTTAGAGACCGTTAAACTTGCAATTTTAGACCTATTTTAATGTTACCAGGTCTATCTTAACAACGCCATTATTTATAAAGCTGTAATTTACGTCAAGTATCACTCATATCCTCTAGTGAGTCTAGTTAATCAACAAATAAAAAAGAAAAAAATTTTGGAGCATAAAAGTAATTCAAGAATTACAAGGCGCGATATTCATGTAGGTACTGTGTGTAAACGGTTTTATTGAACATAGGGAAAATAACACTGAGAAGATTTATAATTTTGTAGTAGGCTATGAGCCATAAGACCTAATATAAATATGTATTGGATTAGATAGAAAAAATAGTACAGTGAATTTTTTAAACAATTTTCCATAGCAACGGTTGACTATTAAGCGTTACTCGGAACCGGCTAAATAAAAAAGTCATGATGTGTCGTAAGACACCCGACAGAAGCTATTCTTTTTACGCATTGTATATAAAACCGAATTTATCAAAGATATAAATAATACAATTAAAAAGTTATTATTTGATCGCCATTTTGAAATCTGACGCCATTTTTTTTTTTTGTGTCTTATTAAATTCTCAAATATCAATTTTCAAAAGGATCGGATAATTTTTACAAAGAAATATATACTTATGACCGCCATTTTGAAATATGACATCATTTTATTTTTTTGTGTCCTATAAAACTCGCAAATATTAATTTTCAAAAAGATCGGATCATTTTTGCAAAAAAGTACATATGGCCGCCATTTTGAAATCTGACGTCATTTTATTTTTTTGTGTTCTATGAAACTCTCAAATATCAATTTTCAAAAGGATCGGATAATTTTTACAAAAAAGTACATACGGCCGCCATTTTTAAATCTGACATCATTTTATTTTTTTGTGTCCTATGACACTTTCAAATACCGATTTTCAAAAGGATCGGATAATTTTTACAAAAAAGTATATATGGCCGCCATTTTGAAATCTGACATCATTTTATTTTTTTGTGACCTATGAAACTCTCAAATATCAATTTTCAAAAGGATCGGATAATTTTTACAAAAATGTCCATACGGCCGCCATTTTTAAATCTGACGTCATTTTATTTTTTTGTGTCTTATGAAACTCTCAAATATCAATTTTCAAAAGGATCGGATAATTTTTACAAAGGAGACTACATATTTCCGCCATTTTGAAATATGACGTCATTTTATTTTTTTGTGTCCTATAAAACTCGCATATATCAATTTTCAAAGGGATCGGACAATTTTTACAAAAAAGTACATATTATGGCCGCCATTTTGAAATCTGACGCTATTTTATTTTTTTGTGTCCTATGAAACTTTCAAATACCGATTTTCAAAAGGATCGGATAATTTTTACAAAAAAGTATATATGGTCGCCATTTTGAAATCTGACGTCATTTTATTTTTTTGTGTTCCATGAAACTCTCAAATATCAATTTTCAAAATGATCGGATAATTTTTACAAAAATGTACATACGGCCGCCATTTTGAAATCTGACGTCATTTTATTTTTTTGTGTCTTATGAAACTCTCAAATATCAATTTTCAAAAGGATCGTATAATTTTTAGAAAGGCGTTCTACATATTTCCGCCATTTTGAAATCTGACGTCATTTTATTTTTTTGTGTCCTATAAACCTCGCAAATATGAATTTTCAAAAGGATCGGATAATTTTTACAAAAAAGTATATATAATGGCCGCCATTTTGAAATCTGACGTCATTTTATTTTTTTGTGTTCTATGAAACTCTCAAATATCAATTTTCAAAAGGATCTGATAATTCTTACAAAAAAGTACATATGGCCGCCATTTTGAAATCTGACACCATTTAATTTTTTTGTGTCCTATAACACTCTCAAATATTAATTTTCAAAAGAATCGGATAATGTTTACAAAAAAGTACATATGGACGACATTTTGAAATCTGACGCCATTTTATTTTTTTGTGTCCTATAAAACTCTCAAATATTAATTTTCAAAAGGATCGGATAATTTTTACAAAAGTGACGTTACACTACTTCGTGACGTGACTTTTCAATTGTTTAGTGTGCTTTATTTCCTTAGTCTGATTTTATTACATTTATCCGAAACGTTACCGGAGAAAGACCTTTTGCCTGTGAAAATTCAAAAGTACGATTTGCACCCGGACGAAAGCCGGGCCGGTCAGCTAGTTACCATAATAATGTATTGTCACCGGAGCTACACATGTGTGCAAAATTTCAACTCAATCGGATCACGGGAAGTGGGTGAAAATTTAAAAGTACGATTTACACCCGGACGAAAGCCGGGCCGGTCAGCTAGTTACCATAATATTGTATTGTCACCGGAGCTACACATGTGTGCAAAATTTCAACTTAATCGGATCACGGGAAGTGGGTGAAAATTCAAAAGTACGATTTACACCCGGACGAAAGCCGGGCCGGTCAGCTAGTTACCATAATATTGTATTGTCACCGGAGCTACACATGTGTGCAAAATTTCAACTCAATCGGATCACGGGAAGTGGGTGAAAATTCAAAAGTACGATTTACACCCGGACGAAACCGGGCCGGTCAGCTAGTTACCATAATATTGTATTGTCACCGGAGCTACACATGTGTGCAAAATTTCAACTCAATCGGATCACGGGAAGTGGGTGAAAATTCAAAAGTACGATTTACACCCGGACGAAAGCCGGGGTATGAACGTCGAGAAATTTTGGTCCGATCCTTAGGTCTCGCCATCCGATCGACGTCAATAATTAGTTACACGTCATTTTAACTCAGTAGGCCAGGGTTTTTAAACTTAAATTCAAATATCAGCAGTCAAAAAATTGAATAACTATATTAAAATAATGCAATATAAGACAGAGCAAGGACAACCGAAACAAGTTCGCGATTTATTAGATAAAGTCGCATTTATTTCGTTTAATAATCATATAAATCTGTATAAAAAAACAGTTTTGACACAATATTATACATGAAATCTATCTAAAATTTTCTGCTCTTTCGTTTAAGACAGGTTTCGAATCGATCTGACTTAAATTGAGCAAACTATAAGCAAAAAACACCGTTTTTTCTAATTTGCTCCCCTCTGGGGCCAAAATTCAAAAATCGGGCGACGTTAGGATCAAATAGACCCCGAGAGGAATCGAACAAAAAAAAGTTTTTTAAAATCGGTTAACTCGTTTGGGCTGTACGACTGATACAAAAAATCCGTTACAGATTCACAGATTCACAGATTCACAGACGTACAGACAAAGCGAGTGTATATAGGCGCTTCTAGCTTCGCTAAGATCGCGCCTAAAAAGAAAGCGCCCATACATGCAAACGGGGGGCGAAAACAAATTTTGTTTGTACCTATTCTTGTGGGGTATCGTTGAAAAGGGCCTTTTGAGTAGATTATGAATGTGTTTTTATTTTATTCATTTTATCAAAATTGTAGGTTTAGCATTACTTACATAGTATGGAACCCTACTCTTTGCTCGACACGCACTTGGCCGTTTTTTAGATATTTTTGATGCATTATTGTATACACTTTCTATGCAATGTTTCGCTTTCCAAGTACCACTCTTAACTTATTAAGTTTATTTGTTTTTGAATCTTTGAACGCTGTGTTAGTCAGGCCTTTGCACATACGAATGGACACCTAAAACTTTTCGATATGTAGGACCCATATGAAACGTCTAAATCCGTAAATCATTTTGTTGAACTCCTAGAGAGATCTGCAATCTGCCCGATGGGCAATAAGCGTTCAGTTTATAATAAATTTGTTTATCTATGACCTATGTGGTTTAAGGTTTTAACTGGGTTAACTGGGTTAACTAGTTTTTATCTGGGTCCTGTAGTCAGGTCGGATGGTAGCAGACGAATCAAAATCATGAATTCTATTTTTTCGCTATTACAAGAATTTCTTTATTTCTATGGTCGCTTGAAAGTAAAAAAACCGTGAAACCGTAAAAAAGTGTGAGTCAGACTCGCGCACCGAGGGTTCCGTACAATAATAAAAATAAGAAGTTAGATAGGTGTAAAAAATTAACAGATTTATTTATTATTTACGGTTGTGTTTAAAAAGTTTTTTTACTTATATTTTATTTTTTGTTATCTTTAGTGTTTCAAAATTTTTCCGTACCAAATTTAATTAAATTAATTTTTAAAGTAAAAAATTATATTAAGAGTAATTTCATGAATAAAAAAAACAAAAATATTGCGACAAACTCGGGATCGAACCAGAGATCTTCAAATCTTTAATCAAACGCTCTACCAATTGACCCAGTCGAACGATTATGTTACACGTTCTATAGTACAGTATATAGTACCTAGTACAGCAGGAGTCAGTATTATAGTGAAATAAAAAAACATTAATTTATTAAAATTAACTGATTGTTTAATTCTAATTACTATTTTCCAGTATTCATACCACAACAACACATAATCTGTGAAAATTTCAACTAGCTACCTCTTATTGTTTGTGATATAAAGCCTTGTTGCAGAGGGATGGACGGACAGACATCGTAGGCTCAGTAATAGGGTTCTGTTCGGAGGTATCTAACCCTAAAAAGAACTCTTCATAACAGCCTATTTGAAGCAAAACATGTTATCAATGTTATCATGCATAACATTTCAGTAAAATTAAAAACATATTTTTAAACATCCATTTCTCGCATGTATAGTGATTCGACTGTTTAATAGCTGTACTATGCTTTGCAGCTTATTTGAATAATCGACTCTCGCATGTAGTGTGTTTTCAACTTGAAATTGCTGTATATAAGAAAAGATCGGTTTCCACTCTCGGGCACTGTGGAGAAATCGGTAGCTCACCTAACCGGAAACTGGGAGTTTCGGGTTCAAGTCCCGAAAATGGTCATTTGATTTTTTCTTAGATAAAGCTTACAAATCATGGCAGCCTTGCTGCTTGAGATATTTAGTATTTTCACCTGTAATTGTTATGTGAATACTGAATAATATTGTGTGGATATAAGAGGGTTTTAAAAATCGATTGATTTTATCATATACCAATCCATTTCTAATACAATGATATTAAATCAAATAAAAAATATCCAGTTTTCAATAATTAAAGGTCTGTTATACATCGAAGCATTCGATGTATTATTTATCTTTAAATGCGAAAGGTCGCGTTTTTACAGTGTGTAAGAATATAAAAAGAGTTAATTTTATAATGTAACGATGAGAGTTTAAAATGCGCTGTTCAAACATGAAGAAGAATTTAGGAACAGAAAAAGAACAATACGTTGAAAAGATCAAGCAAAAATGTTTGTTGGGATTAAATGAAGACATTGTTACTTTGAACAAAAGCAGAAGAATGCCTTCGGTGCCAGCAATGAAAAGAAAAATAAACACAGGCCCTGTGTATACACACACATAGCTTAGACTCTGCAGCGCTTATACCTGCCTCGATGAGAAAAGATCAAAGATGTAAACAAAATTGCCATATCTAAACGAATTGCTTGTAAACGAAAGTTGACCAAGAAACTGACTTATTAAGTATTCAAAACGAAAACGATTTTTTACCTGACTACGGCAAAACCAAAAGGAGGATAAAGTTTTTAGCAGTATACTTATGACTTATGTATGTATGTTTGTATTTACCTATGTTCCACCGTAGCGCCTAACCTATTCATCCGATTTTGTTAAATGAGGTGTCAATCGATTCGTTATTATATGGTATAAGATATTTTTACAAATTCAAAATGGCGGTGGTGACGTAGAATAAACTGGGTTTAAAAAATTATTTTTCGGCCAAATCGATCGAGTGGGATATCAAATGAAAGAAAATTTTGTAACGATTCCAAAAATATATACTTTGCTTGCCTTACCTTACCTTGCCTTTGCTTACCTTAGGTAGGCTCTGTATTGTTTCAAAGTGTATTCGAGTGTATGTTTTGTTATACAGGTGTCTCGAAACGTTCTACAGTGACTTTCTAGGGCCAAATTAGGACTTTTTACTCTTTTGAAATTATATCCCAAAATGGACCCCTAAAAAAGTTTTTTTTAAAGATTGTATGTTGACGCCACTACTGAACGGGTAGTTCTAGTGGTGCGATTTTCTTGACATTTCTATCACATTTCAACTTTTATAAGATAGGTCGCGGCTGTATAAAAACCAATAAAAAAATTTCAGCATTTTCAGAGATAAGGTGATTTTTTTAACACGCTTTTATTTGCTTCACCTGTATGTTTGCTTGCTTGCTTGTTTGTCAGTTTGTAATCGACTTCTTTGAACTTGATTTTGACCAACTTTGAACGGTCAGATTTAGTTTAAACGTTGTCGACTTATCAAGGACCGACGACAATACAATAATTCCATAAGTCCCATTATCCTGACCAGAATCTCCAGGACTAAAAAAAAAAAAGCAAAAAACTTCAGATTGAACTGAAATTTTGCAAACTTATCAAGGACCGATGACAATACAATAATTCCATAAGTTTGTCCCATTATCCTGACCAGGATCTCAAGGACTAAAAAAAAAGCAAAAAACTTCAGATTGAACTGAAACTTTGCACACTTATCAAGGACCGATTACAATACAATAATTCCATAAGTTTGTTCCATTATCCTGACCAGGATCTCCAGGACTAAAAAGCAAAAATAAATTATAATTTAAAAAAACTAAAAAACACGCTTTAATGAACTAAAAAGTAAAAAAATAATTAATTTTATTGTAAAAAAGCGTGGGGTGCTTTGTATCATATTTTCATACCACCCCACGCTTTTTTACAATAAAATTAATTATTTTTTTACTGTTTAGTTCATTAAAGCGTGTTTTTTAGTTTTTTTTACTTTTTAAATTCAACTTTGAGAGCATATAACTTTTTAGGGGTGCATTTTGGGATATAATTTCGAGAGAGTAAAAAGTCCTAATTTGGCCCTGGGAAGTCACTGTAGAACGTTGTCGGTGATTTTTCGAGACACCCTGTATATCTTGTAAAACACAAATATATTATTTCTATTTCTGCTAGTGGGGCTACCAGGTGGCGGAAAATATAAACAGTACTGACATTTGAAAGACATCAAACTCAAAGTGACATATACGGATACCTCACTTGCTAGTGTGGTGCCATCAGGTGGCAAAAATAATTCTGGTAGACCCTCAATGTATACTAAATGTATCAGTATCTGTATACCTACCTTTGTTTACGCGACAATGGCAATCGTAGTCGATTCGCACTGTTTGAAATAAATTAAAAAGTTGTTTCTAACTAAAACAGATTTAAAACGCTCCTGGTTAGTTGAACAGAGTATAACCAATTTGTTTTGGCGAGCATACAAAGCATTTCTTATGAACATCATCAGAATGCAGACCGTTACCTGTGTTGTAAAACAAGGAGATACCTATTGTGTGTTTATTAACAGTAATTACTAAACACATTAATTATTTGCTAAACTAATTACATTATTAACTAATGTAATTATATGCTATACAATGTTGTAATTAACGTTCATTTTTAATGTCTTAACACTATTATAGATTAGTCCAATAGAAACAGAACTTTATCTTCGTTTAAGTCAATTATGTAAAAATAAAATGCGATTGTTCATGAATTATGCAAGAAAATTTTTTTTTGTGACTATACAATCAGTCGGAAAACTTATTTAAAATACATCGTACACCTGCGAACAAATGCAGAGGCTTGTCTGCAAACATTTTTAACACGCTTTTATATTAGCTTCACTTGTATGTTTGTTTGTCAGTTTGTAACCGACTTCTTTGAACTTGATTTTGACCAACTTTGAACGGTCAGATTTAGTTTAAACGTTGTCGACTTATCAAGGACCGACGACAATACAATAATTCAATAAGTTTGTCCCATTATCCTGACCAGGATCTCCAGGACTAAAAAAAAAAAGCAAAAAACTTCAGATTGAACTGAAACTTTGCACACTTATCAAGGGCCGATGACAATACAATAATTCAATAAGTTTGTTCCTGACCAGGATCTTCAGGACTAAAAAAAAAGCAAAAAACTTCAGATTGAACTGAAACTTTGCACACTTGTCAAGGACCGATGACAATACAATAATTACATAAGTTTGTCCCATTATCCTGACCAGGATCTCAAGGACTAAAAAAAAAAGCAAAAAACTTCAGATTGAACTGAAACTTTGCACACTTATCAAGGACCGATGACAATACAATAATTCCATAAGTTTGTCCCATTATCCTGACCAGGATCTCCGGGACTAAAAAGCAAAAATAAATTATAATTTAAAAAAAAACTCGGGTCGCAGTGCCAAACCCTGCCGACAATATAGTGTATTTGCTAATACAGGCCTTGTGGCTTTAATACGTGAACTTAAGTTTGTTTTTGGACAAAATAAAAAATTTAACCCCTTAATACATCCCTTAAAATAATATTTTTTTCTTAATTTCAATATTATTATCAATGCAACCTCTGTACCACATTAAATACACCCTTCCATAAGTAAATCCGTATCAACAAACTAGTGTTTTCATAAAATTTGAAAGTCCGGTCCTGTCGGGCCGATTTTATTAAAATTTTAGCAGCACGTTTTAATCTTTACTAAAGAGTTAAATTTCAATTTTGAAACGATTCTGACAAATTTTTCGGTATTTTTGGGCCCAAAAACTTTTTGGAACCCCTAAATACAACCCTGAAAATGGTCCGATCGGGCCCATTTTAAATAGGCTTCTTGCGGTGATGGGTTCCAATGTGTGTACTAAATTTCGTTTTAATCGATTAAGTCTGTCGAGAGTATCGTGTACACACATATATATATAAATATATATATAAATATATATATAAATAAATAAATATATATATATATATATATAAATATATACATACATATATATATATAAACATTTTCAAAAATGGTGCCAAATTGTTCAGGAGGCTATGAAACGTCGAGAAATTTTGGTCCGACCCCTAGGTCCCGCCATCCGACCGACGCCAATAGTGTATGTGCCATATTATGGCAAATACACTAAAAACTAAAAAACATGCTTTAATGAACTAAAAAGTAAAAAATAATTAATTTTATTGTAAAAAAGCGTGGGGTAGTATGAAAATATGATACAAAGCACCCCACGCTTTTTTACAATAAAATTAATTATTTTTTACTTTTTAGTTCATTAAAGCGTGTTTTTTAGTTTTTTTAAATTATAATTTATTATAGTGTATGGTGTTGTTTGACGTGCTGCGCAACTATAGTTGCAGAAATTCAAATTTGTTTGAAATTAAATGCACAAGTGGTGTTGCGCAACTAATTGCATCGTGTAAGGACTTTGCGTGACACACTGTGCAATAACTGCTGGTTTTTTTGACACGTGTAACTAAAAGATAGTGTTTTAAAATCGCATTTTATAAAAAACAAAGAATTTTAATGCGAATTTATTGATTTATACTGTTACGGATCACCCTGTATATAAACGGCAGGCGAGAGTTCCGAGAAACGGGATCTGCTTACTGTAACAACGAGTACCTGCACGAAAGTTCTAGAGAACGCGAGAACGTACTGGGCTTAAGCCGCGCAGCATATATAAACAGCCGATGCGAGGGAATGAATCAGTCATTCATCGGTGAGTCACGCAATCAGTCAATGGAGAATACTGAGCGACAAATAGTGCGTCTGATATAACTACAATGAATATAAATATTGGAAACATCAATAACTAGAAATAAATAGTCCTGGTATATAGTTATTTGTATATAGTTAAGTGTTAATTACTGTTTAGTTGTTGTTTACTTGTGTTGATTATTAGAATTGACTTTTCGTTGTTGCGTTCATTATTATTGTGTTTTTAATTATTGTAAATAAATATTTATTCCGCCAACTCAGAAAACAGTTTTGTAACAATACCGTCAGTTGCCAGAACTATGAAACTGAAGTTCTTTAAGGAGATAAGCGTGATTAAAAAAATTTTCTTTAACCACTCTTTCATCAATACTCTCCACTTCCTTTTTCTTTTTAGTGTTCCATGCAAACACTTATGGAGTCACTTCGGGGTCCGTCCGTCTGTCACAGGCGATTTTGCCTCAAACTATTTGACGTAAAAATTTGAAATTTGGCACAAAGATAGAGTGTGGTGGTTCAATCACAGACGTGAAGTATAAAAAGTTGAATTGTGATTTTGGGGGGTAATTTCAGGGGGTGAATTGGAAATAAAAAAAAACTTTTTTCAAGGGTGTCAAGTGAATGATTATTGAAGCACGAATAACTATATACAGGGTGGTGAACGTAACTGCTGCCCATAGGGATTTAACCCGTAAAATCAAACTTTCGCGATATCCTGCTTCCCTAATTATTTTAGGAAAAATATCTTCAAATAAAATCATTAAACAAAATTAATTTTGCATGCTTTGTAACGGCAGAAATTTGATATAAAAATGTCAAAATTACCTCAAAAACAGATAGCGATAACCATGGAACTTGAAAAAAATGATTAGAAATTATTCTGACAGCTAAAACGTCATCATTTTGTTCAAGTTCCATGGCTATCGCTATCTGTTTTTGAGGTAATTTTGAATGAATGAATTGTAGATTATAGACGCTTGACAACAGAGGTCATTAGCGTCTAAAAATAAAAAAGTTAACAAAAGACAGAGGTAATTTTGACATTTTCATATCAAATTTCTGCAGTTATAAAGCATGCAAAATTAATTTTGTTTAATGATTTAGATGCAGAATTGTTCTAAAACTATTATTTGAAGATATTTTTCCTAAAATAATTAGGGAAGCAGGAAATCGCGAAAGTTTGATTTTACGGGTTAAATCCCTATGTGCAGCAGTTACGTTCACTACCCTGTATATGATGTATTTTTATGTTTTCATTTTTGGGGAAAAACGCTTAAAAATTGCTGTTCCCTACCCATATCACCAAAAGGGTCGCTCAAAAAAATGATTTGAGAGAATTTTATGATTTCAATTAACATACTTATTTTGACTTGTCACATACATTTTGTCAGTGTCGACTGTGATCAAATAAATATCTATCTATCTATCTATCACTGTGCAACTTTGTCAGTATAAAAATAACTATTTTTAGCAGGTTAACAAAAAATGGGAAAAAGGATGGCTTACCTTCAGTTGAATCGAAAAAAATTGTCATTTCTCCAAAATGCAATGATAACAAATCAAAATATCACAAATTTCCGTCTCGAAAACGTAAAAACTGATTTTTTAAAACGTTCCATGTCCGTTCCATCTTCGGAATTATTTTGCGCAAACCTTTATAGAGCGTAATTGAGTAACGAAGCATACCAGGAACCCATAGATCAAAGGCGTCACAATAATTCTGCTGGCAGATCTTTCAGGACGGTTTTAAATGTCCATTCTTAACAAGATCATTTTTCTTTCCATAGACAGATGAGGTTATAATACAGTTTCAAAGTTTTTCCAGACGATCTATCATTTTGATGACCTTCGTTCTTCTTTATATACAACATGTTACATGTATGCGGGTGTTTCAGTGACGCTTCGTCACACCGATACCAGGGGCACTTTTATATTTGTACACGTTAGGGTGGTCTTTAGTATAGTCATTTTCAAATTATTCATGCTCCTCGCACATCGAGGGTTCCGTACAATAATAAAAATTCGACTGATGACCAGTCCTATACTTCCCACCTAGTAAATATTTGCAAAAAATAAACACTCTTTTTTTTATTCTTTGACTAGGCCCAAATAACCTTAGCTGTTGGTGGTCTTTAAAACACAATTTAATTTTTATTCTTTGAAAAAAGCATGGCCCTCTTTTTTGTTTGGTGATCTATTGATGGCTAGCTTAATATAGCAAAAATCATGGTTACCTTGATTTACGTACAATTTTTATTTTTTTTAGTAAAATATTTTTTTTCTCGAAAACTATACATTTTAGAGAAAAAAAATATTTACATTTTTTTCATATTATAACATCTAGAATTCATTTATATTTTTTTTTACCTATGTTAATACGTGACATTGAGGACGTTTTTTTGAATATCTCAGGATCCACTGAACCGATTTGACTCAAAATCTAATCAGATCTAAGTTAAAGGCTGATAAACACAATAGAACAATCGGCATGCCCGTATGTTGTTCCGTTCTTAAGATATCGAAGGCGAAAAATTGACCACATACACACACACACACATACACACATACACACACACATACAGACATCAGTCAGAAAATGATCTTAAACGATTGCTAGGGTCTCAAAACGTGAAAATCTTTTAAAATCTCGAAATATTGTTTTCGGACTGAATCCATTACTTCCCTACCATAGTAGAGGTGGGAAGTAAAAATAAGGAGTTAGGTAGGTAGGGGTAAAAATTAACAGATTTGTTTATAAAAAGTTTTTTACTTATATTTTATTTTGATCTTTTTTCCGTATCAAATTTCTAAAGTAAAAAAAAAAAAATATTAACGGAATATTTGATGAATAAAAAATAAAGTGAAAAATTCCAAAATGTTTACACTATAAAAAATTCGACTGATGACCAGTCCTATACTTCCCACCTAGTAAATATTTGCAAAAAATAAACACTTTTTTTTTTATTCTTTGACTAGGCCCAAACAACCTTAGCTGTTGGTGGTCTTTAAAACACAATTTAATTTTTATTCTTTGAAAAAAGCATGGCCCTCTTTTTTGTTTGGTGATCTACTGATGGCTAGCTTAATATAGCAAAAATCATGGTTACCTTGATTTACGTACAATTTTTATTTTTTTTAGTAAAATATTTTTTTTCTCGAAAACTATACATTTTAGAGAAAAAAAATATTTACATTTTTTTCATATTATAACATCTAGAATTCATTTATATTTTTTTTTACCTATGTTAATACGTGACATTGAGGACGTTTTTTTGAATATCTCAGGATCCACTGAACCGATTTGACTCAAAATCTAATCAGATCTAAGTTAAAGGCTGATAAACACAATAGAACAATCGGCATGCCCGTATGTTGTTCCGTTCTTAAGATATCGAAGGCGAAAAATTGACCACATACACACACACACACATACACACACACACATACACACACACACACACACACACACACACACACACACACACACACATACAGACATCAGTCAGAAAATGATCTTAAACGATTGCTAGGGTCTCAAAACGTGAAAATCTGTTAAAATCTCGAAATATTGTTTTCGGACTGAATCCATTACTTCCCTACCATAGTAGAGGTGGGAAGTAAAAAAAATTCAATCACGTATATCGTCAGTCGGATTTGAACCCGGCTCTTCGTAGTAGCATGTGAACGCCGTTACCACTACTCGACGTGTAGCAGGGCAGAAAACAATGGTATATTTGAGACACTTGGTACAGCTGTATACCTAATTTTCCGTTTCCCGTGGGAGTTTAAGAACTTAGGATTTTCATTTAGGTTTTCATGTAAACTATGCATGAGGCCCTATATTCCCTATTTTTTTCAAAATTTTAGGCTCAGTAGTTTCGGAGATAGGGGGGGGGGGGAGATCAGACAGACACGAGAATGATCCTATGGGTTCCGTTTTTATATATTCTGAGTTACGGAACCCTAAAAATGTAGCCAAAAGTGCAGGTCCGTATCGCAATTCTAACCTTTGCCCTAAAATACCTTGAATTTTCGAACTTAAATAACATACGATTTTTTTGACCTTGCGGTTAATTTTTTTTTCTACCAAAATTTTTTTGGTTTAAAAAATGTGAAACTTGGTAGATTTCTTAGATATGGTAGTAGGTATCTGAGAAAACTTTTAGAGATTTTTAACGATATAATATTTGAGCGAACATTTTTCAAATGTTTTTTTTGTCTAGCTGTAGTTCTGAAAATTGCACCTTTAAAAGTCTCTAAAATTTTTCTCAAATACCTACTACTATATTATGTAAGAAATTTGCCAAGTTTCAGCAAAATTTAAAAAAAAAATTGAAAGTGCCAAAAATCGTGTTATTTCAATGAGAAAATTCGAAGGCTTTTCGAAGGCAGAGGTTAGAATTGAGATAGGGATCTGGAGTTTTAGCTACATTTTTTAAAATTTATTTAGAAACATTTGAGCCCATATTCGGAAGGTACCATAAGGAGCACCCTAATACACGTACGAAAATTCTAACCTCTCCCCGTTCACCCGGGCGGGTTTTTTTTTTCGAAAAATCGTCGAACATTATTTATTTATTTTTAAGAGCATTTTAAGTTTCACGTTTTTAGATTAAGGGGTTTTCGAGACACAACATGACACAACACGACACAACACACACCCTTCAAGAAAGTTTCCACCCCTTAGGACACGTATACCGAAAATTTATCGAACAAAGAATAGTAATGTTAAAATTCGCGTTATAATTTAATAAAGAGGATCGTAATTTAATACTGTGTTACCTTTTGAAATGATTTATTTTAACTGACTACAAAAATGAATAAATGAACCGATATCTTTGAGAAGTTACATAATTCATATTTTATTCATTATACAACAGCGTAATTCTAAATTCAATCGATTTCGGAAAAAATCCTATTTTTTACCCGATTGCGCGACAGCAAAGGCAGGCTTATATTTTTTTGCGCTATCTACGAGTATGTATGTAAGTACTTAGTCTTATGCTGGGTTTATCGTAGAATTTTAGCAAGCTGTTTTTAAATCACGCTGTTAAATTTTGATTGCTACGTCTTCATTGGTTGCTGCGTTTTCATTCTGGCAAATTGTTGATCGTTACCATAGCAACCGTCATTTAATAGCGTGATTAAAAATTAAAATTGTTCGATAAACCTGCAGCTATAAGTATATATTATGTGGAATTCTTTATTCCCTCGTAGTATCCAAACGGCTAGATGGATTTTAATAACTGAGGTGTTATTAGATTTGTTTTAATCCCGAGAGTGACATAGGGTATAATATTACGTCACGGGAAATTCATTATGGTGGACGCTAGACGCCATTTTTTCAAAATGTAAGAATAGTTTTTCTTACTAGTACATCGATACGGGTATCATAATTCAAAAGAAAGGTCTCATTCAGATAATTTAAAAAAACTAAAAAAACGTAAATAGAAAATTAAATTAAAAAATTCGACTGATGACCAGTCCTATATACTTCCCACCTAGTAAATATTTGCAAAAAATAAACACTTTTTTTTTTTTATTCTTTGACTAGGCCCAAATAACCTTAGCTGTTGGTGGTCTTTAAAACACAATTTAATTTTTATTCTTTGAAAAAAGCATGGCCCTCTTTTTTGTTTGGTGATATACTGATGGCTAACAATAGGTGCGTTTGGTATCAAGGTGTAGTGTAGTGTAGTGTAGATAATTTTTCACTGAAAAGTGTAAAAAGTTCACCAAAAGTGTAAACTAAATGTACACTTGTAACAAACGGGCTAGTGTAGATTCTGAGTAGATTGTACATGCGCATTACAAAATAAATTAATGACAGATTGGCTGAGTTCATTATTTCTAGTTTTTACAGTTTTTTTTGGTCGTAAAAATGTTAAACTCACTGCCATATTTATCTTGTACCATTACATTTTGAAGCTCATTCATTTTTAAGAGACAAAAAATGTAAAAAATTGAGTACGAAAAAAGTATCAAATCTGTCAAAGCGATTGTCAATTCAGACATATATCACGTGACCTACACTACACTACGTGCACCTGCTCAAAAGTCAGGACTAATAGTTGTTACACTTTTAGTCCCACACTGAAATAACAAACAGATCAGTTATTTTACACTTTTGTATAACAAACGTAATAGTGTCAAAAGTGCTTACACTTTTTACACTACACCTTGATACCAAACGCACCTAATATAGCAAAAATCATGGTTACCTTGATTTACGTACAATTTTTATTTTTTTTAGTAAAATATTTTTTTTCTCGAAAACTATACATTTTAGAGAAAAAAAATATTTACATTTTTTCATATTATAACATCTAGAATTCATTTATATTTTTTTTTACCTATGTTAATACGTGACATTGAGGACGTTTTTTTGAATATTTCAGGATCCACTGAACCGATTTGACTCAAAATCTAATCAGATCTAAGTTAAAGGCTAATAAACACAATAGAATAATCGGCATGCCCGTATGTTGTTCCGTTCTTAAGATATCGAAGGCGAAAAATGGACCACACACATACACACACACACACACACACACACACACACATACAGACATCAGTCAGAAAATGATCTTAAACGATTGCTAGGGTCTCAAAACGTGAAAATCTGTTAAAATCTCGAAATATTGTTTTCGGACTGAATCCATTACTTCCCTACCATAGTAGAGGTGGGAAGTAAAACTGCCATGAGATGTCGTGGGACACCCGACAGAAGCTAAGCTTCTTATTCGCATTGCTCGACTATATGCAGAGTATTAATGTTGTTTCAAAAAGACATAAGACGATGCATTTTAATCATCTCCTGATGCACTATAAAAAATAAGAAGCCCGATTACATAGATTATCGCTGGTCCATTTGTAGCCAGCGATTATTCTTGTAATTGTACACATCAATCTGGAATGCTACACGCTTTCCTGTAAATTTACATATAGTTGTGTAATGCAAATTACATAAAAATATGTAATATTTTAAACAAAATTATGTAATTTTAAACAAAATTATGTAAACTTCCATAACCTATAGCGTATAATTTTACATAGTATATGTAACATTCCCCAAAAAAATGTGTAAAATATTACATATTTTTATGTGAATTACATACATGATACAACAGGAACATTTTTTTGATGCAATTTTACAATAGAATGGAAAAATTAAAAAAAAGACAATAAGGTAATTCTGAAACAATTCTTTATTAAAAAACAAAAATAATTCTTCTGTTATTAGCTTATTACACTTAACAAACATAACAAAACCATTCACAATTATAAAGTTAAATATTTCTATTACTACTGCAGCAAAGAATTATAAGTATATCAAAGTTTTAAAATTAACAAAATTAGACTCGTATTAACATATTTTAAGAATAAATTGCTTACTCATTTCGATAATCGATGCCGCCAATGTTTCTGCCAGATCTTCCTCTATATTGTTGAAAAGCATATTCTAAAATCAAAACAAAAAATATATAGCATGGAATAGATGACTAGCAATAATAATTTTAGGACAACAACAATTAAAGGAAGCCTTTAGTGAAATGTTAAAATTTGCATTTGGTAGCTTTTTAGGGAATGTTAATCTAATAAAAATTGAACGTAGAAAACATACCTTAACTTAACCTGATAAATTGTGGTCCACAACAACGAATGTCATTTTATATATTCGAAATATCGACACAAACTTCATGTCCCCTGAATATGTTGCTGATTGTTTCTGTCGTGGCGTCTCTAGAGATCCAAAATTGATCCTTTTCTAGGAGTATTACAGGTTCAGCTTTCATGAAAACCAGTTCTTCATCGACTTCAAGTCGAGTCCCATCCTTCTCACATTACCCTAAAATAAAATATTATCTGCAGGTTAAAGACTTCTGTGGCGATAGCTATGTAGCACATGCTTTTAAATTTTGCACGTATTTAGCATCTTACATGACATAATTTAATGACAAGTGGTAATCAATAAAAATAACTTACCTGTTGAAAACAATTAACCGATGATACAAGTTACAATGTGATCCAAGAATGATTTGGCGTCTGACGATATTATAATAACATGTGTCTCATCACACAAATGCATACAAAAGACAATGGCCGCTGGTGTCTTGAGTCTTCTTCGCATCGCGTACATTCCATAAAACCACATTGCGCATGCGTGGTTACTTATTTTACATTAATTTATTAGGTATTTACTCATTTTAGATATGTAATTATACATAATAATTTGTAATTTTTACACACTCTATTGGAATATTACACAAATTATGTAATTTTAATTTTCATTATGTAAAAATCAACAAATTTGTTTAACTTTACAGTAAAAGTACAAGTTTTTATAAAGTTTTCTGTGTAAAAATAAATAATAATGTAAAATCACTTAGAAAATCGAGCGAATCCTACCTTAACTTTCAAAGTATTTTTACATCCATTTTTTACAGTGTGGTTTGCGATACGTGCATCGAAAAAAAGTGGTTTGGTGTTTTGAGATTATTTTTTAATATTATTTTAGAAAACAATAACCAAAGAAAACGTGCAAAATGCACTCACCAAAGTTAAGTTAAAAACATTATTTTATTATTTTTTTATATGCAACGCTACTGATAACTTTTTTATATCTACAATTTACCCCTCACTGTACGCTCCAACACAATCTACCAGACACATCGCCGAAACTCACTTGACTTTGCAGTTTTCCCTTTTCCATTTTCCTTTTTGGTAAGAAGTAGGTACCTATATGTAGTACGGTACTCACTTATTTTATTAATACGTTAGCAGCAACATAGTGTGAAATTTTAACTTGATAGTGTAAGAAAATTTTATTACCATTTTATTATAATAACGTTAAGTTACTTGAAAATTCATACATATGATTAACATTTATTTTAGAATTAGGAACAAACATATATTATGAGAAAAAGATAGATTATAAAAGTGCAGACACTAAATCAGAAAGTTTCATTATGTGCCAATGGAAATGTTCATACTTTATTGATAAATAACCTATTCATTTCAAGAAATTATTTTTTATTAAAATTATTTACTCCAAATGAATTTTTCATAAACACAAGATGTATATTTCTTTCAATGCACGTTCATTGCCTTAAGACGCTAATGACCTCTGTTGTCGAGCGTCTATAATTAATATTTTTTAAGGTTCGTATAGGACGCTAAGTGTTGTTTTACTTTTTCAAAATACTTTCCATCATTTTCATACAAAACGTGCTGCTATACCGTGTGAGTTTTTTCAAAGCGTACATAGACTGTTTCACAATTTAAAATCGTGGTATAGACATTGTTGGTATCTATCTGGTCTGCCTGGAAACTGCACATTAAATAACGCAGAGACTTGCCGACAACTATTTCCACCAGAATACAAATTGTACATAAGAACCTTTTCTTCCACGGTGTACATTTTTTATAGAAAAAATATTAAATTAATCTCTGAACTTATAAAATTTATTATCGCAACTCAATAATAATAAATTGTAAATAAAAACATTCGTTTCCATAGTTTCTAACAATATCTATACCACGATTTCAAACTGTGAAACAGCCTATGTACGTTTTGAAAAAACTCGCACGGTATAATTATATGTTGAGAAACCTTTTAACTCTAGGAAATAGTTGAAAATTTCAAGATGCTAAATCAAAGACCCGACATTTTTTAAACCATACGACAAAACTCTACGTGAATTGTTCTAGTAAAACAAGTTCCCACACACTGAAATATATTTCAGTGTTTCCACCGCAACTTCATTTTTTCTCAGAGTTATTTTGTTTTATCAAAATAGTAAGATATACAAGATCATAATGGTATATTCTAAATTTTCCCAATGCGTAACATTCTCAATAATTTGTTGATCACAACAGTTACACAAAAAACAGCGGATTAAAAAAAACAACACATTTTCTGTAATACAACATTTTCAGAAGTGACTTGAAAGTAAACAAAAAATCCCCGCCAATTGGACGACGGGACCATTCAAACTCCAAAAACACTTATATAGTTGACATAATAATTATACAGGTACCTACAGCAAATAACACAAATAAAACTGTGTAGACTTTGACGCCCGGTTTCAATTGAAAGACATGGAGAAAAAATTTTCCGGGCTGATAAGCCGTGGTCAACTAGACGTTTTCTATTTCCAGATGTTTCGTCTCTAACTGCGAGAGACATCCTCGATGGCAAAGTTGCGGCGACGTAAGCTTCGGCGTAAATATCTACGTAGGTATCTATACGCCGAAGCTCACGTCGCCGCAACTGTGCCACCGAGGGTGTCTCTCGCAGTTAGAGATGAAACGTCTGGAAATAGAAAACGTCTGCAGTTGACCACGGCTTATCAGCCCGGAAAAATTTTTCTTCATGTCTTTCAAATAACACAAAGTTTCTGTTAACACGTACGATGACGCGGGTAACGGCTAGTAATCAGTATTTAAATTTTATTTGATTTTCGTTTCCTCGCATATAAAAATTAACCAAATGTTTTCAAAATATTTACGAAACTACAAGGTTTAGAAAAAAATTGTTTCTGTAAAACTTGGAAAAACGGGTATATAGAATAATAAATCGTTGTAAAAGTATATGATCATAATAGAAATAAAAAACAAAGTTATAGGACATATTTCATTTGCGCATGCGCCAACTTTTTCCAAAAACCCGAGGGCTTTTCTTATTTACGTGTCGAACATCTTACCGCAGCCGTTTGACCGGTTCGTGATGATGACCAGACATTTTGCAAAAATATGTTTTTTGGACTTGCAGGAACCACAAAGACGAAAAATATTGGGAAATTTTAAAAAGTGATTGTGCAGCTAAAATGGTAAAATAATGGCTACCTATTAATATTTGAGTCTAGAATGAAATTCCTGCCGACTTTTCACGCTCAATTATTAGATAGTTACAAATTAACATATTTGTTTATTGCCGCTATCGAACATCATAGCTATGTTATATTTTTGGTTATTTTATTGAAAAAGATTTACAATCCATGGAAAAGTTATGAAGCAGCCATCGAAAAAAGTTGAGAAGTGACCAATTTTATAATAAATTAACACTTCCCTCTGCAATTTTCTATCGGAAATTGCTTTGTTAATCTCATTAAAGATAAATTTCTATTTCCTGTGATTCTGTGAACAAGGCCATAGAAAAATACTTTTAAGATTGGTAATTTAAATTATAAATTGTTGGGTATATTACACTGTTAATTTTTTCGTTACATGTTTATTGCTTAAATTTAAGCAATAAACTACAGTATTATCTTAATTAAGCAGTTATTATATCACTATCTTAATTATTTATTTATTTATTTATTTATGTCCACAAACAGACGTTAGCGTAATAATATGTAGACTACCCATATTACACAATACTGAGATCGCAAACAAATTAATATTTATTACTAATATATATGCTGCACATAATACACAAAAATAGATAAAGCACTAAGCCACAGAAAAGCAAATAACCATGATATACCATATTGGGATCCGTCAGATAGGTGGAGCTTCAAAAACATGGCGCAGACGGGGGGAAATTTCATATACGGGGTATACTTTTGCGTGTAATTTTATGATTTTCAAAGTGAAAGAAATGATAAATATAAGTGCAATTTGTGATTGGGCCGGTACGAATCCTAAACAAAGGAATTTCGTTGAAGGAGAACGGATTCTCAAAGCCGGGCATATTATCAAATGTCGGAAATATAACGAGAAAAATGCATGCAAAATGAACTGTCAAAAGTAGTAATCTTTACGACATATTGCTTAAAAACATCAAAATTTAAAGAAAATCTCCACGAAATTAATCAACCGCGTTCAATGCGCTTTTAAGGCTGGGTTAGGTGAATAATGTAAACACATAACTGCAACATAATAAGTTATATTGTAATAAGTTGGTAAGTTACTAACCTCAAAATATTTGTATACGAAGTTAATCCTATAAATTTGTTAATCATCAGGGATTCAACTATTTTAGTGCAGTATGATAACAAGTACATCTTATTATTACTATAAAATATTTTTTTAATTCATAAATACAGTTTTTCCACATTTCATTAGAAAATAATGCTCTGTAAAGTAAGTTTTACAAGGCAATAACTGACAGTGTTTATTGCCATGATATTAGAAAACGTCGCGAATTCCATTTTCGATAAACTTTTTGTTTATTTTACTTGTTTTATTTTTGTAATAAACAATTTCATGATTAATTTGCACTTTTAGCATGTAAAATTTTCCCTCGTTTTAGTACAATTTTCTGCCACCAGATGTCAGATGCTCATTTGACGGACCCCAATAACTCATAAGTAATAAATTTATTTATACTTTATAGACATTTTTCTGTATAACCGAGTCACAAACAAGTTGAGAGGCATCAAAATGTCGAACTCAGGCAAAACCAATACTTGATTAATTAATCTCTGCATTAAGTTAAGGGGCGCGTTGTCGTACTGTTGAGTGGAGGCATAAGGAACCGAAAATGCTCACTTCATGGTTGACAAAAAGTCTGATTTCCAGCTGACTACTATTAAATTTTTCGGTTTTAATAAATTCAACACTAATTATCTGTTTCCGTTCTTGATATTAAAACTTTTGTAGGGAAAATTTTGCTAGAATGAAAATATTTTCGCGAGCGAATCTGCGAACAAAATCGAGTTTCATGAGAGCGAAACTGCAGGTATGTATAAGAAAGTAGTATTATTGTGGATGCGAATAATACATGTTAAATTATAGTTAGATACCCTCTCCCATATTGCGATTTATTTTATTTATTGTAGACTAGCCGTTACCCGTGGCTTCGCCCACGTATTTTACGATTTATAATTTATTATTCCCCCCGCGAGAAATTCTTCTGCGAAACGAAGCCGGGCTGGTAGTGTATATTCGCTCGAACTTTATAATACATAACTCACTCGCTTCGCTCGTTCGCTCGGATTTTATTAATACAATACTCACTCGCATCGCTCGTTCGCTTGAATATTATTAATATATTACTCACTCGCCTCGCTCGTTCACTTGAATATTATTAATATATTTCTCACTCGCTTCGCTCGAATTTTATAAATACATTCATCACTCGCTTCGCTCGTTCGCTCGAATATTAAAAATACATTACTCACTCGCTTCGCTCGTTCGCTTGAATATTATTATTATATTACTCACTCGCTTCGCTCGAACTTTATTTATACATTATTGCTCACCTACGATACCTATATAAGGAACTCCTGTGCAAAATTTGTTATCCCTCCGCGAGAATCTTCCCCCCTAATTTGTTATCCCACCGCGAGAATCTCCCCTCCTAATTTGTTATCCCCCCGCGAGAATATCCCTCCTAATTTATTATCACCCCGCGAGAATCTCTCCCCCTAATTTGTTATCCCCCCGCGAGAATCTCCACCCCTAATTTGTTATCCCCCCGCGAGAAGCTTCCACCCTAATTTGTTATCCGACCGCGAGAATCTCCCCCCCTAATTTGTTATCCCACCGCGAGAATTCCCCCCCCCCCTAAGTTATTATCCCCCCGCGAGAATCTTCCCCCTTAATTTGTTATCCCCCTCGAGAATCTTCCCCCCTAATTTGTTATCCCCCCGCGAGAATCTTCCCCCCTAATGTGTTATCCCCCCGCGAGAATCTTCCCCCCTAATTTGTTATCCCTCCGCGAGAATCTTCCCCCTAATTTGTTATCCCTCGCGAGAATAATCCCGCCTAATTTGTTATTCCCCCGCGAGAATCTTCCCCCTTATTTGTTATCCCTCCGCGAGAATCTTCCCCCCTAATTTGTTATCCCTCCGCGAGAATCTTCCACCCTAATTTGTTATCCCCCGCGAGAATCTTCCCCCCTTATTTGTTATCCCCCCGCGAGAATCTTCCCTAATTTGTTATCCCCCCGCGAGAATCTCCCCCCCCTGCGTAGCTTTCTATTAGTGAAAGAATTTTTAGAATCGGTTTAGTAGTAACAGAGATAAAACAAAAACAAATCTATCCCACGGGAACCGTACATTTTTCCGGGATAAAAATTAGCCTATATTATTCTCTGCCCCCTAAACTACCACTATGCATAAAATCATGTCGATTCCTTGCTCAGTGAAAAACAAAAACAAAACTATCTCACGGGAACCGTACATTTTTCCGGGATAAAAAGTATCCTATGTGCTATTCCAGACTATAATCTATCTCTGTGCCAAATTTCATCCAGATCCGTTCAGCCGTTCTGACGTGATTGAGTAACAAACATCCATACTTACATCCATCCATCCAAACTTTCACATTTATAATATTAGTTAGATTAGATTATAGACGCATCGACAACTTAGGTCATTAGCGTCTTAATTGCATTAAATAACAACTTCCTTAAGACTAAATGACATCACAAAACATCCATGAGCGGAGGTGGGATTCGAACCCACGACAGTGTGATCCAAAGGTCCCATATTGCGAATTCACTAAAGTAATTAGTGAATTACTAACATATAATAATGTTATAAAAAAATTATTTTATACACAAGCCACCGTCGGGATTCAAACCCAAAACTCCCAGTCTCGCGTGGTTGTGTTCTCATTTTTTTTACAGTGGCATCAGATTAACAATCATTACTTTCTCATATATTATATCAATTAATGTAACAGTTTTATTCCACTGCATGATAGAGCTGAATCACGACGGTGGCTTCTATATTTTTCGATATTCTTTTTTTGGTATTCTTTTTTCGATATTCTTTTTTCGATATTTTTCTATATTCTTCGATTTTCGGTACCTGTTTAGCGGGTTAGTTCAGAGGAAATTGCGATCCTTAGAATAATACAAATTGTACTTTGCGGCATCTGATCGTTTGAAAAGCAACACTGTTTATTTTCAAATTGTATTTTAGTACTAACGTTTTGACATAGTACTTCATGTCATCGTCAGGTAATTTTAAATGCTGTCAATATTTATCAATATTTTGTTGTTAACATTTAACAATAAAGTATTGCTATATGGTGAAATTTTAATAATGCGACCATTGTTATTAATATTCTTCAATGCTGTAGTATAGCTTTCTCATCTATTTTATGGACATTTGTCTGTGAAACAGCTGCATTACAGATTCAGCTATGTGTGCTGAACAGAGAGAGAAAGTGTTTATATAGCTGTATCTACTCGTTCATTTGTTTTACAATAGCAACCTTTGAAAGTAAAATAAGATAATTGCCTTCAGCATTGATCTTCATTTACCGGTCTTACGTCACTATATTTAACTTACGCATGCTGAGACACCTCGAATCGGGTAAATATCACATGACGTGATATTTAATTTTACCCTTACTAAATATCCGTCTAACAAATTTAACGCATATACTCAATTATAATCAATTTTATACTTTAAGTTTTTATTTTTTTCTACCAATTTGTAATTTTTATTTTTTGTGATAATAAATTATTTTTTTTTTTTTAGATTAAATGAGGACTGCAGTGTATGGTCCAGTGGTTAACGTCGCGGTTTCTGGATCAGGCTGTCGTGGGTTCGAATCCCGCCTCCGTTCATGGATGTTTTGTGATGTAATGTAGTTTTAAGTGAGTTGTTATTTAATGTAATCAAGACGCTAATGACCTAAGTTGTCGACGCGTCTATAATTTACAATAAAAAAAAATAAAATTTAGATTAAATCTTAGACCTTATCACATAATAGCTTTTTGTCTCTACTTCGTTTTGGCAACGAAATAATCAAGAGCAACAAATTTTTAACTTGCTTTACATTTTCGCTCACTGCTCATCCCTATTTTGTCTTAGAGTATTAATATAATATAGTCTATGTTAGGTACTGGGGAAAAAATCATCTTTTACACAGTGAAAGAATTTTTCAGATCGGTTTAGTAGTTCCTGAGATTACCTACGACAAACAAATAAACACGCAATCCTTTCCTTTTTATAATATTAAGATAGATTTCCCAAACGGCGACTCAATCCCTAAATATGGCACATGAGCATCAACTTAAACTTATACTAAGAAATTTTAAATCGTGTAGTGCTTTGTTTGAAAGTTGTTCTTATTATTATTACGAAACATAAACTAATTTAAAGACCCATTTTATCTTATTTACCTAAGTACCTACATAAGGAAAATCTATAAAAATTAGGAAGTAAAATTGGAAACTTTATGAGAAAGAACGAATCATCCCAAGATTTATTAGAAATTTTTGAAGAAGCTGCAGTAGCTTCAGAAATGTATTAACAAAAATGATTTCCTTATTATCTATATCTGTATATTTTAAAACACAAGGCGTCTTTTTTTTAAGAACTTTCAGCGGCTTATTTTTTTAATCTAAAGCTCTGTAGAGTTGCCAGAAATTGTTTTGTCATTTTAGGCATGCGCGAACTGGCCAGTGGCGCTAGGCGCTGGAGGGTCTCAGGCCCCAACAAATAACAAATTACTCAAATCTCTCCCTCGGGTCCCTACAAATGTTAGAGTTCCGGAAAAATATAGTCAATCCGCGCTTGTTTTTAGGGTTCCGTACCTTCGAATAAAAAAAACGGAACCCTTATAGGAACACTTTGTTGCCCGTCTCTCTGTCAGTCAAGACTTCTTTTCTATGGAACGGCTAGAGGTATCAAATTGAAATTAATATCAAATACTGGAATCTACAGCCCCATATATAATCATGTAAAAATTCAAGCTTCTAGCTCAATGCAATAAAAAGAGACGGCACTTCAAAAATCACATATTTTGATACTGACTCCACTCACTCACCAACTGACCGTTGACCTAGAGTCCTATAATCTTGAAATTTGGTACGAAGGAAGGTCTCATAGCACAAGTAAAGAAAAAAATTCGAAAATCATTAATTTCTAATTCTATCTGGAATTATTTAGCTATCATAAACAAATTTTGATCTTCAAATTTAAATAAACTTACTATACGATAGTTATGCTTTTGCTGTTTGGAATGAAAATAATATGGTTGACAGTACGGAACTCTCGGCGAGCGATTCGTGAACCTAACTTGCACTTGTCAGGTTTTAGTGTATTTGCCATATGGCACGTACGCCGTACACTATTGTTTCTTATTATATAATAATATGTTATTCTTGCACGGGGTTCACTGATGTTTCTTTATGTTATTTCAATGGGAACTTAAATTAACATGAAACATTGCAGTTTCTGGAAATGTAGCTGAATTCAGCTAGTCATCTCTACATAGAAGTAAACACATAGTGTATAGACGCCCGATAGCGTTACGATATTCTAGCCACGTTCAAGGCCACTCTGATCTCAAGAAGTGTTCAGACCAGTGCAGATCAATGAAACCCCCGACAAAAAGAAAATAATACACAGGATTTTAAACAACCGAATTATTATTCAACACAATACTTGAATACATAATATTAAATATCATAAATAAATGCATTTCTTGCAGGATGTGCGTAGTTGGTAAGCTTGAGAAAAACAGTTCCAACGACCATGGAACGTTTCCTTTGTTGAGCGGACATGTCCGAGGAACGATCTTGTTCCACTCTTTCACTGTCACCCTTGTGTTGAAGGAAAGAAATAATATTATGTGTCCGCATGTTGTGGACTGATCTGGTTCCACAATTTCTAAAGTCTAAACGAACAGGAATATGTTTTAAAGTGTAAAACGCTGAACCTATCCGAACATGCCAGTGTAGTATATATTATAAGTATTGCACAATAATTAATGTATGTAGAATTTGCACATTAGGGAATTATTAAGTTCATTGCTATTGCAAACTCAGCGAGGGCATTGAACAGGTACTTAGAACTGTAACGCAAAGCTAATCAAATATAGTAGTATAAATAACAATGAATTTGGTCATACGAGAGATAGAGGAACAGAAGAAATAGATGTGTAAAGAATGTTACTCTGTCCGACTAAGTACTAAATTATAGTTAAATAAGTTGTATATAATAAATTAATAAAATAATGATTAAATCAATACAGATATTTATTTTCTAAATTCTATGTTAAAGAACATATATATATAAAAACCAAAACTATTAGATGGCGAACCAAAACTATTAGACCAGGCGCTCGATATAGTACACGTGCACTCTCATTCGGGAAAGAACGAATATAGTGGCCGTTGTCGGACTTTACGAATGGCGACAGATCTTATGTTGAAATCGGACTATATCTGCCAGTGTATGGACATGTTAAAATACGTTCTAAGGAACGTTAGGAAAAAAATCTGACGGAGGAATGGTTCCTGCAGCTATACATGTCCGGAACTAACCAAGCCTAGTAGTTGGTATTTCTGCATTTAGCAACAGAGCGAGGATTTTTTGAGTGGAATATCGTTTCTTAATGATCGTATATTATGCTTATAGAGAAAGCCTACAGTATAGCTTGATTAAAATTATAGTTCAAAAAAGAATATAAAAAGATGAAAATATAAAATAATAATGAGTTTAACGTTCGTTTTTCACCATTGATCATAACATATGATTCCCACCATTAATTTATGTAGGTACTAAAAAGAAAAAAATACTATTTAATTTAGGTTCTTAATATTATAATAGCGTGGGTCGTGCGTGACTTTAACAAATTATCATAGAATTTACGACTCACGCTATTATAATAATTATTAATTATGAACCTAAATTAATTTTTTTTGAAGTAAATACTTCCTTAGGCACGTTATGCACTTTTTGCCTGGGTACTGAAAAAATGTGAAGCGTCCAAACTACTTCCGTAAGAATCCGAACTACTTCCGTAAGAATTCCAACTACTACCGTAAGAATTCGCAACATAATTATATCATAAAAATGAGCGTGTACACACTGGCCAGCCGTAGCTCAGTTGGTTTAGTCGTTGCGGTCAATGCATAGGAACCTGGGTTCGAGACCTGATGGCAGCGTAGAATTTTTGGCGTTTTTTTTTTTTAAATTCTACATGATATTTATTTATATATTTTTTTATTTTTGTTATATTCTTTCTTTGACAATAATTATAATTTTTTTGAAACCAAGGTGGAATTAATTAAAAATACAGTTTTGGTATTTTAGTAATAAATTATTTTTAGTTCATAAATGCGCTATAATAGATGACACCAAAAATTAGAAAATCTGAAGTATTTACTTCTGTCGTGTGGTCATAAGCACACACCCATTCTTTTTCTCTTTAGTAAGACTTTCAAGAAAATATAATCGTTATACTTAAAAAAAATTTTATATAAGTATTTTTTTATAATATTTTTTGATACACAAGTAAATCAGTTAGTCCTGGAACAATCATATTTTGTAATACCTCGCTTATGACCTCTGTTATCAAGCGTCTATAATCTACAATATTATTGGTGTGTGTGTGTTTTTAAAGACCACCAACAGCTAAGGTTATTTGGGCCTAGTGCCAATTCATATTTTCAATTCATTATTTTTTTTTTAATAAATTGAAAATCCAATTGACACTTTTACCAGCTTTCGGGCTAGAACCCGGGAACTGGGGGCTTGTAATAGAGGAACCATAGCAACGCCATGTAAATAACAGCATTGCTATACTCTCGGCTATTCTCAAGTCCCAATATTATTAGCAATACCGGAAGTATGGCTTGGACTATGGCAGCGCTTTGAGCAATCGGTAATATTTCAGAAAACAGCATCAATACGATTATAGGTATACGAGAAGAACGTATTGTAGCTGAAGTCTGTGTACAGATTTCAGAGCCGTCAGTTAGACGTGTCTGGAGTCGAAATGGCCTGATCAGGCGCTTGTGCAAAGCCTCCAAACCTCACTGTATCACGTATGTACCTACCTACATTACATATCTACCTATATACGTACTAGTACCGACCTAAACTGTTCGTCAAGATGGCATTACTTCCACCAAACTTAGTACAACTACTGTAAACATTTTGTTAGTAACTAGCTTTATACTGGTATCGGTTTAAGTTGGCACCATCAACTTATACCATTGGACGTGCTCTAGCGGTATACAGTTGTAGTTAATTTTCGGATTCACACGAGTGAGGAGGATAGAATATGGTTGTGGCCTATCTCTATCCTTTTTTAGGGTTCCGTATCCAAATGGCAAAAACGGAACACTTATAATTTCGTCCTGTCCGTTTGTCCGTATGTCACAGCCATTTAAAAGCGTCTGCGGACAGCACGAATAGCCTGCATTGATATCTATCTCCAGTGTATTCCTTTTCATGTATTGTCTGCGAGGTGAAGAGGGGGGTGTGTTTGTGCGACGGTTTTGTCTGCAGGGTGAAGAGGGGAGGAGGGTGGAGGCGGCGCGCGCCGTCTCAACCCCCCCCTCTTTACCCCGCAGACAAAACCGTTGCACAAACACACCCCACCTCTTCACCTCGCAGACAAAACCGTCGCACAAACACCCCACTCGCGGGAAACTTTGCCCCCGCAAGAATTGAACGGTCCTGATATTCAATTAATGTTCCTTATGTGAAAGAATAATTTGTTAATTTTTTCTGCGCCGCCTCCACCCCCCCCCCCTTCATCCCGCAGACAAAACCGTCGCACAAAACATCCCCCCTCTTCACCTCGAATACACTAGAGATAGATACCAATGCAGACTATTCGTGCTGTCCGTAGACGTTTGTCAGCCATTTTACTCGGAGACTATTGGCACTATATAGACGAAATTTGGAAGGTAGATGTCTTCTATGAACCGCTATACAATGGTGAAGTGAAATTTCTAAAAAAAATTAGGGGTGGCACTCCATACACGTAAATGAGAGATGAAAAAAAATTTCAGCGCACATAAATGATGTATAGAAGTTTCAAAATGACTTTTTTTATTTAAGTCAATAGTGATTGAGATAATATGCGCTTCTAAAGTCGTAAAAAGTGTGTGTCCCCCTCTAACTTTTCAACTATGGGGTGGAAAATTCTGAAAAAATTTAAGGAAGTAGAACTTACAAAATACTTTCAACGACAATTGGTTTGAATAAGATATTATGTTATGTAGTTTTTGAGATATGGGATATTTTCGGCCGACTACGAACCCTTCACAGTGCGTGGTCCGACACGCACTTGGTCGCTTTTTAGTACAGGTGCAGGAATTTTACGGTATACTATTTTGAGAGAGATAGAGATTGGCCACACATGGGCCATTCATTCTTGAAATTTGAAATTTTTTTGAAATTTGAAATGAATTTATTTTTTCATAAAAAATACAAGCAGTATAACATTGCAATGTGCATATCTGAAAAAATAATAGGATACATCTAAAGGAATCCCCGTACTAGATGCACCTTTACAATAAACATTTATTATTATCATTTCGGAGAGACACTTTTTAAACCGATAGGGCACGTCCAGTAGTATAAGTCGATGGTTGGCACTAACTTAATTTCGTTAATACAAACACATAGAAAACAATTATCTTATAAACAAAATTTCCCAGACGTTTTATCAAAATGATGACGTTATCAATAAGATCTTTTAGTAAAGAACTAGTTTTATAGACTTGTTAGTTTACTGACATATGACAATCACATGCGGGAGATGATTTTATAAAAAACCGGCCAAGTGCGAATCGGAATCGCGCATCGAGGATTCCGTACAATAATAGATAGATAGTTAATTTTCCGTTTTTTGTATGGGGACCCCCCTTAATTTTTTTATTATTTGTTAGGATATCCGCCATATTGTACCTACATATAATTAGGCCTTGGCCTGTTTGTAGGTTATTTATATAAATAAATAAATAAATAAATAAATAATAACACATATTCTGAAAATTTCAACTGGCTACCTGTTACAGTTCAAAAGATACAATCTTTTAAAGGTAGGACAGACAGACAAACAGACAGACAGACAGACGGCGTAGACTTAGTCTGATAATATTAAAAGATAATATTAACTACAGTAATATAGGTACTGCTATTTTATAACAGTTTTTATTCAAATAACAGTCATATATTGACAAGTGTTATCAAAAATTCTTTTTAACACGCTTATATTAAAACTTCACCTGTATGTTTGCGGGCTTGTTTGTCAGTTTGTAACCGACTTCTTTGAACTTGATTTTGACCAACTTTGAACAGTCAGATTTAGTTTAAACGTTGTCGACTTATCGAGGACCGACGACAATACAATAATTCAATAAGTTTGTCCCATTATCCTGACCAGGATCTCCAGGACTAAAAAAAAAGCAAAAAACTACAGACTGAACTGAAACTTTGCACACTTATCAACGACCGATGACAATACAATAATTCCATAAGTTTGTCCCATTATCCTAACCAGGATCTCCAGGACTAAAAAGCAAAAATAAATTATAATTTAAAAAAACTAAAAAACACGCTTTAATGAACTAAAAAGTAAAAAATAATTAATTTTATTGTAAAAAAGCGTGGGGTAGTATGAAAATATGAAACAAAGCACCCCACGCTTTTTTACAATAAAAATAATTATTAGTGTATTTGCCATATGGCACATACACTATTGGCGTCGGTCGGATGGCGGGACCTAGGGGTCGGACCAAAATTTCTCGACGTTTCATAGCCTCCTGAACACTTTGGCACCATTTTTGGAAATGTCTGTTTATATATGTATATATATATTATATATATATTTATATATTTAGAGATATATATATATATGTATGTGTGTGTGTGTGTGTGTGTGTGTGCGGGCTATAACTTTCGAAAGAGTTAATTGATTTTGACGAAATTTGGTAGGCACGTTGAAATCCATCACCGCACGAAGCCTATTTAAAATGGGCCCAATCGGACCATTTTAAGGGTGGTTTTTAGGGGTTGAAAAATGTTTTTGGGCCCAAAAATGCCGAAAAAATTCTCAGAATCGTTTCAAAATTGAAATTTAACCCTTTAGTAACGATTAAAATGTACTGCTAAAATTTTAATAAAATCGGCCTGACAGGACCGGACTTACAAATTTTATGAAAACACTAGTTTGCGGATAGTGCTTTATTTACTGAAGGGTGTATTTAATTTGGTACCGAGGTTGCATTGATAAAAATATTGAAATTAAGAAAAAGATATTATTTTAAGGGGTGTATTAAAAGGTTAAATTTTTTATTTTGTCCAAAAACAAACATAATAAAGCCACAATGCCAGTATTAGCAAATACACTATATTGTCGGCAGGGTTTTGGCACTGCGACCCGAGTTTTTTTTTACTTTTTAGTTCATTAAAGCGTGTTTTTTAGTTTTTTTAAATTATAATTTTTTTCCATCACAGTGTGCATAGATAGTTCATTAAATGAGACCGTGCATTTTACACTACGCACTACAAAAGTGAAACTTCTAGTCGCGTCGCTTGCAGACACACACACATAGCCCATACGTACGTACAAGCTGCCTTACGTCCCATTCTAGCTCAATGGCGTAGAGGAGTGGGGGCGCAGCGTTTCATTACTCTTTCAATCGCATGAATCCGTGCATAAAAAAGTTTCACTTCAAAAGAAAATTTTTGAGGCATTGGTTAATTGTGCAACGAGTCGACTATGTCATATGTAAGGATAAATCCGACATCTTGTTACCTGACGATAGGGTTGGGTTTCGTATCTCTCTGTCTCCCTTGCTCTCAACAATAAGTGCCCTCAGTAGAAAACGGAACAACTGTATAGAGATTCTGAATAAGTAAATAAGGTGTCGTTCAGAGTTTTGAACATGTTCTAAATGCATTCCTATATTCTCGTCTGCTTTACTAAATATTTTTATTTTGTTTGCAAAAATTTAAAGCCTCATATATTTTAATAAAAAGTTTTGCTTTCCTTTTCATGGTCAATAAATTTTATTTTATTTCATAAAGTCACAAACTTAACAAATTTAAAATAGTCTAAAATAAACTTTAAGTTGAGATTTTTTATCTGTGTTGTGCAATGTGCATTCTTGTGTCAACATTTATAATACTCTACACTCTACACTGTCGCCACAACAAATTATTGTTTTGTTTTGCTTTCTATTAGTGAGGTACGCTCGGGAAATAAAGGAGGAATCTTCAATGTCATCTCGTTGTAATTTGACAAAGCTTTTTTTTCTCGTCGTGATTAAATCAATTATTGTAAAAATACGGGAAAAATTATTTTATTCAATACATGCACGCTTTTAGTGGTTTTCCGTATCTGTAAAGCGGATCTTAAATGGCCATTTGTCGACTGGTGACGTCATGATTCATTATGAAACGCTTTTCAATGCTATAATGAAAAACACTTGATAAACACGTTACATAATGAACCATTATATATCTCTTTTCGATGCTATAATGAACTATGGTTACTATGGTAATGAAGCAAATGTTTTTAAACTGAGATATACTGCTGTCAGTAAATCTATAGTGTTTGACATCTATACTAATACATATTATAAAGCTGAAGAGTTTGTTTGTTTGCGTGTGTGTTTGAACGCGCTAAACTCAGGAAGTTACTACCAGTCCGATTTGAAAAAAAAATTTTTTTGTTAGATAACCCGTTTGTTGAGGAAGATTATAGACTATTTGAGTTTTTTTAAATTCAACCCCAAAGGGGGTAAAACGGGCCCCGTTGCAGGATTTTTTGACTATCTATTCTATTTATACTAATGTGTTTGTACGCGCTACTCTAAGGAACTACCAGTCCGATTTGAATTTTTTTTTCCAGCGCCCGGGAAAAATGTTTAGGTTCAGGCATCTTCTTAATTTTGCCGCCCCTCAAATGTTGCCGGCGCCCGGGTCTAGGCCTAAATCCGTCACTGAACGCGTGTGCTAAATCTTAATGAGCCAGGCGCGATGTTTTTAGCACAAGTAGTAGGCGAGTGCGCACGAGTCTTGGCAACACGAATTGAACAACGTAGAACTGCAACGTCGTGGCTTTTTAGGTATTCGTGCACATGTGTCGCAACGGTCCACTGGTTTGCGTCGGGCAGATAGCTCGCCGGAATCCAGGGTACGAAGCCAGTGGAAGCGGAATACTGTATATGAAATGAATAACCAGCGTATTTTCTATAATAATATTTATTTAGAAACAAAGATAAAAATAAAAAGTACCCTTTACAAAAAGTAAGACAGAATAATATGTACATATATTTCAAATGATACCGTAGTATCCAAACGACTCTATATAAACTAAATCCCTATTTTACGGAGCAACGGTAATGACTCGATACAAACTCAAAACTCTGTTTATCAACAGGAAAATGTATACAACGGTATTATACCGGAGGGGCGTACCCCTTATCTGAAACGGTGGGGGAAACAGCGGTAGGACACCTGGCGATAGCACAACGCACTGGTGCCGCAACGATCGCCAGGGGGTACGGGTTATAGAGGAACGGTTAGTCAGGCTGTGACGGATTCAACCGGTGACCTGCAACAGGCCGGGGGAACCCCCAACACCGGCTGACTGTAGGAGAAGTTCGGTAGCTCGCAACGAGCGGGGACTCAATTGACTCCCAATACCGGCGGAGGAGCGCGGTTTAGATACGGACTAGGTAAGCGGGTCGGAGAGGTGGTGTTATCACTACTAAACAAGCTGATGGCTCTACTATGTATGGAGAACGTGAGGCGTTTCTCAAATCAGTCACTGGTGTTCAACACAGGTCAATATTTACAGTATCATTGCTCTAGCTAAATTAAAACTGTGTACAAAACACATTTTATCATCGGTGTGCGTAGCACATTATATTAAATCGCGTCTTTTCACGAATTTAAAACAAAACGGTTTATTTCATGACTGGTTATACACTATTAACACACAGTAGTACCGCGTTCACTTAACACCGTCCACACTAGTGACGATGCTGGAGGCTATCGTTACAGTACTATTATTCTCTTTAGACTCTAAAATCAATTCTCAAAATAAAGCCAAAAAAGAAATTAAAAGCCATCCATGCTCTAACGTTTAGAGCATTTTTAATTTCTTTTTTGACATTATTTTGAGAAATGATTTTATTTAATTATTTAATACCCTTGTATTTTCTACTTCCTGCAGATCGGGCAAATCCGGAAGACATGTTGATTTTTTATCCCAAGCGGTTTAGTGGTTCTACGCGTAATACAACTGATTAACGCGCGAAATTCGAAACGAGCATATTGTAGACGGGTGAAAGTTGTAACCTTTTTCCTATACTTAAGCCGGTTAATAAAACTACAAGGAATAAGGATTATCTGAGCTAAGTACCTATTCTATACCTATTCATATTTTAGATTTAATATTACTTTTATACTAAGTATAGGTATATTTAGTATAACCATCACCTCTCACATTAGAAGCGAGGGAGTGTGGTCCAGCAGTTAGCGTCGCCGTCTCTGAATCAGACTGTCATGGGTTCGAATCCCGCCTCCGCTCATGGATGTTTTGTGATTTCATTTAGTTTTAAGTTGGTTGTAATTTGATGTAATCAAAACGTTAATGACCTAAGTTGTCGACGCGTCTATAATTTACAATAAATAAAAATAAATCAGATTAGAAGCGGGAAACTGTGAGGGATCATAATGGACGAGCCAAAGCCTATTCTCAAGCATTTGTACTGGTATTTCTAGAAGAGTTTCTACAAGAGTTATTAAAATATTATAACAATGTAAATTTTTTTACGGATGTGGAATAATTGAGTCCAGCGCGTTGTTGTAATCCATCATTATTATTATTTCCTGCATAGCTAAGTACAGCCCTGTCCAAGTTTGCAACACATTGGCTGTCCGGTAGAGAGGCAATAATAGGCGCCATCCATAACTTGGTAGCCAATAAAAGCCGTCAACAACAGAACTGTACTCTCTACATAATATGAACGAATCCTGCATTATGTATTGTTATAAGTAAAGTCTTAGAGGTCTATTCTGCAAATTGCTTTTGTAACTCTACGACACTATAAAGCAATCAACTTAATTTCATTGAAGGTTTGAGAATAGCTGAGTTTGTAGTGACATCATTGATTATGTTACGTGTTCACGGTACCTCCATTACAAGCCCCCAGTACCCAGGTTGTAATACGAGAACTGGTAAAAGTATCAAATTGGATTTTCAATTTATTATTTAAAAAACAATAAACTGAAAATATGAATTACTTCTAGGCTCAAATAACCCTGAATTTTGGTAGTTTTAAAAATGAAATTCATTATTTTCTAAAAAATTCTTAATTTAAAAATTCCGGTTACTTTTCAATACCCCCAGTGAACTACCAATTCTTTCTTATTATATATACTATGCGGCATTTATTAATTTAACCAGAGCGTCACCGTATAGTCCCCTTTGTGTATTAAGTTTGACTAAAATCGATCCAGCCGTGGTGATTGTCAACTCATGATACTGATATACAAATTGACAGGCACAAACATTCTGGACTAATACATTTTCGGGCTTGAGAATAGCCGAGAGTGTAGCGGCGCTGTTGTTTACATGGCGTTGCTATGGTTCCTCTATTACAAGTCCCCAGATCTCGGGTTCTAGCCCGAGAGCTGGTAAAAGTGTCAATTGGATTTTCAATTTATTATTAAAAAAAAAAAGAAAATAATGAATTGAAAATATGAATTGGTGCTAGGCCCAAATAACCTTAGCTGTTGGTGGTCTTTAAAATACAATACAATAATACATTTTCCCGTCTAAGACATGTCATTCAACCTGCCAGGAAAAGAAATTACAGACAAAGATCTCATTACAATTTTGTATATTTTAGTACTCTAATATAATTGATAGCAGCTGATCGCTATTTATTGAAGTGAAACTTTTTAAGTCGCGATGAGAGTAATTTCGTTCAACAGCGTAACGAAAAAAACAACACCGTCAGAGGTGGGAGAAATGAGCTAATAGCGGGGAACCGATCGGGATTGGTTGGCGGGTAGTGCGTTGAGAGGGAAATTCGATCGACACGTCCCTTTGTGTTCGCATAGTAGAAATAATACCCAGGGGAAAGACTGAAAACTTCAAAACAATTCGTCACCCGTCCTTGTCGCACTCACTATATTCGGACTCTATCTCTTTCAAATTGACAGGTTATAAAAATAAGATAATAATAAATATGAAATTAACTATATAAATTAACTAAGACCAGAACCAGTATATTTACGTGAAGCTATTCAATGTTTAATATTGGTGTTTCCACATAATTCAAATTTTTGCCCATAAAGTTTCACTTCACACGGGTGAGATTTACAAGAACTAATTTTTCCTAAAGAATCCACATAATATAAGATACGTGAATGCATTTCATATTATTTAAATAATTAAATGCAATCTTTTCATTAAAAACCAATGTCAAAGTAAGCGCATATAATTAATTTATCTTAACTCTAGGGAAGTTACTTAGGTATTTAATATTGAATAACGCCTACCACTGTTTATAATTAACACTCGCAGACATTGTGTACATGTCCTATATAGAAATTGAAATGCAAAACAAAGCTTATTGTTAATGAAGCCGATTCACAGAGAAGAGGATCTCTGTGTGTGTGAAATGGTATAAAGAAGCGCCCAAGGGAGGGGAGATCGCGCGTGTAAGCTTTGTAGGGAGATATACATAAGATATTATGGCGTTCTCGGCATAGGTAGAGGTATAAAGTTTTATGGAATAAGCAAATGGAAAAAATATTTGAAACTGGGCAAAGAAAAGGCACACTAATATGGCGGTCGTTTGTTGACCAGATGATTTCTGATATTTATGTTAAGACGATCGCACACAATATATTGTTACGAAACTGTTTTCTGAGTTGGAGGAATAAATATTTATTTACAATATTTATTTACAATAATTAAAAACACAGCAATAATAAATACAACAACCAAAAGTCAGTTCTGACAATCAACACAAGTAAACAATAACTATATTTACAAAGATTATTTAATTCTTATTATTTATGTTTGTATATTTATATTCACTCAGATTTATTTCGCACTATATTCGCTGTTCAACACTGTCACAGTATAATCTACACTGACTGACTGATCTCCGTTGAACTGATTAATATTTATATCACTGATCCACTTGATTGCACGACTCACCATTGACTGTTCGATTCCTGTCGACTCGCTGCTTATATAGAGCGCGCGGTGTACGCTCAGTGCGTCCTCGTATTCTCTAGCGTTGTCTAGAATCTTCGCGTAGGCACCAGTGTGCTCAGCAAGTAGACTCCCGTTTCTCAGAATTCTTGCCTGCCGCTTATATACAGGATGATCCGTAACAATATTGTAAATATAAAACGAGTGGAGATATTCAGTATTTAACACAAACAGTAATCAAAACATTATACCTAAGTATCTGTTGTTGTTCGTCGCAATAAGTAGTCTAGATACGTAATGGGGCATATTACACGAGCTGTAATACCATTACGTACGAGACATATTATATGATATTTTTTGCCATACCCACTACAAAATACCTACTTTTCACGTCATTTTCAAGAAATTCTGACAATTCATTTGCGTCGCCATTTTTCCTTCCACAGTATGCCGCAAAATTCGTGCAAGTAAATAATGACAGGCGCACGCAAGCCTAAGCAGCCGTATAAAGCGAATAAACCGAAGTTGCTATGGCAACCATTATTTTCTGAATAAAAATATATGAGCACTGTGGTTGGAATAAAAATAAAGATAGTATAGTGTTTGCTGAAGATGAAAGCATAGCTTTCGAAATGTACATCCATCAATAAAACTGTTGTGGTAAGAAGTAAAGCTATCTTTATTTTTGTTTTTATTATTTTCTGCGCTATAGTGCGGAAAATAAAACATTTTTCGCACATCTGCCTGTTAAATGACTCATTAAAGGTTGCTATACATACATAGAAAGTAGCTATTTTGTAGTGGGTATGGCAAAAAATTATTATTTTAATTATCTACTTTAGAGGAGAAATATTGCGCTCTGTAGGGCAATCGAATTTTCGTTCACATAACTTTTAGTTTGCAATTTGAAAGCTTAAAATCGAAATATTATTGTGATGGAATTTGCGCATCTTTGCAAAATGTGGTAAACTAAGTTGCAAAAGTAACGCTAAACATGGAAAAAACTTTTTTCTAATTCTAAAAGTAGTGTACGGGTATTTTTTAAGTACTATAGGTATACAGTGTGTCCACAGACTCATCCTCAACATGGGGATCTCTGTTGTTATGGGAGATAGAGATTTGGTTAAATGAGACAAAATGTGCATAATCTCCAGTACTACTACCCTGCGTAGTCAAACTTTCCATATTTTGCTTGGTTCGCGGCCGACAGTTGAAAAACGAGATTTACCCATTTTCGTTTTTTGTTTATAACTCGCTTATTAAGTAAGTTAGAAAAAAAATATTTTCGCTTTCTTAAGGCCCTTTTTTATGAAGATTTCAAATCTCTTTTCATATTTTAATTTACTTTTATAGTTTTAGAGATACTTGTATTAACTTTGTTTTTTTAAATACACGTCAAAGATGGCCATGACACCATTCGAAAGAGATTTTTTTTCTCTTTAATTTGATATGAGGGTTGATGCCTGATGGTTTTATTTTCAAAAATAACAGAGTTATACGTAAAACACTGCTTTTTAATAGTAGGCTATGCTAAATTAATTGATAAAACAACAGAAGGCTTAGCAAACAGTTGAAATTCGCGTTGGCTTCGTAAACGGCTGTTTTGTTTTAGCTGTCAAAGTGTAGTTTGTTGCTAATTTGTCAGTTTACTAATTGATTTATTAAATTTACTTTTGTTATCATGGAACCATTTTGTAACAATGAAAAATAAACGATTTTCAACAATTGATCGTAAAACAGTAGTTTTGTCTTCTTCACTTATTCGCGTTGACTTAGTAAACGGCTTTTTAAATGATCCATAGTTTATTAAATTTACTCGTAAATTTCTGTAAATAGACGAATGAGGTTATCTTCGTTCTGGATACTGATCGAAGTACATTTCTGCAGCTCTGGTCGAATTTTTGTGACATAGAATGTAACAAGATAACATATCAAATTTTTCATTGTTACAAAATGGTTCCATGATAGCAAAAGTAAATTTAATAAATCACTTAATAAACTGACAAATTAGCAACAAACTACACTTTGACAGCTAAAACAAAACAGCCGTTTACTAATTCAACGCGAATTTCAACTGTTTGCTAAGCCTTCTGTGGTTTTATCAATTAATTTAGCATAGCCTACTATTAAAAATCAGTGTTTTACGTATAACTCTGTTATTTTTGAAAATAAATCCATCAACCTTCATACCAAATTAAAGAGAAAAAAAATCTCTTTCGAATGGTGTCATGGCCATCTTTGACGTGTATTTAAAAAAACAAGGTTAATACAAGTATCTCTAAAACTATAAAAGTAAATAAAAATATGAAAAGAGATTTGAAATCTTCATAAAAAAGGGCCTTAAGAAAGTGAAAATATTTTTTTCTAACTTACTTAATAAGCGAGTTATAAACAAAAAACGAAAATGGGTAAATCTCGTTTTTCAACTGTCGGCCGCGAACCAAGCAAAATATGGAAAGTTTGACTACGCAGGGTAGTAGTACTGGAGATTCTGCACATTTTGTCTCATTTAACCAAATCTCTATCTCCCATAACAACGGAGATCCCCATGTTGAGGATGAGTCTGTGGACACACTGTATAGTATACCTACTATAAAATAAAAAAAAACCGGCCAAATGCGAGTCAGACTCGCACACCGAGTGTTCCGTAGTCGTACAATAGTAAAAATAAGAAGTAAGGTAGGGGTAAAAAAATTTTAGTGTTTTAAAATTTTTCCGTATCAAATTTAATTAAAGCAATTTTTAAAGTAAAAAAATATATTAACAGATTATTTTATGAATAAAAAAAAAAAACCAAAATATTGCGACCTGAAACCCGGGATCGAACTTTAAATTTCCAGTCGAACGCTCTACCAAGTGAGTCAGTCCAACGATGGTGTTATACGCTCTATACTACAGTATAGAACTACGACTGGGTGTTGTAGTAAAATATAAAAGATTAATTTATTAAAAAGTGCAATTTATTGATTATTTCATTCTAATTATTATTTGCCAGAATTCATGCCACAACAACACATAATCTGCAGTGAAAATTTCTATGGAGATAGAGCCTTGTAACGGACGGGTGGACAGACATCGTAGGCTCAGTAATTGGGTTCCGTTCGGAGGTACGGAACCCCAAAACGATAATTTAGACGTAAGTATAAATCTTAATATATCAGCACGTTAGAGTAATAGAGAAGTAGACCGTCAATTAAAAAAGTTAAATTAAACAGTACTCCTGCTATCAAACTTTTTCAGGCCAATGTGAAAAAGTTTGAGTAATTATTTATGTATTTTTATAATTATATTCAATGATTCATGAAGATAAATAAACATCTTATTTTCTCTGTAACTCAACTACATATTAAGTTAAAGTTACCTTTGCATTTATACTGAACGATACAAACGAAATCCAGTTTGAGATTCGATTCTCTCCAATCTAAAGTACCTACCACACGTTTTGTTTTCTATAAATTTTATCCAGTATAATTATCCAGTATTTGTTTTTTCGAAATATAAAATAGCAGAGTATTTTCTCTTCAAAATTATTTAAGTAACCTTATTTTAAATATAAATTTTAAAGTTTTTAAAGGAATTCACTTCAAGGCCGTAAATAAAGAAGTTGTGTAATATGAAAATAACTAATTATGCTATTATTAAAACATTACTTTCAAGTAGCTTGATCCGCAATTAATTCGACTGTTTACATTATTGACATTTTTAAATTTATAGTAATTAACGTTTTAATTAATATAATTATTTATTTTCATATTACACAAGTTCTTTATTTATGACCATCGACCACTGGTGTCAATTTAGGGCCCCAAAAAAGGTATCCCTCAATTGACCACCAGTAGATTACAAAGATGGGCACTTATTTTGTCCAGGTTTCAATTTGATATCCAGTATACTAAATCTAAAAATAACAATTCTGATTTCTTTTCCCGTTTGCCTATTGAATCAAATATTAGTGAAGAAATAAATTCCAAATTTGAAAATGTTGGTTATTTAAATTATATTGAACAAAATGAACATGTAGTTTTAAATGTCGAAGATATTAAGAAAGAAAGTAACAGTAACCCAATTTTAATTAAAGTTATTCATTATGTAAAAAATGGTTGGCCAGAAAATTCTAAAAAATTAAAACAATTTTTCAACATAAGAAATGATTTAAACTTGGAAAATGATTGTCTAATGTATGGTTATAGAGTTGTAATTCCAAAAAAGTTTCAGTCTTTTTGTTGTGATCGCTAAAATGAGTAAACGTTCTATGAAAATATTGCAAATGGCATTCGAGAGATATAAAAAAGGTAAGTTTACAGTTTTTGATGTCATATTTTTGCGTACAGTTTACACAGTTTTGAAGAACAAATCAAGACGTAATAGTAGAAACACCATCTAAAAAATCTATTCAAACATATACATTACTAAAAAAAGAAGGCGTATTTGACAAAGTAAGAAAATATTTAAAACTGGCTTCACATTTACCGACTTACGTTTTCAAAATTGATCAAGTGTTAGCAGTAGAGAATTTAACAAGTAATATGTCTGCTATGGTATCCACATTACAATTAATACAAGGTTTTTTGATTAAAAAGATAAAAAAAAGAATTTTTTTTTAAATAAGTTGCAAATTGCCTAAAAATATTATGTATTACTATTCATGTCTTTTATAGTAACCACTATGCTGTTTGTGACAAGGTTGCCAGTAGCCGTGCGATCACCCAAAGAGATATATTACAAGAAGCAAGAGTTTACAATAAACAATTAAACTTTAGAAACGTAAATGTATTTGTTCCTAAAACAAATAAATCTCTGTTTCAGTGATATTTTCTATTTACCGGCCCATATTTCTATAACTTGCTGCCACTTCAGTATAAGAATATTAATTATAGTTCAAAGGTTTTTTTGAAAAATATTAAAAAATGGCTCTTGCAAAGAAATGATGTCAATGATCTTTTTTATGTAAATATATAATTCAATATTCAGCTAGGAAAAATAAAAATATGTTTTTTGTAACGGTGCATCCAACACAGGTTTTCCTAAGGATGCACCTATAGTTCCCTTTGTATAATTACAGAAAATTGTATTTTTGTTGTATAATGACAAATGTTTTGGGAACAAATAAATATTCTATATTCTATATTTAAACATTTATTTATTTCCAAAAAATCTACAAAGATGTTTGGAGTTTCCCTACTTGTAGGCCTGGAGAGAGAATTGAGGGGTACGCAGTAACTAACGAGCGTACATTCTTAAGCAAAGCCTTTTTATCTACGGGAAGAGTTAAATGTGCCTATTAGACGAGATTCAGTAAGTATAAAGTTCTTACAATACTTGCCAGTAAAGATTCGTTTTTAGCTACCCGAGTTGTGAAGTATCACAGCATACAAACTTTGTACTAGTTGAAGTTAAGCGGGAGTTGGGGAGGCGTTCACACATACAGACACTTACCTAATCCCAACCTTAAATAAACAATCACTTCACTAACAAAAGATTTTCTTTGTTTAACGGCATGAGATTATTCACTGGTGAAAGGATTGTGTCACCGCAAAATACCAACATCCACCGTCTTCTCCTTCTCTTCAAGCCACAGCTCTTATCTCTAGTCATCTTTTATACACCCCGCTACTTCACTAAGACATATCCAATTTTATGTGACAGCTGTTTGGTAAAAAAAGCGGGAAATTTGAACGTACTTTTATAGTACATTAAATTCGGCTTGCGTCACCGTCGATTTTCTCGTAGATTCGCTCTCGGTAATGTCGGTTTTGACGAGAACCCTCTCCCGAGCGTAGCCAGGTGAAAAGCGTTCTGTACTTTAAATTGGGGTAAGTACTAGCTAATAGATTATTGATTCAACTGTTTTAGAGTGATGCTAGTACAAACAAGCAACGTTTTTGGAAAAAGATTTTCCCGTCTAGGTATGTAGTATATACTCGAAAAGCCCTCAAGCAAACGAAATTACCTACAGACAGAGATTTAAACACTTAAATTTAAAAAACTTGATAATGATATCCTAATAAAAAAGCATAGAACAACGTGCAACAATTACACACGAGAACACCTTACAAGCGTCAAATTTTGAAAAATGACGGATGTCAGATGTCAAATCTACTGTAACGTCACGTGTGGAGAATACTAGAAGGACCGCTAATGTATTCAACAAAAACTGGGATTATCTCGACTAGGATTATCTGCACCTGTAAATATATTCACCATCAGTATCATTAAATATAGACTTAGTGTTGACATTTGATGTTTATTCTGTCACCCGCTATCACACAATCGTCCTAAAGACATCCACTCGGCCCTGCAATTACCATCTTGACAACCTGAGCATAACAGGATCAAGGTCAGCCTAGTTGTCCCTATACTGTGTTAAAATATATCTACATTAAATTGAATATGCTATAGCGATACCCTTGTAGGTGTTATAAATTATCTGACGAAAAGGGCAACGCGAATCGATTTTTGTTATTTAATATTTTACAACAGTATTGCGTATGAAAACCGTAAAATACGTTATAATTTATAACTAAATGAACGTACTCTAAATTGTTCAGGTTGCTTCTTTTGAATGCGACTTGCTACCACGATTCAGTTTTAAAATAATTTGTATAAGTACACAAAATTCACCGCTAATTAATTTTAATTTGTAATATTAATTAAATTATTTCTACATAGCTATATTTACGTATTTATTATTTAAAACGTTTTTTTTCAACTTTCTAACCAGTAAAATGAATTTAAAAATTAAAAAAGCCTTACATAATAATCCCTTAAACAGAAAAAATAATCTGTCTTGCAACAGTGGGTTCGTACTTTGCTATTTAGCACAGACTGCGAGGTAAAGTCAATTTTCAAGTTCCAATATTTTTTACATCTCTTCTTCTCCCAGAGCTGTATTTTTCATCACTTCTTTAACATCCTGCCATGAACTACATCTATGCCTTATTTTCTTCCGTTGACCCATTTGTGCATTCAAAACCGCCTCAGCATCTGCAATGCATCTCCTCATCTACCATTGAAAATTTGTATGGAAGTTCGTCATTTTTGAAGTTAGGAACATGAAATTTTGCACAGGAGTTCTTTATAACATAACGTACTCCTGTGCAAAATTTCATGCTTCTAGCTTCAAAAATGATGAACTTACATACAAACTTTCATTCCTTATTTAACCCCCTTAGGGGATAAATTTCCAAAACTTTTTTCTTAGTGCTCACTTACGTTATATTATAAGGAAATCCTGTGCACAATTTCATGTTTCTAACTTCAAAAATGACGAACTTCCATACAAATTTTCATCTCCAATTTAACCCTCACAGGGGTTGCATTTCGAAAAATTCTTTCTTAGCGGGTGCTTACGTCACAAAAGGAACCTACTGTCCAAATTTCAAGTTTATATCTTCAGCGGTTTGACCTGGCCGTTGTCTGTCAGTCAATCGAAAAAAAAGCTATGTTCGAGTGGCCATATTTCGGTCAATGTTTAACCCAAAAAATTTTTCGATCCAGCATTTTAAAGGAAATTTTGTCTACTTTTTTTCCTACAAAGCAATGCCTATACCTATCTCTGACCCAAAAAAGTGCTAGGCAAAAAAGCAAAAAAAGTCAAAAAATCGAAATTCTGGCTTTTTTTCTGTTTGTTTCAACACTTTTGGCATAAAAAATTTTTTTTTAAATAAGCCATTTCGATGAGAAATTCAATTCTCTACAAAAAGTTTCATATAAAGTATATCGAAATTTTGCATCGTTTGCGGGATGTATTTAAAAAACTGAAAAGGGTGCATTTTCACCCCTATCTCCAATTTCCACCCTCTAATTTAATAGCACTCCGCGGTTTTTTCCTCTTAAATGACCCATTGACCGATTCCTGCAATAAAAACCCGTGAACGTCTTAGTTCCCTTCTATATGACATAATCAATAGCCTATAATTATACCGCCACGGAATGCGTCATTCACAACCAGTCTTCTCTGATTGGCTGCTGTATTTGACTCACGCCCACTGATCCATAGATAAAGAGACAATATGGGGAAAATATAATACATTGATTTGTTTATGTACAGTTGACAGGCCGGCAGTAAGATCTTAGGTTAGGTACTTCATGAGTTACGACTGACGAGGATGTATTACTCTCATTCCATAGACATACCTCTTTTTATCTATGCGTGGACGTATGTCTGGCTTCACTGGTCTGGTTTTTACGTCATCATATAGCGGCTAAGCTCATCCGTTTGAAATGAACACATTTTTTTAATTCTTGTTTGCAATTAAGATGAAGGATATAAGAACAAAAAAGTTGGTTTACATTATTTCTTTATGTATGAGGAATAACACACACTGTTCAAAATTATCAAAATTTGATACGCGGAACGACCCTATTGCAATATGTTGACACATCAGTTCTGTCTGGTGTCGTTATATCGGTTCAAATTGTCGCGAGTTTTACAGTACCGGGGTGTTATTGGTACAATCACAGCACATCAGATCACAGCTGATATGTTATAGATATGGAACAGGGCGATGGCGACGTCCCCGTAATGCAAGAGCCATGTCGCTAGTGACGCGACACCCTGACTGTACCTAACAGAAGTCGACGCCAAGTGCCTTGCATGCCTCATTCCCACGCCACCCACGATACCGAAAGAAAAATACGAGCAAGATCAATAAATATCGTGTTGATGCGGGAACTTTGAAGTAAAAAATCCTACTTTTTGTAGCGGAAACACGCGATTTAGAAACTGTATCGCGACTGCGACTCAGCTGGATGATATTTCTCATTCGATCGCGCGATTTGACACCAGCATGAAGACTCAATCGCCTATCGCGCGATTTAGCGATTGATCGCGTGAAGAGTGCAGTTTCGTAGGAGATCCTGGCATGATGTAAATTATTGTTATGGATCACCCTGTTATAAACGACAGGAGAAACGGGGTCCGCTTATTGTAGCAACTGCACGAAAGTTCTAGAGAAAGCGAGAACACACTAGGCTTATGCTACGCAGCCTATATAAACAGCAGTACGAGTGAGTGAGGGAATCAGTCACGCATTCAAGTCTACGTTGGAGCAGTAAAATAAATAGTGCCGTGATATAAAAAACCAAATTGATAAATAAATACGAGTGTAGTGGTATTAATTACGAATTATTGTATATAGTTGTTTTGTTTTGCTTTGTAATTACTGTTTAGTTATTGTTTACTTGTGTTGATTGTTAGAATTGACTTTTCGTTGTTGCGTTCTTATTATTGTGTTTTTAATTATTTAAATAAATATTTATTCCGCCAACTCAGAAAACAGTTTTGTAACATTATTAAACGACTGTTCCGAATTTTTTAAACGAGTCTCGTACTTTGAGCACATCGAAAACATAGATGCATTTGTTATATACCACATTACAGTTTGACTTCACCGGTTTTCTTTCGCAAAAGAAATATTAAAATCCTTTTAGAAAGTTGTATGCATCTACGAATACGCCATACTTATATGAAAACCAAATTATACGCGAATTTGATTTTGAAACTAACATCTCAGTTACGCTTCTAAGGTGGATGACTGATGATCCCTGCTTGGAAATGGATTCCCCATAAACAAAATATAATATCTGTTACATTGTGCTGCTATTTCTTCTAAAAAGTAGAAATTAAAATTCAATTACCTAACTAACTCTAAATTGCGACAATATAGTAATATATTGTTCGAAAATTCTTAAGTTAACAAAGCAGTGTACCTAATGCTTACGTCATACAGGCAACCCAAGTTACACGGTATTTTTGGGGGAAAATTGGCAGTTATGTGGCATGCATTATTTTTTTCAACATTTTTGACATCATAAATTTTCAGATCCTTGTATTATCGATATATAAAGATTCTCAGAGGGAAGTAATAAAAAAAGATGTTAACTGATTCATCTGATCCTACTTCCCTCTGAGAATCTTTATATATATTTCTATTTTTAACCGACTTCAGAAAAAGGAGGTGGTTCTCAATTCTGTTGTATTTTTTTTTATGTTTGTTACCTCAGAACTACGTCATTAATAAACCGATTTGGAAAATTTTTTTTTATTTGAAAGGATACACTTTCAGATTGGTCCCATAGAAATTTCATCAAAATCGGTTCAGTAGTTCGGACACTAAAAAGTAAAAAATAAAAAACTTTTTAACAAAAAAAAAACCTCCTTCAAAAAACCACTAAAAAGAGGAAAATAATGAAATTTTAAGGTCTGCGCCAAATTAATAAAATATGAAGTTGGTTAAAAAGAAGATATTAATCACTATAGGTACTATACTTTTTAACCGACTTCATATTTTATTAAATTGGCGCAGACCTCAAAATTTCATTATTTTCCTCTTTTTAGTGGTTTTTTTTTGCTTATTATTTTTGGAGTTGGAATATAATCTCATCGTTCAATTGCTTTATTGATGATCAAGTACTTTTACTACTCGATCCATACTCGAGTACTGGAACACCGCTATAAAATAGTCGGGAAAATACATGTTTTGTACAGGTATACAAAAATAAGAAATCACAATTTTGATTCACTTCAATAAACAAATACCTACTCTAAAAACACAAAACAGGTGGTGGAAAAAAAATACAAATTGTGCATTACTAGACAAAAGGGAAAGAATCATTCGTGTCAGAATAAACAAAATCAGAAAGTGTTGCCAAAATTATTTAAACAGCAAGCGTTAAAAATATGATATAGAAATCGCGAAAACAATTTGATGCCAGGAAAAACAATGTAAATAAAAGTGCATTACAATACAAATACAACGATTATAGTATGTTGCCAATTGCTTTATTATATATTTTAACCAATCATAATTCAGTAGCGTGGATGGAAGGTTTACATTATCAGTTCATTTGTTTTCAAAATATTCTAATATACATGGTGTCCTACAACTTACCGTCATATCTCTAAGGCGATTTTATCAAAATGGGTCAAATTTAAAGATTCTAAAACAAAATAGCTAAAGCAACCTGAAGTAGAATATTATTAACGTAGTAGATCTCGTTTATTCAGCAATATTACAATGTTTTATTACTAGACGTATTAGAAGGACTTGAATTTATTTTAATTGAATAATGTGACTGATTATCAGAACAGAAGAAATTTACAGCTTTGAAAATCATCTAATAATTTTATTAACAATGAAAATTATTAACAATCAATATGATTAGTTTCTTATCAGACGACACAGTGCGGTAAGGAATCTAATCATATCTATTGATACAAAACAGTCAATAAACAAAATCCTTTCCAAACAAATTTTTTTATTTTAATTCATTATAACATTAAAATATGAGCACTATTTGTAAATTTAAGTAGTTACTGTATCATATTATAATGAAGTTTGTAGATCTGATGATGGACGAATATCCGAAAGTGCTTATGTTTTAATGAATTATAAAAAAAAATTTGTTTGGAAAGGATTTCGTTTTAACTAAGCCTACTAGGAAAGTCAAATATGTTCTCATTTGGTTTTAAGCCATACTAAAAAGTTATAAGAGAAAAAATCTACTGATTTTTTAATTTTCTATTACCATGTGCTCAATTTTAGAATTTAGTGAATGATAAAAAAAATATTACACTATTACTTATTAGCTCGCTTATTAGTATCAAAAGTGCCGTGTTTGGTCTATTTCCAGTGAGAAGTTTTTCTGCAAATTTCGTAGGTTTACATAACTTTTCATTAGTGACTAATGAGTTCCAAAATTGAAGGTTGTATCCAAAACAGTTCTCCCAATATGATGATTGTGTAATTTGTGCAACTTTGACACTGACAGACGGCGATAGCAACCGCTTTGACATGGCAGACGGTCGTTTTTGTGATCTGTAGAGGTTAAACTTTCAAATACAATTTAAATTTTTTATCAGCAATACGACGTAAATGATCCTGAAATTCTGTCACTTTCAAATATCAATAGGGGCGAAACGCAACCACTGGCCGGTGTCCACTTGTGTCAAAAGCCTTGTAACGTAACACCGTTACAGCTAGTAGAGGTTGCATGATACGTGTAACCAATTTGACACGCGTAACCAAATCGTACCGAACCATCAGTTGTCTGTTTTTAGCCGTTGCATCAAAGGAATGCAACGTTACGCTATGCGACAAGTTGAGAAGGGCGATAAAGTTTTGAGATCCACCATCGCGGAGATTTCCGTTTCTTATTTTTCAAAATCGTATGATAAATATAAATATTGTTACAAAACTGTTTTCTGAGTTGGCAGAATAAATATTTATTTACAATAATTAAAAATACAATAACAATAAATGCAACAACGAAAAGTCAATTCTAACAATAAAAAAACTTAAACGGTAATTATTGAACTAAAGGAGCCACTTAAATAGCACTTAACAAATAACTATATATACAAGGATTATTTATTTGTAATTATTTATGTCACTGTATTTATATCAGATTTATTTCGCTGTTCAACACTGTCACAGTACAATCTACACTGACTGATTCCCGTTGACTGATCAATATTTATATCACTGATCCGCTTGATGGCACGCCTCACCATTCACCGATCGATTCAACACGACACACTCCTGTTTATATACCTGCGCGCGGTGTATACTCAGTGCGTCCTCGTATACTTTAGCGTTGTCTGGAATCTTCGATACCATTCCACGCTTTACTACTGTGACCTTTCTTTCTCGTTGTTTCTATTGGAGGCAGTGGCGTAACATCTTGGGGTTTGCTACACTATGTATACAGGGTGTTTCGTAAAGAATGCGCCAAAAAGTAAACCTGTATTCTAGACATGAAAATAATAAGATTTAACGCAACTTGCCTTATAAAAATGTCGTTCGTTTTGGATATACAGGGTGTTAAAGTTAGATTTTATATTTTAGTTTCTTTAAATAAATCGAACAGTTTTTGAGATATCTAGTTGAAATTTGGTACCCATGGGTTTTTTAAGGCAGGCAAAAATAAAATTTAAACAGATTTGAGTTTCTAAAAAGAGGGCGCTAGTTGCAGCCTATTTGGATCACATTTATGCCCCCATTTTTTTCTCGAATTTTATAAGGCAAGTTGGGTTAAATCTTATTATTTTTATGTCTAGAATGTAGGATTACTTTTTGGCGCATTCTTTACGGAACACCCTGTATATGACGCAGCTGCTAAGTGCAATAATTTCAGTGACGAATCCATTGCAGTCAGGTTCATACTGAAAATGTGTCACAGTCGTGTCGTAACCTCATTTACATAGTTACGGAATGATAGAAAGTAGACAAAACCACACATACTTTCGCAGCGAACCGTGTACCTTTGCAATAGGTCGTAACATGTTCGTTGTAGGTTACACAAGTGGATACCTAGCTTAAAGTCAGCTGACCAGAGTTACCTTATGTGCTCCGTATCCTCAATCTATTCCCCCCAAACGGTGCATTAGCACTATGACGTACTATGAAAATCATCACTGGCTCCCGTACTAAAAGGGTCGCTTGTTAGTAAAAAAAAACTGAAATGCATTCCTAATTCTACGCCATTGTCAATATGTATAATGTGCTTTATGAGTCAGCAGACCTTTTCCAATGCACGTTTCACCTTACTAGATCACATACCTACTCATAGCGCAAGCTGTCTGTGCTGTTTGGCTGTTCGTCACACCTGAGCGACGGACGCATAACATAGGTACGTAACTCTCTGCCTACCGCGTTACTAAATACAGCTGTACTCTAAACATAACTGAGGTCGTGACAGGCCGTGAGCTAATAATAATCACGACACTCACACACGTGCACTTTGCACCATTGACTCTACCACACCGACTGTTCAATCAAATGTCTGCTTACTGTAACAACTAGTACCTGTGCGAAAGTTCTAGAGAAAGCGAGAACGCACTAGACTTACGCCACGCAGCATATATAAACAGCCAGTACGAGTTCGCTTAAATATTATAATTACGAACAAATTTGATTACCATAAAAAAAGTTATAGTGAGTCAACCTTAAAAGACAGACATATGCTGTCGCGGACTTTTTTTAGAACTTTTAAAGGGGAACAATTCCGTCATACATGATTTTTGCGTAAATTTAACCGTTTACGCAGCGGAAGCTCTCAAAAGGAATAATTTTTACCGTTTTTGCAACATTTTTCATTGATGCTCCGCTCCTATTGGTCGTAGCGTGATATTATATAGCCTATAGACTTCTTCAATAAATAGGCTATCTAACAAAAAAAAATTTTTTCAAATTGGACTGGTAGTTCCTGAGATTAGCGTGTTCAACCAACCAAACAAACAAACTCTTCAGCTTTATAATATTAGTATAGATATGGGAAATTATAACTTCAATTAATTACAGTATAAAAATTAATATTCTCATAAGAGAGCTGTTAATCATATTTTTCTTAAAAAATAAGAAATAATAAAACCCAAAATGATCCGATATTTTTGCCCATTTTTTCTGGAATATGACAAAATATAATCAAACTATATTTTTCTTTTTCGCAACAAATAAAAAACAAGCCGTGAGGTGGGTTGTTTATTAGGACTAAAGTGCGACCCTTGAGGTCCACACGACGAACTTCCCAGTTTGATAAATATTTAATAATAATAATTAAATTAGATATTACACAGAAAAGTAATCATTTTAATCATTAAAACATAATTATTATTTATTTTTAACAATAATTAAAAAAAAAAAAAAACGACTGAACCGATTTTTATAAAATTTATGTCGGATCAAAATGACGTTAACACGCCTCGATTGACACCCTTACGAAGTCGATATAATTTTTTATTCGCGAGATATTGTGTAAAATCTACTTTTTTGGAGGTTATTTGATTAAGAAAAAAGAACGGCTGAACCGATTTTGAAAATTTTTCTTTCAGATCATATTTATGTTAATACGCGTCGATTGGCACCCTAACGTAGTCGATATCATTTTTCATTCTCGAGATTTCGTCTTAGAAAGAAATGGACACATACATACGTACGTACGTACACACACACACACATACACACACACAGACATCTTTCTAAAAGTAGTGTAAAAATAGTGTAGTGACCTTGAACCATAAAAATTTTTTGTCCTTTTTGATTTCGATTTTCGGACCCATTACAATAACTTCCAGTGGGAAGTTAATAATTCAGCTGCTTGTGATGATTATCACCGGGCACGCTGTAAAAAATAATTATTTTAAGTTCTTGTACAAAACTTTTATAAAAGATATTTTTAAAAAAATTTAGTTTAACTCGAATGTCTTAACGAAATAACATCTTTCTACTTATCTCAAGGATTTGAGAAAAAAATGTGTGTGTGTTTTTTTTTTTATTTATAAATGAAAGTTTATGTGAAAGAAAAAACTTGAAGTTTTCCAATTTAAACATTTTAAAAATTATTTGAATAGATTACAGTGATTATTAAAAATTTTGTTTGTGTCAGCAGATGTGTTCATTAGAATTTTGTATCGTATTAGCTGACAGACAAACATACTTTTTTGCAAAAACATGCTTTTTATTTTCCGGGAATCTTATAGGAAAAATATTGTAAAACTGTGAAAAGTGAATTTTTATTTAAATTACTACCATTCCCCACTTGTAGAGTTGGAATGGTAAAAGTAACGAATTATACAAACCCTATTTGAATGTAAACAGTAATTCTGGAACACAGAAATACTCTTGCAGTGGAATTGAGAATCAAATATTCTATTTCCAACGGCGAAGGGTTAGTTACAGTGGGGTTACACTTGTTATAATATACAGAATGCTTCAAAATTATACATACAAACTAAATTCGTATTTTACAGATACAGATAAAAGTTCCTATTTAATTTTCGAAAACGCTTGCTAATACTTAGATGTAATTTAAATAATTAAAAGGCTCTTTTAACAAATTAATACGGATACAGGGTTCGTAAGTAATTCAAATCAATCTGCTAATCATTAATATAGTAATTTACTTTATTTATATTAACCGAAGAGATAAGAAAGACGTAATAAAATTACATATAGATGTTAGAGCAAAATATAATAATCCAAATCATAACGGACAAAGTATTATTTTAACAAAATATAAGATATCGCAGCGCCTCGTTTGCTGGTCGACACATCACGATCTCTAGTCAGATATAAAAATTCATACCCTCTGTGTGTCCTTCTCTTAATGACCAGCGCTTATGGCGACATGAGTATTTCGTTATATAAACAAACATCCGTAGACTGAACTTCTCGCAATGACGTCTTAGCCTTTCAATAATTAACTATTAGTAACTAGACGGAACATAAATAATAACCAACAACCAATAATAATATTTTTCGCTAACATAGATATCGAAACGGTATTAAATTAGAATGTGTATGGATTACTAAGCAGTAGTATTCAATTCCAGGGATACTTTCGAGTGAACATAGAAGTGAAGAAAGTCTTGTCATGGCAAAAAAATCAAATTCGATATGTTGATGGATTTAGACGTTTCATGGTCCTTATTGATCGAAAAAAAAGAGTTTTGAATGCTTAGAGCTGACACATCGTGCAACGGATCGAAACAAAATTTTAAACTTTAAGATTTTTAGGGGATTCCCCAAGAGGAGTTTTCTTATTTTCTGCCTAAATACCTGAGGGCCAGCGAGGATAGTTTACTGATGAACAAAAATAGAAAATTGCATTTATCTCGATAACGGCTGTAACGATTTTGATCATCTTTAATATATCGGCATGCTAATGATCCTGCAATATGCCGCCATTCATTTAAAAATTCAGAAGGGGTTGTTTACTGCTGAACGAAAATCAGCGTTCGACGTAGTTCAGTGAAAAGTCATTCTACCCTTATTATTTTGGTTTATTAGATTTTTGCTAACAAAATTGACGTTGAATTTTCAATTTATTTTTATGACTTTTTGGGCAACAATTATTATTAATGTTTAATACTTCTATATTGTTGAAGATTGGATGTGCCGGCACTGCATTTTCTCTAAAGTCAACGCAGCGTCGTGGTGGTAACCGTCGGTTGTCGGATTTGCGTCAGACGAGGAGAGGAAGACAGGTGGGAACTGGGAAGAGAGAAAGATAAATTCTGTAACCAGCAACCACCGTGGTGAAAGATTTCTTCTTAGCATTGCATGTTATAGTACACAACAATGGTTCTAGTTACGGCGCCAGTGCTACCAGCAACAAACTAAATAAATATACATTTTATGGGGAAAAATGGTGTGTGCTTAAGACTGCAATTCTATGGCGCCGTAATCGATTCGAAGTAATATTCCTAAATACCTATTTATTTATTTATTTATACTCGTTTTTTGTCTTACATTATTAATATTAATTATAATTAATTATTTAACTTTTCCTACCCAACTAGACAGTGCTACGAATTAGTTATTTTATTATATTGTGACGCCAGATTTAATAAAAACAAAAATAAAAAAAATTTGTAATACTTCTTAATTATTTTTGATGTTAATATGTTAGTGATCAGTACAGTAAGATTATTGAGGATGTTTTATATTAGTTTTGAGTTTTCGTCATAATACAACCAGTTGATATTTTTTTATTAAATGTTTTTATATTTTTTGTACCTAACAGGTATACTATGTTGTATAATTTGGGAGCAAGCAATACCGCGTGGTTTTGGCTGAAAGTTTTTGACATTTTTGGTACTTGTATATAATTAAAACAAAACATGATACAATATCATTAAGTACTTATAATAATAAATTATTATACTATACTATCTGTAACAGGGATGGCGAACCTTTTTACATCTATACGTGTCAAATTTTTTCAAAAAATGTTTAATGTAGCCATGACGTGCCAAAAGAAATTTAGTGAGTAAAAAACTGTTTCAAAATTGCTTTAAAATTCTTTATATACTCAATACTCATATCTCATATTTGTTATTTGAATGATAGTTAAATTTTGTCTACCAAATCTAATATATTTTTACTTATTTCGATTAATAGGTACCTCAATATTCTGTCGCGTGCCATCTATGTCACACGTGCCATAGGTTCGTCATCCCTGATCTATAGATCGCTGCACATGTATCAAAGTCTGATACAACCAAATATCAGCACTGCTTCGAAATCCATTTCTGACTACCATATAGTTACAATACAAAGCACAGCCAGACAACAGTGACGCACAGCTGATTGTTTCTCTCTCGCTCCCCCGAGTTTACCCGAATGAGCGTTTCACCTGGGAGCCTGACGGATCAGATTTATATAGTCGGGCCGCTTAATGGAGTAATGAAAACGCATGATCACTGCGTGATCACCGCGTGCAAAGTACCTGATTGGTTGGAACGAAACTATGTGCGAAGGCCACGCCTGTGGCGCAAGCTATTCATGTGCTTTTCACGTGATCACTCCATCTGTCAAGCGGTCCGACTATAGGCCGCACACTATAATTCACTGCCCAGGAAAAAGTGTGCACGGTACGCCTATTTAAAGAAGTTTTCACTTCAAAAATTCAACTACATAATATTTTTTTCAAGTTTAACTATTTATTATTAACTTATAGATAGTGATTTGTTCAATTGGATTCTTCGATTTGGAATTTCTCAAGATCATTAAGGGTGGTTACTTCTAGAACTGTTAAAAGTCGTCATTTCGGTAATCAAGACTGCTTACGGCCCTAGGCAATGTGTGCATTACCAAGACCATTTTCAGTGCGAAATTTAGACATAATCAAAGCCGCACAACCAAAGAGGTTTAAATTTTGGGGTCTTTTAAGATGTTTCCAAAAGTGTTTGGAAAAGTGAAGAAAGTAATATAAAAAATAATGACTTTTCAAAACATTAATTGCAAATCTGTCCTTTAACTATCATTACAGTCATTCTTAATGTTTTTTTTTTTTAATTGATGGGATTAATCTTTGTGTTACGACATTGGTTGGATCGGGTCAACGGACGTACTAGCGAGAGAAGTGAACACTGAACAGACACACTTGCAGGCTGTTGTGTCAGATTAAAAAACAACATGTTTTCAATTTTTATGACCCTTCAGCCTTCAGGTGTAATTTTTGAAGGAGGTGCCACCAAGCATATTACTGCTTAGAGCCTCACTAAGTCTAAATCCGACGCTGCAGACAGTTCTAAGCAAGTAAATATGCTATTTATGAAGGCAGTGCCTCATGCAATGGCGAGTTATCAATGAACATTTTGCTGTACTATACAGTTTTATAACACAATGAATAATTTAAACTTAGCTATGTGCGCTAACCAACAATACAAACCAAACAGACTTCAGCACCTAGTCTTCTGTGTGGTACTCTGCTGTTACCAAGTTCACATCTTTGTGTACCCATGCTACCGTAGACTTGCACCGCGTTACTGTCCCGGCAATTCACTACTTAATAGAGAATTATATTGCTGCTTGTTTGCTACTGGATTCAAGTAGAAGTGAATTTGTGCAGTCGCAAAAGTTTGCTTGTCACCGAGCTATTGGTATCTGTCAAATGGGCATAATATGACATCTGGTGATAGCAATAAAAAATGGTGGAACCTTTGGTGTAAAGATACGAAATGTTATAATTACCACAAAACACCAAACCATAACAAACACTCTCGAGTCTCGACGTACGTTATGGTTTGGTGTTTTGTGGTAATTATAACATTTCGTATATCTGGTGATAGAACATTTTACTCGAATAAGGGAAAAATTTTCATGCTAATAGTGTAAATTTATCGTAAAATTTTTATTTTTTTATTACCCCCACCCCCTTGGCTTCAAGGATTCAATCCCATGTGCCAGACACAAAATGATAAGGATTAAACAAACAAGGATTAATGTAACCAACACATTTTCTCGCGACAGGCCCTCGCAGCATTAAGAACCCAAGACAAACACAGGACTCAGGCCTTGAAACAACACACAAAATACTGTTAGTAGGGCTCATAAAGTAATACTATATCTGGCACAAAATTCATTTAAAATTTCGTAAACCTCGAAGTTAACCGAACTTAGGATGTGACTTAAATTGAGAGGGAAGAAAAATTCTTTCTCTCCGTAGACGTTGCCATAATTGTTCTGGTGCATAATTTTGGCAGGATAGAAAAATATGATTTAAATCTGCAACAGATGAATTGTCGCAACTACAAATTGGGGTGTTTACTACACCTATTCTAAATAAATGGGACTGGAAACAACCATGGTTAAATCTCATACGAATTATCTGGGTAACGTTTTTTCTTGATTTCTTATATTTTTTAAACCATGGTTGATTTTTGATGAACGGTTGTATGTTAAATAGCCATTTTCCTTTTTCCCTGCTACTTTCTGTTCAAAATCTCTGCCATTCGGTTTGAGCTGACTTTTTTGCCAAATTTATTATATCGTTAGCCGGAATTTTGACGGTCGTACTATCTCCACTTTGAATAGCATGTTTGGCAAGACTGTTTCCTTCTATACTAGAAGTCCTCTAATCCAGACTACTTTTATCACTTTCCATTTGCGACTTAGTTCTGTTATTTGATGTATTATTATCATCGTGAAATTATTTATTACAAAAATAAAACAAGTAAAATAAACCCTGGCCCCTGCTGTTGAGCGCACAACGTCCTTAAAAAAGTATAACTTCAAAAAGATTGGTCATTCGAAGGTTTATCTGTACATATTACAGATCAAAGATGTACTTCAAGAGTATAAATACAATCTGACATAGTCGCCTGTACTCTTGATGGAGTTAATCTAGTAACCTTTTCTACCTCAAGAATTTTAAACAAACCATTTGCAGTATAATTCCAACTCCAGCACTGTACAAAGTGCAATAGACAATAGTTCGTTCTCTCTCGACGTTCTAATCTTTTACTTGCATGGATGTGTTTCAAAATGAGAATACCATTTCTAATATATTTCACACATTAATTTAATGCATGCAGCGAAGACAGTTATGTATGGCTGGTACAGATTTCTGACCGGGTAAATGAACTCTGGAATATTAATTTGATTAATGTTTTCTTATTCCGAACACTAGTTTGAAACATTTATAATAAAACTGTGGTATTATAAGCTCAAAAAAGAGGCTTGGTGCGTGGGTAAAACGATACTGCTAACTTCCCATTGGGTGCCCTTAGAGATTAGAAATCCAGTCCGTAGAGAAACTATTAATTGCAATACAGGTTAACGTTTTACACCAATTATACAGTAGTTTTTTTATTGTAAAAAAACCGCCAAATTAAATTTTTTGCAAACCTTATTAGGGATTCATTATGCAATTATGCGTCCAAATCCAATGAATATGCGTCCAATGAAATTGATTCGGAGACGACAAACATTTTACAATTTAATTTACAGTAGTTTTTTTGTTATAAAAAACGGCCAATTCAAATTGTTTGCAAACCTTATCAGGTGTTTCATTATGCAATTATGCGTCGAATGAAATTGGTCCGGAATCGATATCATTTTTTGTTCTCGAGCTATGCGAGACGAGAAACATTTTACAATTTTACAGTAAATTTTTTGTTATAAAAAAACTGCCAATTCAAATTTTTTGCAAACCTTATCAATTATCAGGTGTTAACTATGCAATTATGCGTCGAGTGAATTGTTCCCCGAAGTCGATATCATTCTTTGTTCGCGTCGCAAAGAAATACGAAATGCCACTGATGTGTGTCTCGAATCTCGATTGAGAAATTTAATCGTCTTTGCATTCGTGCCGAAGAAGGACACTTCGAACACCTAAATTAATAAAATTGAAATTAGGAGAGGAAATCTCAGTGGCAAAGGATCAAATAAATTGCAATACTGATGAATTAAAATTGCATTGTTAGCTAACGTTTCGGTGCTCTTTGCATCATCTTCAGAGCACCTAAAAATTTAGTTTGAAGTTATAATTTGTTTAAAATTGTATAAATTTAACAGTAAAATACAAAACAAGCGAAAAACTTACCAATGCTGTCAAAAATTCAGTATATTGTACACTGTATAATATATAATGAAACATCATGAAATTTTGTGATTTTTATTTTTATTAGAAAAAAAGATATATACAATAGTCATTACTAAAATAGTCATCTACGGATCACCATTTCTCTATATCATAGAGTTTTTTAACATTAAATTAGTGTACTTGAACATTGCCTTAAAAAGTTGTACACATTCAATATATTGTAATACTTAAACTTTGAGGGACGATAGTTCCGTTAGAAATTTAATTTTCGGACACACGTGTATAAATAATTTGAAAATCTTTATTTGAATAACCTACTCATAGTAATCACTTTGTGAAATTTTGCCCCGACGTCATGAATCACCCTGTATAGATATTTTTTTATGCATTTTTGTTAAAAATCGATTTAAAAAAACATTAACACCCTTTGTTAGATTTTTCTGTGGATAATTTTATAATAAATCATATTTTTCAACTACTTTTATGGACCAATATAACAGATATTTAATTAAATTAAAACTTTCGCCTGTACACAACGTACAAACTTCACCATAAATTTATATCATTAAAACGTATTATAATTGTGTATGCAATGTGACTATGACTATGTTCACACTTATATTGTGCGAAATGTGCCTATACTCATGTCTGTATAGCTATAATACAGGCGATGTCTGTTAGGGCTGCTATATTTTAAACTGATTAAATAAATGGCCTGACACCAGCCAGACTAACTTTTCCATAATATTATAGGTGTAGTACCTACATCACACTTTCAGCTTCACATCCTAGTGATGGGCGATTACGAGATATTTTACAATCGAAACAATTAGGAAGTTTCCATTGAACGAAAATACTAATATTATGATACTGTCACATCATTGTAATAAAGAGAACTTTAAAAACTGCGAAAGAATTATTTTGATATCTTTAATTTCAACGGAGATATTCAATTTCTTGTACATAGGGTCGCAAACTAAACTGATTTTTGAATATGACGTGACGCGGTACAAGTTTGCTGTTTTTTAGCTTTGTGAGTAATTATAACCGAGGTTACTTAGTAACTATTTTGTTGTAATACAGACTTTTCTATTTATATTAAGTTAAAATTAACTGTCAAAAATTTAGATATGTCAATATTTTTCGTCATCAACTGGTTTGTTTTTAGTGTTTCCATAACAATTTACGAGTTTAAAGAAAGAGATTTATCGGAAGTTACCATGTTAAATTACCACACATACAAAATGAAAATAACTTTTAAAAATATCGTGCCGCGTGACGTCACCCGGACTGAAAACTGAATTTCTTGGAGAATTGTCAAATTCAAACTTTGAAGTAGCATAACTTTGTTGTTTTTAAAGATATTTCAAAAATTCTTCCGCCATTAATTTTGTAATTTTTAGAACTATGATTTAGACTAAAAAAATAAAAAGGGGACACTTCCTAATTGTAATTGTTCATAATAAAAATTGAGTCCACAATCGACTCGGAGTTTGATTTTACAATCGAAATGTTCCATTGTTCAAGTCGATTATTTGCCACATAGGTTATAGCAATAGCAGCGAATGAGAATACATATAATCGCGATTCGAGGTTATATGCTAGTCGACTGACGTTCACGCGACTCGTTGATTGTTCACTGTTCCCACTATTCAGTCTCTACACTATTGAATTCGTATTACGCGATTACTGCACAATTGACCATCGACTCTACCACAGTTGTTGAGTGATGAACGATTGTATATTATGTGGCTCTCGACAGTGTACGATTCAGTACTATGCAGGTCGATCTCGGTAAACTATGAAACAACAACAATCGAGTCCAAGTGACAACCATCGAGAGTCATCGAGATGTTTGAACAATCGAGACAATCGACAAAAACATGTCGTAACGCGCATCACTATCACATCCTCCCTCCATTTTAAAGTAAAAGTTTTTAACCTCGTTTTTTTATTCGGTTACGCATGTCGAGGTCACGTCACGTCACGTTCAATCGAAAAATCGCGTATATCCCAACACTATTGCAGAACATTGCGTCATCGCAAACAGACAACTTGCTAAATCATAAAATATATAGCAGTAAACACAACGGGGTGCGTGGAGTAGGGGTATCGCAGCTGCTTTAGTTTCTTTTTTTAACTATTCCATATTCCACTAATTGAAATTTATTTATATTTTATCTATTTTGATTATATTTTCTCTATTTATTTTTTATTTTAATATTTTCCTGCAGTGTCAAACTTAGCGGGATGTGCACCTAAGGATATTAATATATATATGGAATATGGATCATATCACAATTTATCATATTGTTACGGATCACCCTGTATATAAACAATAGGCAAGAGTTCTGAGAAACGGGGTCCGCTTACGGTAACAACTGGTACCTGCACGAAAGTTCTAGAGAAAGCGAGAACACACTAGGCTTATGCTATGCAGCCTATATAAACAGCAGTACGAGTAAGTCTACGTTGGAGCAGTAAAATAAATAGTGCCGTGATATAAATAACCAAATTGATAAATAAATACGAGTGTAGTGGTAATAATTACGAATTATTGTATATAGTTGTTTTGTTTTGCTTTGTAATTGCTGTTTAGTTATTGTTTACTTGTGTTGATTCTTAGAATTGACTTTTCGTTTTGCGTTCATTATTATTGTGTTTTTAATTATTGTAAATAAATATTTATTCCGCCAACTCAGAAAACAGTTTTGTAACAATATTATTATGAAAATATGAATTATTTACTGCACAAAATAGACAGTTAATTTTAGAAATTTAACTCTTTTTGTGTCAATCCTAAAATTATTTTTTAACGTAGCTTCCCTAGACATAACGAAGCGTAACAAATTTATTGATCTCCCTTCCCTTAAAGTACGTTACGTAATTTATGGACGGCCCCTTACCCTAATTACAACGGGCAACGTTCATTGACTGCAACGTTGAAAATCAACACCGCTAACTATAAGAAATTTTTTTCGGTGGACGCTGCCCTCATGGCCGATGGAGTATTTCGATGAAACCGGTTTAACCCTGTACATATGTATATGCGATGGAAATAAATATACATTTCAGCGTAAAAAATAACAAATAAAACCAGTTTTTTTTAACTTTCGATACCTAACAATTGGCATTCTACATCTGTCGTTAATTTTGTGATTATGTTTATTAGGTACCTACTAATTTTCTGTATCTACATTCACAGCGCACTCAAATATGTGTTTACTTTTTAGGGTTCCGTACCAGAAAAGAACCCTATTGTTGTGCCAACGATGTCTGTCTGTCTATTTGTTACAGGCCTCTAACTTATAAACGAAATGAGATAGGGACTTGAAATTCACACATAATCGGCCCAAAGACGGAGAGAATAATAAAATATTAAAAAGGTTCATTTATGGGTGGCGTCCACACATGCAAACGGGAGTCAAAAACATTTTTTTTTGTACTTATTCTTGTGGGGTATCATTAAAGGGTCTTTTGAGTAGATTATGAATGTATTTTTATTTTTTTATCAAAATTGTAGGTTTTAGAGACCGGCAAAGTTGCAATTTTTTGACCTGTTTACTTACCAAGTCTATATTAATAACACCATTACCTATAAAGTTGCAATTCACGTCAAGTATCACTCGTATTCTCTATTTAATCAACAAATACTAAAAACAGAAAAAAAAGCGCCCACACATGCAAACGGGGGGTAAAAAAATTTGTGTGTATCTATTTTTGTGGCGTATCGTTGAAAAGAGTCTTTTGAGTAGATTATGAATATGTTTTTATTTTATTTATTTTATCAAAATTGTAGGTTTGGCATAACTTACATAGTATCGAACCCTACTCTTTGCGTGGCTCGACACGCAATTGGCCGTTTATTATACATCATGATAACTTCTATACTTCTGTTGCAGTCTGTATTGTGCATAATGAGACTATACATTCATGTCGGTCAGTTTGTAACTATACATTCATAGATCACACAAATATGTATATTATTTCTCTTTTGAAACATTCTGAGCATCATAATATTATGTACTTCTGCTGCAATCTGCATATCGTGTATAAATGAGACTGTGTTCATGCCGGACATTCTGTTCCTGTATTCACAATCCACCCAAATATGTATTTTCTCTTCAGCAACTTACTGAACGATTACACTTCCGTATCGATTTGCACATTTAGCAAAATGATGCTATGCTCAGCATTTACATTCACTCAACCGTCGTATATATTCCAGTACTTAAATAACATTCAAAAATATCATATTAGTCCAAGCGGCAGGTTATAAATGAAGGGGGTTACCTGGAAAGTATTCCGAAGTTAATGATATTTTGGTGTGTTGTTCCGGGTACTCTATGGAGTAGAATCTGAGTTTTCGACCTCGAGGACCTTGTGCTAACGTGGGGGAAGCCGAAAAACCACGAAATTTTACCACCTTTTTTGCTTTTTTCGAAATCTCTCAGAAACGGTCGACTTAAGCAATTCTTTCATTATGTAATGTTTTAAAGAGGATTACATTTCCTACAATTTTCATTCCCACAATTTTTCTGTGGTACTAATGGTAAGCGCGCTGCAGCTTCTTGAAAATCACCCGCTCCGCTTTTTGTAACCTTGGTAACCAATGTGTAAAAACTATTGAAAAGAACATTACATTTTAACCGTTGGTTACCAAGGTTACAAAAAGCGGAGCTGGTGATTTTCAAGAAGCTGCAGCGCGCTTACCATTAGTACCACAGAAAAGTTGTGGGAATGAAAATTGTAGGAAATGTAATCCTCTTTAAAACATTACATAATGAAAGAATTGCTTAAGTCGACCGTTTCTGAGAGATTTCGAAAAAAACAAAAAAGTTGGTAAAATTTCGTGGTTTTTCGGCTTCCCCCACGTTAGCACAGGGTACTCGAGGTCGAAAACTCAGATTCTACTCGACAGAGTACCCACAAACAATACTTTCCAGGTAAAAAGTACCTGACTGCTGGGCTATATGTATAAAACAGGAAACTGTTTAGATCTGGAAATACCTTTATCAAAAAGAACAGTAGGTAAAACATCTTTTTTTGTATGTGGTCCAAAAATTTGGAATAGTTTACCTTCTGACCTCACACTGTGTAATATGAAAACTCTAAAAAAATTAACGGATTATTTGTTGAATTAGTTGAATGCTAAGTATATTTTTAATTTGTATTTGTTTTGTTGTTTTGCTTCATTGTTAGGTACATTTTTATTATTTTGTTATACCGTATGTACGTATTTTAAATTGAAAAGGACAGACGTTAGACAGCCTGCTAAAGGCTTTTGCCTGTTCCTAAATAAAGATCTTTATTATTATTAAAGTGCATTCATATGTGTTTTCTAACCTCTCTCAACTTGCTGAGCGTCGGTACTTATGCACCAGTCTGTATATTGTAGAGAATGTTTATAGCACAATATGTTCCGTGGCTATGTTCATAGTGCACTCAGATGTATGTGTTTACCTTTTTGTAACTTGCTGAGCGCGGTACTTGTTATGCGGTATGACATTTTCTCACCGATTATTTAAACCGAATGTCCTCCACTTTACAAACAAACACTCATTGTCTGTGTAATGTTCGCATTAATGTACAAAAATAAATACTTATGATTCACTCGAAAATATTTCTGTTATATTTATTTAAATTTCTTCTTACAGTATTACTGGTTTATTTATTTATTTATTGTAGATTATAGACGCGTCCACAACTCAGGGTCATTAGCGTCTTCAACACGACAAATAAGATATTTGTATAATAAAATCCGCCAGCCGGCATACACAAACCGACTGGTACGAGCTCGGGTCCCTGGGAGCGCTAATTCCCAAAGAACATTGAAATGCAATTGCGATAACAACTACATCCCAATGTCCCCCCTGGAGGGAGTATTACTGGTGTATCATTCATTAACTCTTGGTAGTTTCGGACCGATATAGTCCCGGGAACAATGTTCTTGATCGGAGACGTTTACTATCTTTCCAGCTATAACTCGTCTTAAGCAGGAGTTAATCATATTACAGTTGCCAACGCAAGGGTCCCTGGGTTCGCTCGCTGCCAAGAGAGTGCGTGGATGGCGCATTCGGTTAAACTCGACGCTTTACGAACATCTTAAGCGCGTGTCAGACGACAATAGTAGCTATTATAATAGCTACTCACATGGTCTTTCACTTCTTTAGTTGGACTGCTATACCAGCAACTATTACGAGTAGGAACTGTTCTACTATTCGTAATAGTAGGTTAATTGTACACAGCCACGCTTTAGCAGTTACTGTTATTACACTATTATAGCAGTTACTATTAGGCTACTATTAGCCTCTGACACCGCCTTTAGAGAACTCGTTGTTGTTATGCCTATGTTTCAACGCGGAGTGTCCGTTTTGAATCAAATCAAAACTACGTAATTCCGTGGACATGTTTGCGCGAACTAGTTCCGCTCAACAAAGGAAACGTTTCATGTTCATTCTATCTTTGGGACTTTTATGCGCAAGGTGCATGACTACAAAGAAATACAGGAAAATATAGAGAGTTCCTGGTCTTTCCCACAACTCTTGATCATACTTACGAATACCACATTGGATGAATATTTACACAATATAGAGTATGCCGAACAGATTAAGGAAGAGAACAAAAAATGGAAATACTGTTGCAGTAGAGCTTTAGAAGTGTTGTTTCTGTAGTTGCATGACTTTGAAACTGCAGGAGAAAAAACAAGAAAGTCCCTTTCTAATTTTCTCGATCAGTCATACTTACGAGTATACTGTATGCCCATTTGCGCGACTAAAGCACGTCAACACGTGTAACGGAGTGAAAAAAAAGTGGAAATAATGACGTGGGAGACGCTGCTGTGGAGGAGCGTTCAATGTATTGGTGCGATGCGTGTAAAGGAGATTTTAAAGTATTTGAAGAGCAGTCTACTGTGAAATTATTCCACTTAAAATGTCAAAATTATAGTTAAGTTTGTATATTTATTTTTTAAGAGCATCAATAGCCAGGGTTATTAGAACACGGTATCAATTCATATTTTCAATTTATTATTGCTTAATAATAAAAAGAAAATCTATAATTGATACTTTTACCAGTTCTCGGCTTAGAACCTGGGAACTCGGGGCTTGTAATAAAGAAGCCATCGAAATACCATATAAACAATGGCATCGTCATATGCTTGCAGCTATATCCTTATTTCCATAATGTTTAAAAAGTAATGATCGTTTTATTTAACACGGCAAAGTAGCGATCTATTCTCAAACAAAATTTTAGTTCTATTAGAAAAAATTCTACGTGTATGGCGCCTACGACTATGTAATAATTTGCCAATACATTTAAAAAATGTAGACCGGTTCAATAGTTTTAAAAACATATTAAAGAAGTTTTTGGCAGAAAAATGTTTTTATATAACACATGCACGCTTTTAGTGTTTTTTCGTATCTGTTTTGCGAACCTTAAATAGCCGTTTATTGACTAGTGACAATTATGTAACGCTTTTCAGTGCTATAATGGTTCATTATGTAACTAGTTACATAATGATCCATTATGCAACGCTTTTCAGTGCTATAATGAAAAAACAGTTGCATAATGAACCATTATGTAACTGTTTTTTTAATTCAATTAAAGTCTAAAACCATGCATGTGTTATATAAAGTATAGTGTGCAATGCGAGTGCTAAATCTTTATGCGTCAGGCGCGATATTTTCAGCACAAGTAGTAGGCGAGCACACACGAGCCTTGGCGAGTGTGCATCGCGAGCCGAATACGAGTGCTGAAAACATCGCGCCTGACGCATAAAGATTTAGCACTCGCGTTGCACACTATACTTTATATAACACATGCATGGTTTTAGACTTTAATTGAATTAAAAAAACAGTTACATAATGGTTCATTATGCAACTGTTTTTTCATTATAGCACTGAAAAGCGTTGCATAATGGATCATAATGTTTTCAGCACTCGTATTCGGCTCGCGATGCACACTCGCCAAGGCTCGTGTGTGCTCGCCTACTACTTGTGCTGAAAATATCGCGCCTGACGTATAAAGATGTAGGTATTTAGCACACTAGTTACACAATATACTATTATAAAATAAGTGAATTTATTATTTAATTAAATATTTAAATTTTGTATTATATTGTAATGTATAGGTACTGACAAGTCAACCCTGTATTTTTCTTACATTTGACAATATATATTATTATTATATGTAATCTGTACGTAGGCCCTGACCACTTCAGAGTACCGTCTGGCCCCTTCTAGAAAAATGGATTAAAAAAAAATATGTTTTCTCAACAAAAACTATAATCAGAAAGACAGACTGGACCCCTCCCCCGGCTTCAAATTTTAGTTACGGCGATGAATCTGTTCGAAAACAGCATTTTTATTATTATATTTTAAGACAAACATTTATACAAATTTTGTCGAGGAAGTCAACGAACTTGTAAAAGGGACAGTAAATAAACTGCATGAGATGTAAAACAGTAGATGTTTAATACACATTAGATATGGATACGTTCAGTTGCTTTTAATAACTATGGTTACTGAGCCCGTTTATACCTACTTCTGATTGACTGGTCAACTATAAAATCAAACCTGATTCACAATATTATAATGCTTTTTAACTTCCCATTGGAAGTTGTTGTAATGGGTCTGAAAATCGAAATCAAAATGTATAACAAATTTTTATGTTTCAAGGTCACTACACTATTTTTAGAAAGATGTCTCTGTGTGTGTGTGTGTGTGTACGTATGTACGTACGTATATGTGTCCGTTTCTTTCTAAGACGAAATCTCGAGAATGAAAAATGATATCGACTACGTTAGGATGCCAATCGACGCGTATTAACGTAATTATTATGATCTGAAAGAAATTTTTTCAAAATCGGTTCAGCCGTTCTATTTTCTTAACCAAATAGACTCCAAAAAGTAGATTTTACACAATATCTCGCGAATAAAAAATTATATCGACTTCGTAAGGGTGTCAATCGAGGCGTGTTAACGTTAGTTTGATCCGACATAAATTTTATAAAAATCGGTTCAGCCGTTTTTTTTTTAATTATTGTTAAAAATAAATAATAATTATGTTTTAATGATTAAAATGATTACTTTTCTGTGTAATATCTAATTTAATTATTGTTATTAAATATTTATCAAACTGGGAAGTTCGTCGTGTGGACCTCAAGGGTCGCACTTTAGTCCTAATAAACGACCCACCTCACGGCTTTTTAATTTCAAATACATGCCTCTGTTAAAAAAATAACAAGAGGTACAGTAATTACGATTGTGCCGCAATCGAAAACATAAAACTACTTCTATATTTTTATCTTACAATAGAGTATTTGCCATTGATCAAAATAAAATATAAAACTTTGTTATAATGAAAGTTTATGCTCTAAAATAGTTATTAGAATTTTTATTTTTATTAATTAAGTTTCGTAAACATATTTAAATAAATAAATAAGACATTGATTTTTAATCTATATGTCACGTGACTTCAAACACCGTGTGAGAACGTGTGACGTCAGTTTTAAGTAAAAATGAATGTATCCATAGCAACGGAGCTTAGATTGTTTACATCATGTTCACATAGGCACAAAACGGTATTTTTCAGCACTCTGTTTCTGATATAATTAGCATCGAGTAAGTAAGATTATGTAATCGAAGTATAAAATTACGTCACATTTGTCAAAAAATATTAACATTACAATATACATGATACAAAACACAAATAACTATGGCCTAACTATAATTGTACTTCGCGTCATACATTTTTTGTAATAGCGTAACTATGGTAGTTCGCGCCATTTTTTTGTAACGCATTTTTCCTCTTCCCGCCGGGAAAGACGTAGTTCTACGTCAAAAATGTAGGTATTCGATAATCGATTTTTCTATTCACATAGATTCAGTTCGAAGCAGAGAAAAGAAAAATTAAGTGTTATATTGGTATCATGAAAATTTTTTGTAACTTAATTTATTATATATATATATAAAAGATTTATTGTCATCAAATAAAAACATAATACAATACATAATATTTTGACATGGCGGTTCCAGTTTAAACTTTAACCCGCGCTCTTCTCTTTTTTTTTTTTGACAATAACGGGTGTTATGCATATAGCAACTTTATTATTTAATTAGGAAAAAAACACTTTAAAAACCTATTCAATAAAACAAGAGATTGCAGGTGGCTAAACTTGATGTTTTACTATAATATGTGTTTAATCATTTTATGTTTATGTTTATTATTGTTTTGATAATTACCTATTGATGATATCAAAGCATTATCAGCCAGTTCAATTTTCGAGAAAAATTTCTTAGTTAAGTACTTTATAAATGATTCAATATATTCTATATTTAATTCTTGATGTAATTTGGGAATGGGTGTCCATCTAGGATAGTCACCTGCTATTCTCAAGCACTTGTTCTGTATAATTTGCAAGCTTTTTATATTAGATTTACTGATGTAACTCCAGACAGGTGCTGCGTAAGTTAATAAAGATCTAATTACTAATTTATATATGAGCATTTTATTGTTTATACTTAGTTTAGATCTATTGTTAAAAAGTGAGAAAAGGTTTGACATGGTACCTAGGGCTTTATTTACTGTATTTCTGGTATGATAAGTGAAGGTCAGTCCTCTGTCTAGATGCAATCCCAAGTATCTTACTTGTCGAGACCATTCGATATCAGTATTATTTATTTTAATTTTATTAGTTATATTTGGTCTTCTTTTAGTGAAGATAATTGCATTTGTTTTGGCAATATTAGGTTTAATCTTCCATTTGTGGAAATATTTGAATATTTTTGTTGTGGCCTTTTCTAGTCTATTTGTTACGGTATCTATGCGATAAGAACTCGTATAGATTGCCGTGTCGTCAGCAAATAAAGATAGGTTAGTATCTGTCAGTTTTGGAATATCGTTTATATATAGTAGAAAAAGAATTGGACCGAGAATGGATCCTTGTGGGACACCGGCGGAAGCAATTCTGGACGTGGATACTTTATCATTAATCGTAATTTGAAAGGTTCTATTACGCAGATATGATTTTGTTAGACATATGAGATATTTAGGAATGTTAAAATGTATCATCTTGTATATTAGCGCGTTATGCCACACCGTATCAAATGCTTTTTCAATGTCTAACAAAACCATACCTGTATGTTTTTTTGCGTTAAAGTTTCTAGTTATATGATCAACTACTCTAGCCAGCTGACTTGTGCAAGAATGATTTTGTCGGAATCCAAACTGCTCGTTGATTAATATATTGTTGTCTTTTAAAAATTTAACTAATCTAATTGCAATAACTTTTTCTGCTATTTTGCTAAGCGCGCTAAGTAAACTTATAGGTCGATAATTTTCAGGGGACTCCGGATTTTTTCCTTGTTTGAAAATAGCAATTATTTTTGCGCATTTCCAGGCCTCTGGGAAATGAGCATGCATAAGTATGTGGTTAATAATTTTCGTCAGGTATACAATTGCTTTTTTTGACAAATTTTTTAACAGAGCAGTTTGGATTCCATCAAATCCGGGAGATTTACGTACTTTCAGGTTTTTAATAATACTTTTTACTTCTGTTGGAGTAGTGAGTTTTACATTTACGTGTTTACTTTCTACATTTAGGAAGTATCTTTTTAAACATCTATTAATTATATGCATGTGATTTATTGTACTTAGGTCTACTGTTAATTCATTTTGTTTTTTGAAATTGTCAGCTAGTAATTCAGCTTTGTTTAAATCGTCATATACATATTTTTTATTTTTATCAATCAGGGGAGGGATTGCTTGGTGTTTATTTTTAAATGTTCTGGTAATTTTCCACATGGATCCATCCTCGGGTTTCAGTTTACTTAAAGTTTCATTCCAAATTTGATTTCTCCAGTGAAATAATTTATTAGTTACTAATTTGGTCATTTTGTCTAATAAAATTTTTAGATGAGTACTTCTATGTTTTTGAAATAACCTTCGTGTTTTATTTTTAAATTTGATTAATGACTTTAAATGTTGAGGTAGGTTGGGAAGATTATAATTGCCAGGGCCGTTTATTTTAGGTATCGACATGTCAGCTGCTTTTGTGATAACTTCACTTAAGTATTTTGTTTTATTCTCTATGTCTCTTATATCTGTTATGTTTTCGCTTAAATTTAATTTTTGATTTTGAGTTTCACGATATTGTTTCCAATTTGCTAGTTTGAAATTAAAGATTACGTTCGACTTATTTTTAACAGGTTTGCCACTAATGCTAACTATTATAGGATTGTGATCAGAACTCAGTTGGGGGAGGGTGTAAATAGAGCTAACGTTTACATTTTTGGATAATGCTAAGTCAATTGTACTTGGCCTGGAGTTGTTGGCTGGATAGTACGTTGGCTCTTCTGGGTACCTTATAGAATAATGTAGGTCAAAAGATAAGTTAAGTAGGATATTGCCCTTTTGGTTGTTTACGAAACAATTCCAAGCTACATTTTTTGCGTTTAAGTCGCCAATAATAATTATTTTATCATTCAATTTTAGTAACTGAGCTAATTCATGCCGCAGTAATTTTTTATTTGGTGGAATGTAAATTGACAAAATTACTATATAATTGTTGTTTATTTTTAAACCAATTCCTACAGCTTCTATATTTTTTAGATTTGGAATTTTAGTTTGATGGTGTTGAATACTTTTTTTAATACTTATAAGTACACCCCCTCCCTCTGAGTTACGATCATTTCTATGTGTTATGTAATCATTAATTTTAAATTTATATCGATCGCTTAATAATGTTTCACATATGCCAAACACATCAATGTCATATTTGTTTAATACATGCGCAAGTTCAATACTTTTGTTTTTAATGGATCTGGCATTCCAATTTAGTATATTAAAATGAGATTTTGCCATCTTTACTCTACTAATGATATCACACTTTCAACTATTAACATTATCTTGGAAATAGAGTCCGGACAGTTTTTAATATCCACAGCTAATTTTTTAACAGCATTGATTATGTTACCCACGTTAAATGAAGCACACAGCTGTTTGATTTCACTTACCAAACTTAGTATTGAGTTGTTAGATGAATGGTTTGTACCTGAATCATTGTTGGTTTCATTGTGGTTCCACGCTTGTCTACCTGTCGTTTTTGGTGTTCGTTCAGTGATTGTTGTTGCTGCTCTTGATGGCAGCGAAGGGAAGTTATTCGGATTGTATGTGTATTCTTGCGTTTTCTTCTGTGATGCTCTTGGAGTTGAGTTTTTCAGCTCGAGCTGTCTAGCAAAAACTTCACATTGTCTGTAACTTGCCACATGGGGACCTCCGCAGTTACAGCATTTAATGTTTGTGTCGTCAGGGCAGTCTGATGTTAGATGTTCCTTAGCGCACTTAACACACTTTGGCGTTTTAAAGCAATTAACTTTCACATGTCCAAAAGATTGGCACTTGAAGCACTGTATCACCCCAGATTTGTTTTTATATTTTTCCCACTGAACTTGACAGTAGCACACAGTTTTAATTTTCATAACATCAGTGATTGTAGTGTTTAAAGGAAATGTTAATAAGAACAACGGATAGGGTTTTCGTTCATTGTTTTCCATCTTTTGGTACATTTGGGTTACCGTTACAACATTTAGTTTTTGTCTTTTGAGGTCAGCAGCAATTTCGTCCGTTGTCACGTTGCTTGGGACATTTTTTAATACTAGTTTCAGTTGTTTGTCACTGTCTGGAGTATAGGTATGGAACTGTAGGCTTGCTTGAGTTAGATCGTCTTTTAACAAAATGTAGTCATCAATGCTTTTTGTATGAAAGATTAGTTTGTTACCTTTATTTTTGATAAAGAAGTCTGATTTAAATTTAGATCTTAACATATCCAGGCGGGCTGTGTGATTATCAATGTAACCATACATCACTATTGGAGGAATTTTTTCTGGTTTACGTTCGCTAGAATTGTTAGTATGACCTGAAGATGTTGAGGGTTTATTCTGAGATATTTCCTCAGTATCCATATTATTTTCATTATTTGCGTCGTCTTCTTCAGAATTTTCTTCGCTTGACAAGCTATCATATTTATTTTCAATGCTTACATTATACTCAGTTTTGCCCACCTTGTTTCTTTTGTTAGATTCCGTAGATTGTGTTTTTTGATTGTTTTCAGTTTTATTTTTCCGTTTACGGGCCATAATATTAGGAATAGCAGCAGGGGCACCTGCTAATATTGACATATGGTCGCACTGTTTTATAGATTCGGTTTTATTTATGCTTATTTCTGTTTAAGGTGAATTTTACTTTTTGCGGCAAATGCCACATGGATATTGTAAAATTCGACACTTGTTCACTGTTTTTGTAATGCACAGAATCAACTTGAATTTATATGTTCACGCCACGAAGGTTTGAACATGAATGTTAATTTATTGGTAAGTATACGAAGATACGAAAATTTTACTTCATTTCATTTTATAATTTTTGACTTCGTGACCGAAACAAATGGGGTTAAATTTTCGCTCGATCGCTTAGCTTAATTCTGTTTGTTTGCTTGTTTGTATGTTACGCAATTACAGCCCAATATATTGACCAATTTTAACAAAATTTTGCAGAAACATCCTAGGTCTCGGTACCTTGCGATCAAAATACGCTTCATAGGAAGTAATTCTTGAAATGGCTATTGGAGAATCCAAAGTAATTTTTTTTAATAATGAAAAATAAGATTTTCTGAGAAGCCGATGTGGCATTATTTTCAAGCAATGTATTTCATATTTAATTTTTTTCTTAAAAATGCCCACAATTTTGATTTTACTTTGAAAGCCCTAAATTTAAGAAAAATTATTTTCCACCGCAGTATTTTTGTGTCATAAAACTATACTCTTGGTATGTAAACACTGCATTACAGTGTTTTAAGCACCGTCTAATGTTCGTGCACAATGTTGTATCGCAGTAGCAGACCGGTTAATTAGATATTTGCGTATGCGACGCCACGACTGGACATCCGACGCGTCCCGACGTCCTGACTGTACACACTGCAGACAATGTGCTCCGACCACCTACTACGATACTACAGTAAAATCTCCCTTGATCGGACACCCATTCTTCATAATATTTTGTTCGCTCAGATGAGGGATCTGCCTAAGAGAAAAATAAAGAAGGGACTTTCTTAAATGTATTAGTATTTTTTTTATAAATTATGGTTTGCCATAAGAAAAACTGGTACCTATGTCTGTATAGCGGGTACCGGCAGATGACGTTAATGCCTAATGATTAAAATTGCATATCTTTGCTAACGTTTCGGTGCTCTTTACACCATCTTCAGTTTTAATAGCCATTCTTTAGAAAGAGGGTCAATTTGTTATTTTATCTATAGTGACTTTTTTACAATTTTTTCTATAATAAAATCACAAAATTCATGATGTTTCATTATTTATTTAGTGTACAATATACGGATTTTTTGACAGCATTGATGCTCTGAAGATGGTGTAAAGAGCACCAAAACGTTAGCAAAGATATGCAATTTTAATCAGCAATATTGCTATTTATTTGATCCTTTGCCGCAGAGACTTCCTATCCTAATTTCAGTGAGATTTTAGTATAAAACTAGCTGCCCGCGCCCGTTCAAGAGATAGTGACAGCAATGGGATTTGGTCGGGACCTGCCAAACTGTCTGTCCAAGAGAGGTGCCCGTCCAAGGGAGGTGTCTGTTAAGGGAAATTTTACTGTATATCTATCTCTGTAGAGGTGGTAGGCCCAATGGAACAGAAACCACGTATGAATGTTTGCTTCCGTTATTATGAATACGCTGATAGTCAGATGTCAACGAGAAAATTAATCGAGTTAATTAACGCCCAAGTGCGCAAGGTAATAATCATTATAATAATTGGTACAGGTTACTCTGCACGAGTAATAATAAGGCGACAGAAAATATAAACGCAATGTTTCTTATGATAATAAGTTTTTGGTTAAAAAAGTTTTTTTGACCTGAAAAACGTCTAATATATCTCATACTGGTAGCTGAGGTGGTATTTTCGAAATATTAGATGAAACGGAAATAGTCGGAAGTGGTTGACAAAAATACATACCTACCTATAATAAAAGCTTTCGGGATGCGAACCTGCAGGGCTTAGCGTTTGTACCTATCGGTAGACTCGTACTTTTCCACAAAGCCACCTGGCTTACTGTATCTGAGACCTTAACATAGTTATATATGCTGTGTTTTGTTTCACGTCATGTCAACTTGACATGACGTGAAACAAAACACAGTATATATATTACTATGTTAATGTCTCAGATACAGTAAGCCAGGTGGCTTTGTGGAAAAGTACGAGTCTACCGATAGGTACAAACGCTAAGCCCTGCAGGTTCGCATCCCGAAAGCTTTTACTATAGGTATGTATTTTTTTTAATAATGAAAATAAATGGGTATTGGATAACAATTTAAAATATTAAAAAAAATTACAATTATTTTATTTATTACATTTTACGAATTTTATATACGATAAATAAAAGTAGATGTATTCATTTCCATGACAACGAATACAATTATTTGTGTTTAATGGTGGTCACGTCATTTGCCCATGTACCTACTCGCGATACAGACATACCCATTTTTGGTTGAAAAACTTTTTTTAAAACAAACCTTTTTTCGGTGACATGGAAATATTGTATTTCGCATGGCGAAAGAAACAGAACATTGATGGTGGAAAGGCACGAAAATTTCAATGACGAAGGAACTGCTGCAGTTATGCAAATTAGATCCTTATAAAAATATTATGTCACCGGAACTCACCTGTAAATTCTCAAAGATATAATTTTTACTTTTAATACATTTTAACAGTTATCGGTTTTTAGTATACAGGGTGTCCCAAAATTGCTGGGACACAGAGCTACCACGTGTAGTAGAGGTCAAAATAAGTCGATTGGACCCAATTTATTTATGTACCAAAATTGCCTGTGAGAAGAGTTCAAAGTTTACATAAAATTTTGTATATAAAATTTTGTATTACAATTTTATTAAACTTGTACAAGTGTTAGCATTATTTAAGAAAACATTTTTTTCCTTCGGAACTGTGCGGAATACGAAATTTTTACAAGAGTGACAAAATGAAGATAATTAATCAGTCTTCTCGCTAAAAAAAATTTGAGAACCGTATTACCACCCCTAAGAAAGTTCTGAAAAAAATGTCAGGGGGTGAGGGTGGTTTTAACCCTTCTACAATTTCTTTTGGGTTTCTTTGATTACCGAAAGGAGAGTAATCCTCTAAAATGCACTTTTGTCAAATTTCATTCAATTTGTTTCACTCATTTCTGAACAGCGTACAAAAATGTGTTTTTTTATGTAAACTTTGAACTCTTCTCACGGACAAACGGTACATTTTGGTATATAAATAAATTGGGTCCAATCGACTTATTTTGACCTCTACTACACGTGGTAGATCTGTGTCCCAGCAATTTTGGGACACCCTGTATACTAAAAATCGATAACTGTTAAAATGTATTAAAAGTAAAAATTATATCTTTGAGAATTTACAGGTGAGTTCGGGTTCATGTTGATTTTTTTATTTTTATTAATAAATAGATCAACCCAAATAACGTTTTTGGGTTGGTATTATATCCTTAAACTATAGCCCTGAAAATTTAAACAATTAGTAATATAATTTATTCGTAGATACATTTAATTTAAAATAACTGAGAAAACATGTTCTGGACTTCTGCAATAGCTTTCTGAAAGTGGACTAGTGGTTCGAAATAAATATATTGTTTGTCTCTGCTGATGTCAGCCGACTAGGCATGTCCTTGCAACTATTCAGAACGTATATAATATACTTCTCTCTCACACACTCCTGTGCTCCTGTGAAGGCCTCCCCAGTCCGATACACTCGTCCTGCTGCTCTATTTTCTGGGTTTTAGCCGATCGAGCGATCCCGTGTTTTTTTTTCGATTTGTACACTCGATAAAATAAACGTTTGAAATTGGGTTAACAACACAAAAAATCTGAATACACAATTAAAAGACATCTTTTGAAATAAATATTTTTTGCCACACCAACTACAGAATAGCTTTCCATACATGTATATACCGGACTGTATTGGATCATTTAACAGGCAAACGTGCCGAAAGTGTTTTCGTAGTGCGGTAATTAGTTAATGGTTGCCATAGTAACTTATGCTTATCGCTCTATCCGCCTGCTATTACGTACACACGACCTGCTGTAAATGTAAAGATGGCGACGCAAATAAACTGTAAAAATATTTTGAAAATACTGAAAATGAAGTGAAAATAGGTATTTTGTAGTGAATATGGCCAAAAACACTATATATATATATATACATGGTTTTATGACTCGTGTGACTGTAAAAATTCGATATCGCTCGTTTTTACATACCGTCATTACTTGTAAGTAATATACCCCATTACTCATCTAAATAATATACATTCTACTATAAGGAAATTTGGATGCTTGAATTAAAGATAAAATTGAATATATCTTTACTTTTGATAGAGTGAATAAATTGCAATATTTTGGATTCAAAAACACCTCAAAAATTCTCGAAAATATTTTAAAAAGTCGAAATTTTATCCTCTAGTGTTAATTTGAAATGTATCCCTAAAACATGAACCAACGGCCAGATAGGACCGAATCGGAAAATTATAGGAAATGCTAGTTTGCGAGTATAGTGTTTAATTTGGTACCGGTGCAGTAGGTACCTATTGACCACAAGTTTACGGAATATTGAAATACGAAAAAATTTTTAATTTTAAGAGATGTATTAGGAGGTATTTTTTTTATTTTGTCTAAAAACAAATTTTTAAGTTTAGGTGCATACCGGTGCATACTTACTCCCTTAAATACCACAATACATGTACATATTAGAGGACAGTGGGGTGTAATGGTTAGCGTAACCGACCTTTGGACTACACTGTCATAGGTTCGAATCCCATCTCCGCTCATGGATGTTTTGTGATGTCATTTAGTTTTAAGGAATTTATTTAATGTAATTAAGATGCTAATGACCTAAGTTGTCGACGCGTCTATAATCTACAATAAATAAATAAATGTAATATTAGTTAATTCTCTTTTTGGCTGGCAGGGTTTGTCACTGGCATCAGTGTTTTTTTTATCTTAGAATTACACAAAAAGTTTCTGTCATTGAAATTTTTTAGCGAAAACCGAACGCTGCAGCTTATTTGATAGACTTTCTGGCAGATAGATTTTCTGACAATGCTTTCTGCAACCCAGCACTGAAGTTGCAGTACACGATAGGCGTGAACACAGCCTCATTTACAAGCGGTGACACGAGTTTTTCAGCTGTGTTTTCACGGTAGTATAATTCAAGGGATCAAATGGTTGATATATATACACACACTTGTTCGAATCTACAATAGAGCGAGTGGGTTACGTAGGTGTCTAATATAACCAGTGGCTTACCGGCTTGTTTTGAAAAAGAAAACCATATTTTTTTAATTTTCATTTAGAACTTTTACTTTTTTCTAGTTTTTTTATTATTTTTTCGTTTCATATTGCCATATCGACTTCTATTTTCGCATTAATATTTCAAAAATTGTCAATAATAATTATTTTTTTAAATTTATTTATTCTTTAGACACATGTCTGTAATAAGTAAAAAAGATAGGTACAACTGAAATTACAAAATAAACACTGTTGACAATACATTAGAGTTTCAAATTTATTGAAAAAATTCCTGTAGAGGTTTTTGAAGTTCCTCTTAATACGAGGTAAACTATTATTTTGCAATGAAAACTATTAATAAAATAAGCTTTTAAATAAGACTTCATGTCGTGAAGTAGATTTTTTCCTGAAAAAAGGAGAAAATGTACAAGCTACTTAAAAATTGTAGCTTTAATATATTATTATATTTTGAAGAAATTGCTTTATAAAAAGGTTCAATTTGAAAAAATTAAATAACAATTAGGCGTACTTAAATACAATTTATATTAGAAATCGTGTCCATCGTGATTATAATAAAATTAATAAAAATCGCAGGATAGTGGACAAAATATTTGAAAAAGTCTAAATCTATAGACGAACGTTGTACATTTAATAAATCAAATATTTTATCCACTAACCTGCGATTTTTCTTAATTATTTTCTTAAATACAATGTTTACAGTACCCTACTACACATTATTGAAATTAGTGAAATGTCAAATAGTCGTTAAAAATTAAAAAAAATGATTGCTAAAAATGTGAAAACAAAAGTTACTATTTCATAGAACAGAATATAATATAGAACAGAATAGAATATAGAACAAAATAGAATAGAATAGAATAAAATAATTTTATCTGTAGGGTTTAGGACAAAAAATATAGTGCTTATCAAAAGCTAAATGCGACACTTGTGTGACTCTTAGAGCGATGACACACACAGCGGTTTCTGCCAACTCGGCGGCCGAGTCGACGATAACACACATATCGGTTTTTGTCAACTCGGCAGCAAGGCGAGAACTTCGCTTATTAATTTTTCTATATCGAAATTCGCCTCTATGAACTGCAACACTTCTTTCGAAGTCATTATACTACTGAAAACCTATAGTTGCGTAGTTGTGTTTGCGAAACAACGCGAGATAAACCGATGTGTGTGACAGCGCTCATACAAAACAATGTAAACAAGCGCCGCTCCAGCAATAAAACCGCGCGTGTTTCTTGTGAAGAACGACGACTACTACACAGTTATAGGTTTTCAGTATTCAAAATAACTTCGAAAGAAGTGTTGCAGTTCATAGAGGCGAATCTCGATATAGTAAAATTAATAAGCGAAGTACAGGAACGTCCAGTATTATGGGACATGACCCAAAAAGATAACAGCGGTCATATACAATATTGGATGCACCCACATTCTTTCCCAACGCAAATATAACAAGCCCAAAAGTACTACATATAAATCGTAGTTTGTATTTTGTTACTTAGGATCTGGCAGACACGCTCGTTCGTTCTGTCGTAACTTTGTGTACTTCACGGCCGCCTGACTGCCGGGTTGACATAAAAAACCGCTGTGTGTGTCATCGCTCTTACACTCGTCAAAATCGACTTCATTACTTTACGCCCTTGATACACATTATACAATCTACTATTGTGGCTCTAACATTTGACTATATTCACATCCGTTATTTGTTATGTAGTTCTCGAAAAAAGAAAGTAGTAAGCAGTTACTTAATTATCGAAACGTCATAATTTCTGTAATATTGTCTACTAAACAGAGGTGTTTTTAATTGATAGTTTAACGTTTGCCCCAATGTATAAGCACACCACTGCTTTATATCTACGTAGTGCCTACATGTAGAGATATCAGGTCTGTATCTGATTGTGATTTGTAGCAAACGGTACACAATTTAGCACTGGCCTTTATGTCCAATGCTGGACCCTGAACCACGGATGTATTGTGTGACAAATGTCGATAAGTTATATACATCTCTGTCTGACACAACGATAGAAGAACAGATAAGGATATGGCACGTTTCTCTCTTAACGTAATCCTTGCGAATGCCACAGATATACTACCCATTCTTCGTCATAAGATCATGACTCACTGAACGCAAAAATAGTTCTATTTATTTTACTGTGGTAACACTACACTTAGGCTTAACTCACACGTACCACAATACAACGATATTCTATGGTTACGCTGTCGCAGCAATGGACCACTTTTCAACCACATTTTAGTTGGCGTGCAGGCGCACGTGTGAGTAGATCGCTTTGTCAACAATACACACCAAACTTGCAGGGCAAACAGTCAGTCTGCGTTGACACAACACAGACTGTCGGCCTGTTGTTGGTGTGTCGCTGGAAAATCGCACGTGTGAGTTGTGTTGGCCTGCCGACTGCGACAATTTTGTGGATGATACCGTCAACACATTGCGACTGTCGTCGCATTGTCGGGCAATGTGTCGGACGTGTTAGTGCTGTGATTTATGTTGCAACAGTTGCAGTTACAATTACTAATACTTTTTCGCATTGTATATTTACTATTTAAATCGGTGTAAGAGAATTGGACACCGCCCAGAAGTTATTACGGAGTAGGAACAAACTATATTTTTATAAATTTTGGTATACTAATGTTTTGAAGTTTAAGAAATTTTCCAAAATACAGTTACCTGCAAAACTTATTAGTTTTTATAATACAGTCTATTTTCAAATCTAAGGTAAAATGAAGCAAATTACCGATTTAATGGTAATTTTTTGTCATGTTTTACGGCTCCTGAAATGTTTTTGAACTAAAGTAATCAGTATTTTATCATAGTATTGAATTTGAAGTTCTGAAATTAAGGTGGTTTTCAATAATTTACATTTGTAAAAAATCATCAAAAAAATTAAGTTTATGTAACTGACATTTCAGTAGAAAAGTATGAAAATCCAGAATTGGAAGATTATAATATTCTAAAAAAAAACTCATAAGAAAGTAAAAAAATGAGACTTTTTTCAAATATTCTAAAACAATTTTAATTTGTTGCCAATATTAATTGAAGATTAAATTAGAATTTATTGTCGCTTTTCGGAACTATAATTTTCAAAAAAATGAAGAAACAAAAATATTAAACAATTTTTGATCAATAGTCCAACTGCAAAACCATGTAAGTACCTATCAGCCAACATTTTTTACTAAAAAAATGACAAAATGGAAAAAATATAACGCTTTTTTATTAAAAATTTTAACAGACGTTTTTGTTGAAAATGTCGTGTCTGTACATTTTTGTTCTCTAAGGTCTGATACATTTCACGGAAGTACATCCGTAGTCAGTATCCGTTGATATCGCCTCAACAATGATCGAGATAGTGACAGAAAATCTAAAAATGTTTACTTGAGTTGTGGGCGTATTCGTATTTTCAATTTCCAGCAAATTTTCGAAAAATGCTGGAGTTTGACAAGCCTGCATAAATATATGTAGATATAGGTAGCATTTTTCCCAAAAAACCAACACAACCAATTTAAAATATCGTAAGAAAGCAAAATCTATTTCTGTAACCATTTTATGTCCACTCTCACAAAAATATCTTTCTAAGTATCAGAATAACCGAATTAATAACCGAATACGGGCGTTACCAAACCTTGGAACCAAATAATAAATTAAATTAAAAATTTATATTAGAAATCGTGATCGTGATTATAATAAAATTAAGCAAAATCGCAGGATAGTGGACAAAATAATTTGATTTATTAAATTAAATGTACGACGTTTCATCTATAGATTTAGACTTTTTCAAGTACATACATAAAAATAACAATAACAATAACTATTGTTATTTTTATGTATGTACTTGAAAAAGTCTAAATCTATATTCTATAGACGAAACGTCGTACACTTAATTTAATAAATCAAATTATTTTGTCAACTATCCTGCGATTTTGCTTAATTTTATTAAATTAAAAATTTTAATCGGATGTTTTAAAAGCATGCACGTGTTAGGAACTGCTGTAAAATGTTTCCAGCCCGTTCATGAATATCAACTATTTTTACAAACGCATAACACCCCGTTTTGTGTCGGGAGGTAAAAAGGCAAGACGTGTATATGTTTAGTTAGACCCGTCCTCCTACCATATTCAAAACCCATTACTTCCACCACAGTTATTCTAAATCGTTAGTTCATTTTTAAATATCTTCCACAAGAAAAAACAACTATGTGATATGTTTTCAAGTGGATTTTCAATAAAGTAGCTTGGATTTAGTGCATATAACTTGCAATCAAAGGACAGCAAATTTTCGTCATTTTTATATGGGTGTTTAATAAAAAAAATGTAAATGATTGAATAAGACGCTAAAGACCTAAGTTGTCGACGCGTCTATAATCTACAATAAAAAATAAAAGTAAATGATTGAAAGCCACTGGTATAATTCGTGTCCAACAAGTAGTGCACGTTCTATTATATATACAGTTGTGTGAGCCGTTATTCTTTACCGCTGGCGGAGACATTTCTATCGTTTTTGTTGGCATCAATACATCGATTTGTGGACGATTTATTCATACTTTTATTGGTTTTATTGTACGTCACATTGTGCCAAGCGACTGGTGTATTGACCCAATTCGCTTCAATAGTGAATGGCGAGCTGTTCCTCCTACAGCCTGTTCATATCCGGTCACGCTGTCGTTGTCAGTTTGAATCGAATGCACTATACAAATATACACTAATATTGAAATAGTGAAAGGCGGATAAATCTAATGAAAATGGATTTATAGCACCAAAACAATCTTATACTATATGCATTAAAAAATTGATCACATTATAAACACCTTGTCTTAGTCGACACGTGATTCGATAAATTACTGTCAACAAATTTAATCGTTAATTTTCTATTACATGGCTTACAGTAAACTGGCTCTTCTGTTGCTCAAAATCGAGCAAATTTATTTAGTCAACTTATTTTCAATACAAATGTTAGATGTATTCTTAGATAATTTTTGAAGTTATGCTTCTTTTGGCGCGTTATGGAAAAATGATGAGAGTGAATTTTTAGGATGCGCGCACATCGCGTCACGAAATTTACTAACACCATGAAGTTGCCTTTCTTACATCTTGAAGTTAGTTGCTAGTAAAACTTTAACTAGAGTCGTTACACCAGTCACAATGTGACAAGAGCGTTTTCAGTTTTGAATAACATTAATAAAAGCTATTGCCATACAAACGCTCGTTTATGCCGCTTTCGTTAAATATGAGTTCCTACTCCAAACCGTACCTACCGTTTTTACATTATTATTTTTCTTGATTATAATACCCTATTATATAGCACTGCTATGAAAGGTGTGCCGTGGTGTAACGGTAGCGGCCTCGCGTCATACGCAGTAGGTGCCGGGTTCGAATCTCAACACAAACATGCTTTTTTTTAATAAATAATTAGATATAAATATATTTAATAAATTAATAATTTATTAAATTAAATTAATTTATTTAATATCTTTATTTTATTATTTTATAGTCTTTTTTACAAACGTTTAGTACTGGCACGCGGGATAAAATTTTTGGAGTTATTTTTGTTTTGTTACGTAAAAGAAGTATAACTTCTGACGTGCGTACATAGTACACACACACTCTTTTTTTTTAATTCGGTACCTATAGAAAGTACCTGTAAAGCGGGTCAAAAAATTGTAATTTACACTGAAACTGTAATGATTTCAACTTTGATTACACCTATATAACTTCTAAATTTTTAGAGTTATCGATTGTTTTTCCAAAGCATGCTTATAATTTAACATCTATTTTATAACTTTAAAAATTCATTTTTTTGAAAATCAATTATTAACCCCTTTAAAATCTACCTAGCGCTATTATTCTGACACCTTATTGCACATCTGTATTTCGAAGCCTTTCAAAAGACACCTCGATTGTCACAATCACTCTAGTTACCTAGTAGTTTAGTAGGAGATAGCTGCAAAAAAAATGGGTATGTGCTTATGACCACACGACAGAAGTGAAAACTTATATAAGTATATATTTTAAAATTAGAAAATCAGAAGTTTTCACTTACATTTAATTAATATAATACCTTAACGATAACTATAATGTTTAACCTTTAAATTTAATTATGACAGCTGCTGTTTTTCAACTAAAGTTCATGGAGGAATTTTATCCTTCATTTATTTGCACCTTGGTTTGAACTGTCAGTTTATAAATCTATAGGTAGCTGGATTACTACAGGGATAGTGACATCGGACGGAATTCTGTAACCCTATGAGCGCATTTATAAAATAAAAATAATTTATTACTAAAATTATATTTTTAATTTAATTCACCTTGGTTTCAATAAAATTATAATTATTGTCAAAGAAAGAATATAACAAAAATAAAAATATATATAAATAAATATCATGTAGAATTTAGAAGAAAAAAAAACACCAAAAATTCTACGCTGCCATCAGGCCTCGAACCCAGGTTCCTATGCATAGAAGGCAAAGAAAGTAACCACTGGGCTATGAATCGAAGTGATGTATACTGTCGTTTTTATTATATAAGTATGTTGCGAATTCTTACGGAAGTAGTTGGAATTCTTACGGAAGTAGTTCGGACGCTTCACATTTTTTCAGTACCCAGCCAAAAAGTGCCTAACGCGCCTAAGGAAGTTTTCACTTCAAAAACGTCTAGCCTATTAATGTATAGATTTGTTCGATCTAAAACAAATTCTAGCTCATCAGCTCTCTTTGTTTTAATAAGCAAACTGGGCGTAGGTTGCGTTAATTAAATCTGTGGTCAAAAGGCAATACTATTTTTGTCAAGTGTGTGGCTAAATAAGACTTTTTTAAATAAGTGTTTCGGCATTTATGGCAACTAACACTGGTACAGCCGTTGGAACGTAAATACAATAATTAACACATTATAATATTAGTGTAAAGGTAAGTTTATATTAGATAACAAATGTAATTAGCATTTTTTATATTTCCTTTAAATTTCCTTTAATAGACTTGTCTAGTTTCAGCAGTTTTCTCAGAGAATGTTCATCGTTAACTAGGGCAACAGGCAGAGTAAGCGAGATGTTGCTGTGGATTATTGCAGTTAAATATTTTATGCAATCTGTTATGAGACTGAATCATTTAATTCCCAATTATTTACAAAAGCATCGCTTCTTAATTCTTAAGTAAGTGGGCTGATGACTCCAAAAACTTAATCGATTTGGGCACAATCAGAGAATTTTAAGGGTTGTTTTTCACGGTTAAAAATTGTTTTTGGGTCCAAAAAAAAATTGAGGCAGATAGTTGTTTTAAAATTGAAATTTAACTCTTCAGTAAAGATTAAAATGTGCTAAAATTTTATGAAAATCGGCTAACAAATTTTATTAGAACACTATTTTGTGGGTAGTGAATTACTTACCGAAGGTGCAGATGTATATGATTGATTAAATGCATATCGAATATTGAAATTAAGAAAAAATTAATTATTTTAAGAGATATATTAAGAGATAATTTTTTTGATTTTGTCCAAAAACAAATTTAAGTTCGCAATTAAAGATACATTAAAGATACCTCAGTGCATTGCAATAGCAAATATACTATTTTGTCAGTAGTGTTCTGAAGTGCGGTCTTGCTTTGTTATTTTTGCATAATTTTGCACAAAATCGTGTTAAAAAAATCAATTTAAAAATATAGAAAACATTATGAAAAATTCTACATTCGGTTTTGAATTTTAGGTAGGTAAATAATTTAAATTCGACGCTTACCTACAAGTTATAACCTATATTTTCGAGCATCTTTAATCTACAATATCCGAACAATATCTAATTTAAACTGGATTCAGCAAAATATAAACTAATCTCTAGAAAGCAATTTGTGAAGTATATTAACAAACTTGAAGCAAAATCAAATATGAACAAAGTGGACTAGCATTTTGTAATACCCACACAAATACACCGGATAATGAAAAGCTAGTCCTTTCATATAATCACACAGCATTTCTTTGAAATGTTTTTTACAAGTTTATTTACTGTTAAAATATTTGATCTCTCATTTAGTTTGGTATTTTATAAATACGTTCTTTTAAGGAATTTTGTTTACAAAATAATTTAAAAAAAATTAAACCGTCTACAAAAAAGGAATCAAAAAAGAAATCAAAAAGAACAGTCATAATAAGTTTTCCCTTCATTTAACAATAAATAGAGAAATAATTGCTCCAACGTCTAATTGAATGTAGGCAGGGAAAACCTACATTAAATTAGAAGTCGAAGAAATTATTTCTCTATTATTTATATTCATAGTGGTTTATTAATTACTAGATGCCCCATCCGGATTCGCTCGGATACACAAAATTCGTTCCAATTCGCTTGAATTTATAATAATTAATTCGTTACTCGTTCGCTCGATTTGACAATTACTGCGCCCGCTACTTATTATTATTATTGTTGGAGTAGTGATGTCAAAATACGGTATTAAACTTTTTTGCGTATTAAACCCATGGTATAATACCATATTTTTCAGTATAAAACGGTTTTTTACTTTTTCACACTTCGGTTACGATGCATTTTTCAGTATTGCCAACTGCAAAATAGGAAAAGTTCCTGTTTTCATTTTGGTATTAAACCGTTTTAAACGGTGTTAAACGTTTTATACGTGCTGTATAAAATAGCGAAATACGCAGTAAATATACCTAGTATAAAATTGGGGTATATTATTTTTTAGCATACCGTATAATACCGTTTTATACAAACGTTTTATACCAGAGTATTATACGCATTTGCATCACTATTGTTGGGTATAATATTATGTTTCACACCGCTTTTAAAATAAACTTTTAACTTGATGTAGATCCAACTTGCAGGAATCAATCTGATTTGCACCCAGGTGAAGTCGGGCCGGGCAGCTATGTATAGACCTAAACCTTCCTAAAGAAAAAAGTTATCGAACTGCAATTAAATCTGTTCAACATAGTGGATTCAATCCAATTTTCACCCGGGCGAATCCGGGTCGGCCATCTATTGAGATACAACGTAGCCTATATTATGTTAACGGAGAGCCTGAGAAACACATTGGTGGAGGTTGCATCAAAATCCGTTCAGTAGTTTCTATAGATTAGCCCATGCAAACAAACAAACAAACAAACACATAAACAAATATTCTGTATTATATTAGTAAAGATGCCAACTTCTTATTTAAATGTAGGTAGGGAAGGCGATTGCAAAACGAAAGTAATTATTATTTTATAGTTTTTTTGTGGTCGGTTACATTTTTTATTTATTTAAAGTTGGTCAAGTTCCGGAGAATGTAGGATAGTAAATAATATTTTAATTAGCAATTTTTGATCACGGCGTTTCGTTGTAATTTACAACTTCCTCAGGCTCTGTTATACAGACATTATAACAGGTTAAAAACATTAACGTAAACAGTACCACATTATACGCGGGTAAAGCTAGTATAACTTGATAATTTTACAATTTGATTAAAATAAAAACGTTTTCGTACTTTCGATGTGATGTTTCTTTTTTATTGGTTACGAATTAACGTGTCGTTACTAGCGATTACGTTCATGCGATTAACTCTTATTCGTAATTCTTTCTTTTCTTTTCTGTGTTGTGCCAAGTGGAGGTGGTCGGATTTTAAAAAAAATTATTAACAAGTTTCCGTTACGGATACAAAAATATTTTGGTATTGAGTGGTCGGTGGTCGGATTTTTAAACCCGATTTGGGGCATTTTTATAATAACATCAATTCAATACTGGTGAACCGTGGACTCACGTCCCAGCGCCGCGTGAGCTAGCCACCCGCTGAATTTATTCAGGTTATTATAACCGTTCTCCGGAAGAGTTTAGACTCGAACAAAATAGCGAGTTATAACATATACGCTAAGCGACCGAGCCTGAGAAAGTTGTAAATTACAACGAAACGTTGCGACCGAAATTGCTAATTAACATTTATTTACGATCCTATATCTTCCGAAACTTGACCAACTTTAAAAAAACTCGGGTCGCAGTGCCAAAACCCTGCCGACAATATAGTGTATTTGCCTAATAGGCACGGCCTTGTGGCTTCGGTAGGATGGCGTGAACTTAAGTTTGTTTTTGGACCAAAATACACGAAGTTTCAAGCCCCTTAATACATGGCCCTTAAAATAATGTTTTTTTATCTTAATTGCAATATTATTATCAATGCAACCTCTGTACCAAATTAAATGCATCCTTCAGTAAATAAATCACTATCCGCAAACTAGTGTTTTCATAAAATTTGTAAGTCCGGTCCTGTCGAGCCGACTTTTCGATTGAAACGATTTTAGCAGCACATTTTGGAGCTTTCATCTCAAGAAGGTTAAAATTCAATTTGGAAACAATTCTGAGAATTTTTTCGGTATGTTTTGGGGCCCAAAAATATTTTTCAACCCCTAAAAACTACCCTTAAAATGGTCCGATTCGGGCCCATTTTAAATAGGTTCCGTGCGGTGATGGATTCCAACGTGCTGCTACCAAATTTCATTCAAATCGGCCCGACATTAACGTCTTTCGAGAGTTATGCCGCGTACACAGTATATAAATACTGATATACTATGAAGGAGTATATAATGTGGACATAGGTATGCATGATACATATATATATAAACATTTCTAAAAATGGTGCCAAATTGTTCAGGGAGGCTATGAAACGGTCGAGAAATTTTGGTCCGACCCCTAGGTCCTGCCATCCGACCGACGCCACATAGTGTATGTGCCATATGGCAAATACACTAATAAATGTATGCAGGATCTTGAACTTTCTACCCGATTTTTATTTATTTTTATTTCACACTTTTTAGTGACCTTGTATTTTATTTTATGCCTAGTCGCCCGAATAAAGTTACTAGTCAGAGATCCTTCTTCATATCATACTACACAATATTGTACAAGTTTCGTCCAAATAGGTTTAATACTTCCTGAGATATTTGCGGATACCCCGACTTGCTTTATACATTTTCGCTCAATGCTGATATATTTTGTCGCGAAAGCGAAAAGAATGCAAATCTGTCCGACAGCTCCTGATATAATCGTTCACATACATACAAACATAACCGTCGAAATTTTTTCAAATCGGTTAAAAAATCAATCGTATTATTATCTCTCTGCTCGCCATTCATAGCCATATCACGCGTCAAGCCTGATACAGGTAAAACATTTCACGTCTTATAATGACTGATTAAAAAATATCGACAAATTTATGACGGCTAATTAGTAACCAAACGTTAATTACTTGTCATTTCATATACAAACTGTACTACGCGTATTATATACAGAGTGTTACAAAAAGTAATCAACGTGTAGAAACGAATTAAGATTGTTCACTTTTTCTTTCTTATCACTGAATGATTACTAAAACATCGCGCATACTACAGCACGGCATGGACCTGCACGTCACGGGCCAGAAAAATCGGCCCGTGAAGGTCCCCATGTTATTTAATGGAGTAGCGCACAGTAGACCGGCACCAGCACGTACCGTCACCAGAAACGTCAGAGCAGAACGTATCGGTCGGGGTTTCTAACCTGCATTTTCTATGCCTAGCCATGCCGGACCGGTCTAATGTGCGCACCAGCACCTGCACGGACCTGCAAATTGAGTGGTTCGTACAACTTCGCTGGATTATCGGGCACGCTCGCTCGCTCAACTGAAACGCATGTACAGATTTGATAAAAGTTTATTTGTTTCAAACATTCAAAAACGACAATCGACATACTATTGTTTATTGTCCTTATAATAACATTGTAACAAAACTGTTTTCTTACGTAAGTGGAATAAATTATTTATTTACAACAATTAAAAATGTAACAAAAATAGATAACAATAAACTGTAACAATTATATCTCAATTCTAATAGTCAACACTGTTTATACAATAATAACACGAACAGCAATTCTTAAACGAGCTGAAGCGCTTTATTAACACTACAATTTATATGCTGTATTTATTTCAAATCGACACTGTCACACGACATACGTTGTTTCTTCTCCGGTGACTGCTCCTGCTTATATAGAGCTAGCAGCTTGACCCCCCCACGCTCGCGCGCTTTCCAGAACATTCTGGTGGTTACCTGTGTCTTCGATATCATGCCACGCCTCACCATTGTTACTTGTTCTTGATGCTTCTATCGTCGCCAGCGGCGTATCATCTGGGGTTTTGCTACAATATGAATGAAAAAACTGCAGAGGTACAAAAGTATTCAGAGCTGTGGGATACGAGCTATTCATTTTATAAAGACCAGGGGAAAAAACCATATGAGAGGACAGAGCAAAGAATAGCTTTGCGGAGAAAACAGGTGAACATGCAAATCTGTACTACTTGAAAACTACAAAATACGTCTCCCATAGACGGAACCTGCACTAAAAGTTGCAGGACAAGACGTGTGCGAAGTCGTGAAGATTGCATGTCATTTAAGTCTGTGATTCTTAAGCAGTAATCTTCGAAAAGTAGCTAGAATAAAATTTTACAAAGAGGTTCTTTACTACTTCGAAAGAGAACATTATAATTTTTTTATATAATATATATCATTGACACTGCAGCCTAGGGTGGGCATTGGCCTTCTCAGGGGATTTTTCCAGTCCCCTATCGCTGGTTTTCCTTCGCCAAATACGTTCTTCTATTGCTTTCATGTCCTGGTCCACTCAGTTACCCCATCGCTAATCTAGATCTTCCTTGTTTCCTTTTTCCCTCGGGCTTGGTGGTAAAAATCTTTTTTGCCGGTCTGTCATCGGTAATCCGTATGACATACCCCGCCCACTTTAGTCAGCTTACCTTAACCCACTTTACAATATCCGTTTCGTTATACAGTAGATATATATTCATGATTATACGATATACTTGAGCATCATTCTCCATTTATTTGTACAGCTCCGAATATGGATCTCAATACCTTTCTTTTGAAGGTAGGTACCCAATATGAGTTCGTCATCAGCCTTGCTCAACATTCCGCTTCACATGTTCGAAAACAGGCGTTGTAGAGTGTTTTATCAATATATTACTATGTTTAGTTTTACGAAACGAATACAAATTTTGACAATATTATCACCGGGAAGGCTGCTTCCATTTAGTGTGCTCCTATGCCAGACTCCGGAATTCGCAGTACGAAGATCGAGCAGTGGACTTGTTGAAAAGATCGTGAAGTAAATAAGCGAGTTTTGTCCGGATTTATTTTTATTGCATAGGCACCCTATGTGAACGTAATATTCAGGGTGGACCAGGTTACTAAGTAAAATGTCAATATCTGGGTGCCGAGCCTTGCTCGGATGAGTCCATCGAAAAATAAGTACTTGTATGCTGTGCGATATTATTTTCTCAGAATATTATTCCGAAACGACTTCCTATTGCGGAGATACACCCCTTACATAATTGTTTCTGTTAAGTATTTTAAATACCTATGTGTATTTTTAAGTCGTAACTAACTCAGGATCAACTTGAATCAAGCGTTTTTGACCTGTAAATATTGACTTCAGGTCGCCATTTATGCAAATCTACCGCCGTTACTGTTTTGTTGACGTGAAGTAACTCTTGTCAAAACCGATTGTCATAGATGGCGTATCTTGATACAGGTGGGTTCGTTTCAGCTGAAATTCTGCCCGCCCGATTGTCTGCGTTCCACTGGATCCATTTTTAAACATTGATACCAAATATCAACTTTATCGAAGTACTTTTTCTCTGTGATGTCATCTTAGCAACTTCCAGTAAATTTCAAATATTTTTTTTGCATAGAAGGTACCTACTGAAAAACTCACAAAAATCGATTTTCGAAGAAATAGAATTCATATTATATCTTTTAATAACAAACGTCTGACTATAAACCTGCAGCGCAAAACTTTTTTGCATGCATCTTCACCATAGTTTTTAAAAATCGATGTGTTTTGATATACTGCATGCCTGCGGCGCTAAAAGTGCGGCAGCAATTTTAACACTTGTGATATATTATATAAAATCTATATATAAAATATAAATAGACTTCGAATCAATCTGACTTTAATTGAGCGAGTTATAATAAATAAAAAAACACCTTTTTTTTAATTGCTCCTCTCTGGAACCAAAATTCCTACCTAGATCAATTTCTCGCCCCGAAAAATCCTCATTCTGTAAATTTCATCAAAATCGTTAGTCGTTTCATTAATTAAACTAAAAACAACAAATAAATAACTTATTAAAATAACCAACAAAATAGGCGATACTTGGTTTTGAGATAATTTATGACACTTGTCAGTATTGATTTTTAAAACTTGACTTTGAAGGGCTGTATCTCCCTTAGAAAGCGTTTTGGAAAAAAATAAAATTATGCATGTCTACTTATTTTTCGATGGACCATCGAATGGTGAATTATTGCTACTATAACTTGGTCCACCCTGTATATATATTTTTGAGAAAACTAATTTCGTTTGCTAACAACCAAACCCTAGAAATAAACAGGCGGGTTACCATGGCTTGGAGAAGATTTTGGTCATATAATAATTTATATTTATACTTATAGAAATTTACAGGGGTGGCAGTAATAAAAAAATTTTTCCTACAAAACTTGCTTATTTTTTAAAGATCTTTTCAACAATACCACTTTCGACCTATCGTTACATTTATAATTCCGGAGTTCTGGACATTCTGGAGCAAACTGATAGGGAAGTCGACCTTCCCGGAAAAAACTATTATCTCCATTCGATTCTTTATTAGGGCTTTTATAATACAAATTTTTGACACAACTCTCTACGAATCAACCGTTTTCGAAAAAAACGACTGATACGGGTGGTCGAACTCACCCTGTATACCTAATATATTCATCATCAGCCTTGGTCGACATTCCGCTTCATATGTTAAGAACAGGCCTTGTAAGTGTTTTATAATATATTACGATTTTAGTTTTACGAGACGAATACAAATTTTACAATATCGTTACCAACTGCTTATATATTATATATATACTTATAAAAGATTTATTGTCATTAAATCAAAACATGGAGTTGGGCGGGTCCAATGTGTACCACTTTAACCCGCGCTCTTCGCTTTTTTTAAAAGAGCGTGTGTGACTAACTATAGCGACTTATTATTCAACTTAGGCTGAAAAAACACTTAAAGACCTATTCATACAAACAGAAGATAGCTGCAAGTGCCGAAACTGGATGTTTTGCTATAATATGTGTTCGATCATTTTGTGTTTATATTGATGATTGTTTTGATAATTACCTATTGATGATATCAAAGTATTAGCAGCCAGTTCACTATGCGAAAACCCTGTCTTAGTTAAGTAATTTATAACTGATTCGATATATTATTCTATATTTAATTCGTGCTGTAATTTGGAAATGGGTGTTCATCTAGGGTAGGCACCTGGTATCCTCAATCACTTGACGAACTGGTTAATTATTAGTGTGCTATTAGCTTATTCGCAGTAGAAGAGAGCAGTGCACTGTATGACTATTAAAATTAGCGAAGTAAATTAAATGCCTTTAGTTTGAATTATAGCAGTTGTTTAAGTTCTTCTTGGTTTTAACTATAGAGATGTTTCGTTTTTTCACGGTTGTTGAACCAATAGATGAGTTTCTTTGTTCATATAAGTATTTCATATCTTCTCAGTTAGGAATAGCAAGCCTATCATATTATTTTTAACATTACGCCAAAATTCAGGGGAACTCTGTACATAAACGCATTTAATGTACATAGCATCATAATGTAATTAACATGAAATATCGCCAGCGTAATTGCGTGAAGCTGTATTGAACGCATGTGCATTCAAAGCGGTTGCTTTCCTTTTGATCCGTTCAAATTGGGAACCCTAAATTCGGCCCTCAAAGGGCATTGTGTAACCCACGAATATAATCTGAGACCGCACACCAATACAATGTCTACTCAACTATAGTACGATCGATGAAAAAGTTAGTGATCATACGACGAACTATCACAATAATATGCCCGTCGCTTATGAACACTAAATTTTTCGTTCGGTCGTAGTCCGTCTCTCTGTCATTGGTCAACTGCGCAGTGTGTAGTGGTGGGGGTGAGTTCTCTACTCGGTCGTATCCCGTCCTTGTACGATTGGTCATTGGTTTTGTATGTCGGAGTGCTGGTGTCCAAGTTTTACTGAGATTGAGGCCTTCATCTTTTCGGTTGAAATTCTGTGTGTGTTTATGTATTTCTATGGCCTCTCTGTATATTCTTGGGTAATAGCTCAACGTTCTGTCTATGGCTTGGGTTTCTTCGAAGAGGATCTTATGATTGTCCAGAGTCAAAGTGTGTTCGGCTATGGCAGATTTTTCCGTTTGTCCTAGTAAAACTAGGACAAACGGAACGTTGAGCTATTACCCAAGAATATACAGAGAGGCCATAGAAATACATAAACACACACAGAATTTCAACCGAAAAGATGAAGGTCTCAATCTCAGTAAAACCTGGACACCAGCACTCCGACATACAAAACCAATGACCAATCGTACAAGGACGGGATACGACCGAGTAGAGAACTCACCCCCACCACTACACACTGCGCAGTTGACCAATGACAGAGAGACGGACTACGACCGAACAGAGAACACACTGGCACTAGGTATAAAAGAAGGGAGAACACCAGTCACTGACACACTGACCTGTGAGCCGCCAAGGAGGACACTTCGACTGCTGCCACATCGCCTTTGAGAATGTCTACCGCAGTTGTAGACGAAACGTCAGGTAGAAATACCACCGGACCACGGCCTACAAGCCCGGAAACCATGAAGACTTAGAAATTGTTATTATTACTAAGTTGGAATCATTAAAAAGAAGCTTAAATAGAATAAATTCATATTTACATCCCACTACAGTGAACCACAGACCAGTTAATTTTTTTAAATCTTGTAGAAAATATTTTTAAAAATCAATTCATCAAAGGAAATATGTGACAGGGGTTCAAAAAATATATTTTAAAACTGAAGGGTGTATGTTGTTTTGTGTTATTTGGTGGTAAAATATAGTTATGATATGGGTTTCGTTAACTTTGGAAAATCGTACAAAGATTCCCCGATAAAAAAATTTAGGACACCCCGAGTTATTGTATACACCCTGTATGCGATAATAAGCGCAAATAGCGCCTTAAATTATTCATCAACACGTTTACTCGTTCATTATTCTATTAATATAAATTATTGATAATATTCCGTGTAAAATAATATAAATTAACACACATTCAACATGTGAGCTATTATAAAATCAAGTCAATATATTCAGTATTCAATTTTTAATACCTTTAACGATATTTCTTTCAGTTTCTATTGGCACCTTTTTAATTTTGACAATTTCAATTGCTTGATGGCAATTTTGGAACCGAAACTATTTTTTTTTTTCAAATAAAATATATTTCACAGAAAGGTGTTTTTTTTCATTCTTTGTCTATAAATTAATGAAGAGTATACATGAGATAAAAACTTAAAATTATACCAGTGTGTTTTTGAAGCATTCTTAGTTTTAAGTTTTACATAAGCGAGGGAAGTGCAATTCCACTCCCCTGGCGTATAGAAACGTAGAAGAAAAAAATCCTGGAAGCTTGGCCGATAATCTATTTTTCAAGTACCACTCTCCTATTTATAAGTATAGGTACTGATACAATAAATAATTGTTGAAAAATCTTTAAATATATCATTAGAAAAATGTCTTAATATGATTAATTTCTAACACAATATTTATCAGTTATTTTTGAAAATTTTTGATCGAAATATTTTATGTCCTGTGTTTTTAAAACAAATATTTTTGGAAAAGTAAAAGTTATTTCAAGTTTTATCATTATAAACCAAATGGAATGAGCCCCTGGTGTTGATCCATTCAATTCCAAATTCCAGAGGTTTATAATGCTATACGTTATGCGTCAATATTTGTTCATCAGCTAGCCATGTAATGAGTGCCAACAATGGCCACATCACAACATCACAATGCATTACACTTATGCAACAATTCACATATAGAAACGATTCAGTTTTCATTCACTGATCGAGTCATTTTATAATACTATTCATTTGGTTACATAATTAATTTCTGTTTTACATGCTCAATTTATAAAACTAATAGGATTTTGTTAAGGGGAGTTGTATACGGAGTTTGACAGAAAGTTTTAGAATATAATTACTTTTTTAAACATATTTGGAGTTTTCTTTTAATAACTTTATTCATTAAAATCAACGGTTTCTAAATCGCTATCCGTTAACCCCTGAGGTTCTCTGCGGGGCTATTGCCGGGGTCCGTAAAAAATAGTAAGGTAGATTTATATTATTTATGTTAACCTAAATTGGAAAATACATTATAATGTTTTCAATAACTTTTACATTTTTATTGGAAATTGGAAAAATTGTCAACAAGGGAATTCTTAGCCTACTTAACTTTAATAGCCGCTGACCTAAGGTCTTCTTCTGAAACCTTATCCTATTTTTATATAAATAATAAAATATTTCTCCTGTCTAAAAATTAAAAACAAATGTGTACAGTTCAGTACAAATTTGTTCCACCCCTTCTAAAAAATGATACTTAGTTTTTATATAAAACTGTTTCGAATTGAATTCGTAATTAAATTCAAAGCAAATAATTTTTGTGCTGCAGAATTCTTAGTATATGACTAAAACTAAATATGGTATTAATGACACTTCCCGAAACACCTTTTGTGACGTTAATAACGTCCAATGTCTCATACTGGAATGACATTTTAGAAATATTAGATATAACGGAAATAGTCGAAAGTTGACATGTGAAACAAAACAGCATGTACTTGTATATCCCTTATGTTAAGTTCTCAAACACAGTAAGCCAGGTGGACGTGTAAAAAAGTACGAGCCTGTCGGTACAGGTACAAACGCCAAGCCCAGGTTAGAATCCCGAAGGCTTTTAATAATTTTTGTTATAATGAAAATATGTTGGTATGAGATAACAATTTAAAATATAAAAAAATAAAATTACAATTATTTTATTTATAATATTTTAAGAACATTTGATTTTATAAGATAAATAAAAGTGGATGCATTTCTTTCCATGACAACTAATACTATTGTTTGTGTTTCCCAGTATTTACGTCACTGTCTGTACCCGCGATATAGACATTCCCACTTTTGCTTCTTTAAATAAAAAAATACTTTTTTTATATATCGCTTTAAAAATGTATCAAGGTTGCATACGTTTGATTAATAACAGCAAAATACTACCGCATTGTTGCACACTATGTACAGCAACATTAGCATGCCATAAATCTGATAATATTTGTATTTTGTGACAATTTTTTCACGTCAAAATGCAGAATACAAAGCGAAATAAGCAACAATAGTAAAACGAACAATAACACATTCTCGTTTCATTGACGTAATCAACGTTAAAAATACAGAAAATATCATGTAGTTATATAAGTACCCATTCCAAATATTACAGCGGTATTTTACATCCTGTGGACAAGGAAACTAGAAAAGAAATTAACATCATCACATGAAATTATGTTGCTATAGCAGTAGCTTCAAGTGATACTGCGCATTTCAAAAATATGCTAATATACATACAATCAGAAGTTAGAACTGAAGAATGCAAAAGATAAAACATCAAGGTCCGAAATTTTCCAAATTAAAAAAATTATGTAACTGTTTAAGTGAAGTTTGTGTACCAATTCCCGTAGAACTAAAGAACAGCGCAAAAAAAATCGTTCAGTAGACGACTAAGTAAATGGTTGATTAGAGAGGAAGTGCAAGTAATTACCATTGTTCTTATTTAAATGACACATATTATAGACATACACCCCCTCACGCACAACTTCCTAGTTCTTTCGAGTTCTAACATTTAAAAAAATAATCTGGTCTTTGCAAATGACTAGTTAAAACAATAATTATTCGGTATGTAGTAAAAATGAAATAAAACGTTTTATAAAAAAATTTAACCTCCATCAGAAAAAGCCACTAAAAAAAATAAATAAAATTTTGAGTTCGGTGCCAATTTAATACTATAACATTTTATAGGGGTTTTTTTATTGGAAAAGCAGTCAATTATATAATCTAATTTTGCATTATTAGAAAAAATAACTTTTTATAGGTTCCATGACATCTGGTCCCAGCAATTTTATACCACGACAAGTGATACCAAGACAAATGATCCCACGACATCTGATCTCAAAAAATTGTCTATAAACTAACAGCGCCTGATAAGTAATAAAGTTATTAAATTTTATTAATTTAATGAAATAATTTAGTCGATTATTCCCTTGTCGGGAAATTTGTTTGAATTAAATTTCTAGACGTTAATTAATATAATATACCTATTTGTAATTACATTGTTATTTCATTGCCCGGGATACGTCGTAATTTTGTCAAATATTGTATTTTATGAATTAATAACAAATGATAAATAAAAGTGAATTATTCAACTTGATGATTACATAATCTTTAAAGGATTATTAACTCATAAACACATTATATTTACTATTACATTTGTTAGAATTCTAATAACAATTGTAATTACAAATAATATATCATAACGTCTACAAATTTAATAAATTTTCCGACAAAGGGAATAATCGACTTATATCAGGCGCTATTAGTTTATAGACAATTTTTTGAGATCAGATGTCGTGGGATCATTTATCTTAGTATCACTTGTCGTGGTATAAAATTGTTGGGATCAGATGACTGCACACCCTTTTTATATAAGTACTTACTTTAATTAAATTGGTGCCGCGACCTCAAAATTTGCAAAAAGCAAAAAATATGAAAATTAAAAATTAACTATTAACTGTTATTCAACTAAAATGGTTAAAACTCAGCATCAATTTGTGTTTCTCTATAGCTATTATGACGTAACGGTTTGGAGTTGACCGACAGTGCCATAACAGAGTCTGTTTGTAGTCACAACTCCGGTACAATAAGGCGAGACGATTGTCATACAGCCTGTCAACGTGTCAGTCTCCCCAACAACAGCTTTCCTCACTAAACGCCCCACATGCGTTTATATACAAATATTCTCGAATGAAATAATTCTTTGTATTTAATGATGTTTATCAAACACTTGAATCCGTCCGATGTTATATATTATGTACGTTTACGTAATATTTTGTAGTAAAACAGAACTAATGTTTTTCAGTTGGCACCACTGCTATTATTCACTCGAAAAAGTACTAATTTATTTGTTTAATGACTACTACTGGTGTATGTTATTTGTTTTTACTAACATTGTACTAACTTCATAAACCAACGATACCAACATTTGTTATACCACGCTCAAGCTCATAAGATCAGTAGATCAGTTACTGGCTGAAGGCTAAAGCCAGGGCCAGCAAAAAAAAACTCGGGTCGCAGTGCCAAAACCCTGCCGACAATATAGTGTATTTGCTAATACAGGCCTTGTGGCTTTAATACATGAACTTAAGTTTGGTTTTGGACAAAATAAAAAATTCAACCCCTTAATACATCCCTTAAAATAATATTTTCTTCTTAATTTCAATATTATTATCATTGCAACCTCTGTACCAAATTAAATACACCCTTCAGTAAGTAAATCACTATCCGCAAAACTAGCGTTTTCATAAAATTTGTAAGTCCGGTCCTATCGGGACGATTTTATTAAAATTTTAGCAGCACATTTTGATCTTTACTAAAAGATTAAATTTTAATTTTGAAACAATTCTGAAATTTTTTTCGGTATTTTCGGGCCCAAAAACTTTTTTCAACCCCTAAAAACTACCCTTAAAATAGTCCGATTGGGCCCATTTTAAATAGGTTCCGTGCGGTGATGGATTCCAACGTGTGTACCAAATTTCGTTCAAATCAATTAAGTCTTTCGAGAGTTATGCCGCGAACACACACACACACACACACATATATATATATATATTATAACAGTTTTTTTTTTCGAACTTAATCGTTCACGCGGCTAGCGTCAGTTCGGCGCGAGTCGGGGTCGACACGAAAGAATTGTCTACAATTGGATTAGAAAATCACAATTCTTCGACGTAGCCACCCAATTCTTGTTTGCAAGAAAAGCCCATAAAGGGCAAATAAAAACCCAACCACCTACCACTCGACACAAAGGACAAGACACAATCACCACACCCTACTGGGCCAGAAAAAACAAAAATAACACGCTTAGTTTAAATAAATTATAAACCTCTTGACTGTAAGGAGACCCTTGATAGAAAATAATCGAATGTGTCCTAGAAAAAAACCGACCGAAAGATCAATGGGCGCCAGGACTTTAATGGACACACGACGTCAACTCAGGCAGTCCAAACTGAGATCCAGAGTCGACCACTCAGTCAAGGTATAGTTTGGGGCAGAGAATGTCAGTAGCCAATCGAGAGAGGAAATACCACTCCGAACCAAGGTCCGGAACCACAATCCTAATGAGTGCTCCCAGGCCAGAACTGGGCACTCTCAACTCCAGCGGGACGAAACAAACAAAAAAATAAGCTAAGGCTCAAAACCTAACACAATAACTACGAGCATAACAAAAAACCACTTAGATTAACACAAGACATGAACAACAAAGATAATTTAATCCTACACACAAAACCGTATCGAGACGGCACAGCGAATGTTCTAAAAGGTTTGACCAAGCGTAATCAAGACGGACCTGTTTATGACGTCAGTCGGGACCTTCAATTCGGCAATAATCAAAAAATCAGGTCGATAGTCTAGCCGAAAACTCAGAAAAGTCGGCAATAAAATCGTAAAACAATGGCGGGAACATATACAAATCAACGTTAAACTTTCAGTGCTTAGTACCTCCTTGGGGCAAATGTTTATGGTTACCTAAAAAAAACTTTAGGTGTTGCATTCATAATTCAGGCAGCGTTACACAGTAGAACGTCGGCGTAATTATTTAATTCGATTAAAAAACTCTAGTCAAACAGAAAGTTTGATTTTCCATGAAAATCCGGAATTTTCCAGGAATGTTCCTTAGGGATGACTGGATGACTTAATACATTCCACCAGAACGTTCACGCTATACGGTATTGTTCTAATTAACCACCAAGTCCTTCGGGATACAAAACGTTAAAATTTTCTGGAATAATTAATCCTTTATTCCAGACATCCAGCTGATCATCGACACTAAATCCCAACTAAAACTGTACTGCTGAACAACGCCTAATCCAGAAACATATATTTTTTTTTTTTGTTATTCGACAACACGGTAAGGTAACTTTTATACGGAAACAATTGTTCAACAATCGGAAATCGGAAAATATAGATATTATCAGGAAATCGATAGCTCAGGAAAATCGGGAATTAGCGGGTTATGTAGACAAAAAAAAAATCCTACATCCAGAATTCAAAACTAGAACACTACAGCTTCGATCTAACTGTTGTTATCAAGCGTTGTTATCAATCCCTATTCAAATTCAATTCTTTTCAGCCGTCAAATCGCCAACCGTCTGACTAGAGCTGTGATCTCAGTCCGACTGACTTGTACGAAACTTTTCATGTCCAGAGCCTCGCATAACGTCAGCGTTCTCTCTTCCATACATCAGAAAAAATACTCTTATCTACCGCACTTATAGAGATGATATCGCGCAATACATGTTGCAAGCGAGCCTTTTCAGATCGCATCCGCTGGCCAGTCTGCCTTGACGTCATCATATCAATACAGTGGGGTCCCGAAGTAATGATATCAACATAAAATGCTTTGATGTTAAAATTGTAGCGCTATCTACTGGATGTGTCAAAGGGCCAACTGCCCCCCTGATTACAACTAAAATTAGCCCAATATACACCCCCTTTTCCTCCAAAAGAAAAGGACGAAGGCCTTTTCTTGATAGAGCGCAAACACTCGTTAAGTTGGAACAGGGCACTCAATAGAATGCTAACCTTCAAGAGGGTTAGAGAATAGGCAGTACCAAGACGAAATAAGGACGAACTGTAAAACAGAAACCCCTGCTTTGGAAATGATCCTAATCCAAACATCGATATTTAATCCGATAAGATAGTCCAACACGGGCGAAAGAAAAACCCTATTTAATCAAATAGATCCCAAACGGAATCGTCGCTGGCAAAATCGGGCTGGTCAGCATCATTGGTCGGGGTAGCTTCCGATTCGTCATCTGATTCGTCTTCTGGATCCTCATCCTGGGCCTCACTAGAGCTATCAGATGCTGTATCCTCAACATACGGCTTTAAATCTTTAACGTGCCATCGGCCGACGGGGTGGCCATCCTCATGATCCAGTTCATAAATGAGAGGGGAGACCACCTTCGTAACACGACAGGGAACAAATCGAGGGGCTAACTTTGATGAGAAACCGTGTGCTCCGCTGGACAGGACATAGTGTTTTTTCCAAACACGCTCTCCAACTTCAAAGTTTTGGGCAGGTCTTTTGCCTTTGTTGTAAGCAACAGCTTGCCGGTCATAAGCGTCGGCCAAGTGTTGTCTAACTTGGTGGTAAATAGCTGGATGTTCGTGAAGTTTATGAGCATAAAAATCACTGGACCAACTGAGCTCAACAAGGTCTCGATCATTTAGGTCGCCGTAATATCCTCCGTTAAGGGGTACAAACCGTCCAAAATTCAAAAAGGCGGGTACATAACCAGTCGAGTCATGAACAGCGGTGCGTAGGGCGAATCCAATATGTGGAAGAACTTTATCCCACTCATGATGATTAACATCGGATAAATAGGATCGAATGGCAGTCCCTATGGTACGATTGACGCGCTCAACAAAATTAGCTTGAGCGTGATATTTGGCTACATACCAATGTTTAACACCATAACTATCCAAGAGTTTTTGCATGAGGTTGGCGGTAAACTCGGTACCATTATCTGTTAAGAGGATTTGAGGTGCACCGAACATTAAAAAAACATCATTTTCTAGATAGGAAGCGATAGAGGCCGCATTAGCTTGCCTTAAGGGCTTCATTAACGGAAATTTTGTAAACCAATCTACCACAACTAAAATGAAGCGATGACCAGCTTTAGTTTTCGGTAGAGGTCCGATAATGTCGCAGCCAACTAGTTGCCAAGGGAACTTCACCTGTTTCGGCTGACCCATAAATCCGGGACGGGCGGTATGTAACACCTTTTGGGCGGAACAGGTACGGCAACGAGCGATAAAGTGACTAACATCAAACTTCATCTTAGGCCAATAGTATTGTTCTGAAATGCGGTACAAGGTCTTTGCAATGCCGAAGTGGCCAGCGGTAGGGGTGGAATGATGCTGTTCCAGTAGATCACGTCGGGCGCGCTTAGGGACCACCGTTTTCCACTCGTCTCTGTTTGGTCCCTGTTCTAAGGCAGGAGAGAAACGCTTGTATAAACGGCCATCTACGACACGCCAACGATCGTATTCATTTGGATGCTGCAGAACAGAATAGATCATCCTCTGGTACCAAGGGTCGGCATTGCAAAGTTCATCTGTTAATGTGAGGGCGGAAATCTCGACGGGAGAACGGGACAGCGCATCGGGAACGACATGCATCGAACCTTTCCGGTGCTCAAATGCGACGTCGAACTGTTGTATCTTGACGGCCCACCTAGCCAACCGACCGGAAGGATCCTTCAGATTTTGCAACCACAATAGAGAATGGTGGTCAGTTAAGACTTTGAATCTAGAACCTTCGATGTAAGGTCGAAATTTTTCAATTCCGAACAGGACAGCGAGGCACTCCTTTTCGGTCGTAGAGTATTTCCGCTCCTGCGCACTTAAGGTACGGCTGGCAAAGGCAACCGGAACGTCAATCTCATCGTCATTGGCCTGGGTTAAAACACAGCCCAATCCAAAATCGGAAGCATCGCATTGTACGGTAAAAGGTTTATCGAAATTAGGACTAGCCAGCACGGGTGCGGAAATAAGAGCACGTTTGATAGCCAAGAAAGAATTTTCAGCTTCTTCGTTCCAGCCAATCTTCTGGCCCTTCCGGCAATTCTTTATAAGTTCCGTAATAGGAGCGGTTAGGGACGAAAAGTGAGGAATGAACCTCCGATACCAAGAGCACAATCCAATGAACCGCTTAACCTCGGTGGTAGTCGTAGGTCGGGAATAATTCAGCATAGCGGAGACCTTATCGGGATCGGTACGAAGTCCTAGTTTATCCACCACGAATCCAAGAAACTTTAGGGAGGGACGGCAAAATTCGCACTTCGACAAATTAACGGTAAGATTAGCTTTTTGGAACCGGGACAAGACTTCACGTAATACGTCGATATGTTTCTCAAATGTCGGCGTAGCAACTATTATATCATCGAGATACACGAAAACGAAGGGTTCCAACTCGGGACCCAGAACGCGATCCATTAATCTTTGTTGTGTTTGTGGAGCGTTCCGAAGGCCGAAGGGCATAACTTCGAATTCATATAGGCCGCGACCCGGGACGGAAAAGGCAGTTTTTTCGCGGGAAAGGGGCGATAAGGGGATTTGCCAAAACGCGGATTTAAGATCGATGCTGGTTAGAAACTTGGCGCCAGCCAACATACTAAGAATATGATTGACCAAAGACAATGGATAAGCGTCGGGTTTAGTAAGTGAATTTAACTTTCGCCCGTCGAAACAGAACCGCAATTCGCCATTACCCTTTTTAACCAATAGAACAGGTGACGACCAGGGACTGGTAGAAGGCTTGACGACCTTTAAAGACAACATGTGATCTAATTCATGGTTAAGATGTTCCATCATGTACGGCGATAGCGGGTATTGGCGTTGTTTGACCGGTTTAAAGTCTCCGGTATTGATATCATGTTCAATCAGGGGAGTGCGTCCTAATCTTTGTCCTTCATGCCACGAAATGCTCTGGTAGAGTTCGACAACGGAAGACAGTAGCATTTGCTGTTCAGGCGAGAGGTCGGCACAATCACGAATCGCATTCGCTGACTCAATTCGGCAAGATGATTTGCTGAAGGTTGGAACCGGAAGATCGTAAACATCATTTTTAAAATCGACAGAAACATTAAATTCTTTTACAAAGTCCATGCCCAACAGGACAGTGTGACGTAGAGACGGAACAACTAATACATCTAGAAGCTTGATGACACCTCCCACAGCAATAGGCAGCAAGACAGCTCCGGCCACGGTTTGCTCTGCACCATCCGCGGTAGAGAGAACATGATCGGAAGGCGATAGTTGTAGCGAAAATAGTTTCAGAAATTTTAAGCCGAAACGACCCAACACAGAGCGGTTAGCGCCGGTGTCCAAAAGGCAGACGATACTATGGTCGAAAATTCGTAATGTTACATAAGGGCGGTTGTCGCCATCGAGATGCGTAAAGGTAGGGCAAATACGAGACTGGGGAGAAGAGGGGACCTGACGAGCATTGGGAGATATTGGATGCACACGAGACGGTAACTTGCGGGACTCAGACGATAGTTGGCGAGAACGAGACGGTAATCGACGAGAGCGAGACGGTAATTGACGAGAGCGGGACGGTAGTTGAAGAGACTCAGGCGATACTTTGCGAGACTCAGACGGTAATTGACGAAAACGGAACGGCACGTGACGGGACGAAGAAATCACTAAACGGGAACGATATTGTTTTTTCTTACAAAACTCGTGAACGACACGAAGCCATTGTTTCCAATTCTCTTCGTTAAAGCGTGTATGAGACGGAGCCACAGATTGAGGACGGTAACATTGGCTCCTTATTGGTTCCCGTCCTTCGGATTTCCCGAAGAGGCAATAGAGCAGGCTTTAGCCTTATGGTCTGGCTTTCCGCAACGGTAACAGAATTGTTTCCTTTCGACGGTACACTTCGAATACACATGACCCGGTTCACCACAGTTCCAGCATTTTAAAGTCGTAGAAACGGAATTTAAAGTTGCCTTAGTTTTAGACTGGGCTGTAGATTCGGTTTTAGCGGTACGAACAACAGCGTTGCTGGTGGTCTGAAAAGCGTTAGCTTTTAAAAGCGTGTCTTCTAAGGAGACAAGGAAGTCGACCATATCTTGGACACAGAGAAAATGCTGTTGGTGTAGATGCGGACCATAAGGCGGCAATAAATTCCGCCGAATGACTTCAATCAAATGCTCATCCGATAAGGGCGTCGATAACTGTAGCATCATATTGTGAAGAGACGTAACGAAACTGGTCACTGATTCAGCCACACCCTGCGATTGGGCGTAGATCTTTTGCGTTAGCGAAAAATCATTATCTGACGGTAAGAAATGCTTCCTAAGAGCTGCAACCAGCGTATCCCAATCACGGATTCCTTGAGAAAACGCCATACGGTACCATGCTAAAGCTTCGCCCTGAAAAATGTCGATAGCGGAATTAAATAACATTTCCTTCGAACAGCGACGGGCTATTCGAGTTTCTTCGATACGCAGCAAGAACTCGCCGAGAGGTTGTTTACCATCAAAATAGATATTCCATTTACGAACGGGAACGGATTCGTTAGAACGCTCGGTAGTCACTTGAGTAGCATTAGGCGAGAAGGGACTTAAAATATTCGGTAACGTTACAGGTTCAGGGGTCTGTAAGGCGCAAGCAGCATTGAGCTTTTCATCCAAAGCGAGAATCTTACCAAGGAGGATGGCTATTTCGGGCTTTTGCGAAGCGTTAGCACGAGACTCTAAACGTCGCACTCGGGAGATATAATGGAAGATACGATGATCTAACTCTACGTAAGACGTACTCTGAGGAGTACCTTTAAACTTGTCTACAACGATAGTCAATTCAACGATACGAGCTGAACATATTTCTAACTCTTCTGTAACATCAATGATCAATCCGGTTTCATAAACTTGGTCTAATAAGGGCGAGACAACTTCTCGTAGCATACGGGTCGTAAAATGTTCCTTTCCCTCAACTTGTCGTACGCGTAGCTCGTATAGGAGTTCATCCCGACTGAGACCCTCAGCCATGTTGCTCATGGTAGACAAAAATCGGAGTTACAAAAGAAAAAGAAAAAAAAATCGTGAAACACGAAACGAGTCACGAAACGGTAATAACGCGAAATCTTTAAACGCCCTGACGTTAACAATATTATTGTTTCAACAAAACGACAACTCAAACGAGACACTAGGTTAGAGAACGAAAGCAAAAACAAGAAGGGTGGCCCCACACGTTGAGCGCCAATTTATAACAGTTTTTTTTTTCGAACTTAATCGTTCACGCGGCTAGCGTCAGTTCGGCGCGAGTCGGGGTCGACACGAAAGAATTGTCTACAATTGGATTAGAAAATCACAATTCTTCGACGTAGCCACCCAATTCTTGTTTGCAAGAAAAGCCCATAAAGGGCAAATAAAAACCCAACCACCTACCACTCGACACAAAGGACAAGACACAATCACCACACCCTACTGGGCCAGAAAAAACAAAAATAACACGCTTAGTTTAAATAAATTATAAACCTTTTGACTGTAAGGAGACCCTTGATAGAAAATAATCGAATGTGTCCTAGAAAAAAACCGACCGAAAGATCAATGGGCGCCAGGACTTTAATGGACACACGACGTCAACTCAGGCAGTCCAAACTGAGATCCAGAGTCGACCACTCAGTCAAGGTATAGTTTGGGGCAGAGAATGTCAGTAGCCAATCGAGAGAGGAAATACCACTCCGAACCAAGGTCCGGAACCACAATCCTAATGAGTGCTCCCAGGCCAGAACTGGGCACTCTCAACTCCAGCGGGACGAAACAAACAAAAAAATAAGCTAAGGCTCAAAACCTAACACAATAACTACGAGCATAACAAAAAACCACTTAGATTAACACAAGACATGAACAACAAAGATAATTTAATCCTACACACAAAACCGTATCGAGACGGCACAGCGAATGTTCTAAAAGGTTTGACCAAGCGTAATCAAGACGGACCTGTTTATGACGTCAGTCGGGACCTTCAATTCGGCAATAATCAAAAAATCAGGTCGATAGTCTAGCCGAAAACTCAGAAAAGTCGGCAATAAAATCGTAAAACAATGGCGGGAACATATACAAATCAACGTTAAACTTTCAGTGCTTAGTACCTCCTTGGGGCAAATGTTTATGGTTACCTAAAAAAAACTTTAGGTGTTGCATTCATAATTCAGGCAGCGTTACACAGTAGAACGTCGGCGTAATTATTTAATTCGATTAAAAAACTCTAGTCAAACAGAAAGTTTGATTTTCCATGAAAATCCGGAATTTTCCAGGAATGTTCCTTAGGGATGACTGGATGACTTAATACATTCCACCAGAACGTTCACGCTATACGGTATTGTTCTAATTAACCACCAAGTCCTTCGGGATACAAAACGTTAAAATTTTCTGGAATAATTAATCCTTTATTCCAGACATCCAGCTGATCATCGACACTAAATCCCAACTAAAACTGTACTGCTGAACAACGCCTAATCCAGAAACATATATTTTTTTTTTTTGTTATTCGACAACACGGTAAGGTAACTTTTATACGGAAACAATTGTTCAACAATCGGAAATCGGAAAATATAGATATTATCAGGAAATCGATAGCTCAGGAAAATCGGGAATTAGCGGGTTATGTAGACAAAAAAAAAATCCTACATCCAGAATTCAAAACTAGAACACTACAGCTTCGATCTAACTGTTGTTATCAAGCGTTGTTATCAATCCCTATTCAAATTCAATTCTTTTCAGCCGTCAAATCGCCAACCGTCTGACTAGAGCTGTGATCTCAGTCCGACTGACTTGTACGAAACTTTTCATGTCCAGAGCCTCGCATAACGTCAGCGTTCTCTCTTCCATACATCAGAAAAAATACTCTTATCTACCGCACTTATAGAGATGATATCGCGCAATACATGTTGCAAGCGAGCCTTTTCAGATCGCATCCGCTGGCCAGTCTGCCTTGACGTCATCATATCAATACAGTGGGGTCCCGAAGTAATGATATCAACATAAAATGCTTTGATGTTAAAATTGTAGCGCTATCTACTGGATGTGTCAAAGGGCCAACTGCCCCCCTGATTACAACTAAAATTAGCCCAATATAATATATACATATATAAACATTTCCAAAAATGGTGCCAAAGTGTTCAGGAAGCTATGAAACGTCGAGAAATTTTGGTCCAACCCCTAGGTCCCGCCATCCGACCGACGCCAATAGTGTATGTGCCATATGGCAAATACACTAAAAATGACAACTCGTCCTTTCGACAATATCTCTGTTAACTGTAGTCTAACATTATAAAAAAAGTAAATATATAATAACTAAATGTGTTTATTTGTTTTTGCTACATCCACTATAATAGTTTACACGAGTGCGAGTATGCATGGAATGAGTCAGTTAACAGGCAGGTGTGTTGAAAGTGTTTTCAAAACATACTAGTGTGGAAAATAAAGTTTCCATAGTGATTTATGTTTCGCTCTAATCCGCCCGCGCTACAAATGTGAAGTTAGCGACGCAAATTTAAACTGTCAACATTTTTTGAAAATACTGAAAATGAAGTGAAAAGTAGCTATTTTATAGTAATGATATTATGACTCGTGTAACTGAACTCGCTATCGCTCGTTAAGAATTATTATCCACGTAGTTACTCAAATCCTGTATTTGGTTATAAATGACTTCCCGGTCAAAAGAGTATTAACATTTTAAGTTATGATACTGTTACGGATCACTCTGTATATAAACGACAGGCAAGAGTTCTGAGAAACGGGGTCCGCTTACTGTAACAACTGGTACCTGCACGAAAGTTCTAAAGAAAGCGAGAACACTACTCAGACTAGGCTTATGCCACGCAGCCTATACAGGGTGGACCAGGTTATAGTAGCAATAATTCACCATTCGATGGTCCATCGAAAAATAAGTCGACATGCATAATTTTATTTTTTTCCAAAACGCTTCTTAGGGGAGATACACCCCTTCAAAGTTCAGTTTTAAAATTCTTTTTTTTGTCTTAACTCTCAAGTCATTAATGCGTTTTTGACCAAATTTGGTACAAGTATTTATGCAATAGATACTCATTACTTAATGTAAGTAACTTTTGTCAAAATTGTCAAGTGGCGTAGATACAGGGGGGTTGTTTCACTTTTCCCGCCCTATTTTCTGCGCCACTGGATATTTTTAAAAAATAACATTTTTTTCGAATTCCCTGTTCAATTTAGAAAAAAAGAGTCACTCTTGCAAAATTTCGATTTGAGGCTTCGTTTACGAGATAATTAGAGTTGAAAGTTTAGAACACTTCTAAAATAGCCACCTATGAAAATAATAGGTCTGGAATCTTGTACAACAATTGGGTTTTTAAACGAATTTTTTTTTTTACTTAAATGGAAGGACCACATCAAGTTTTATAGCAAAACTGTTTTTATTTAATTTTTTTGCTTACTAATTAAAAAGTTATATTTAAATAAAAATTAATTTTTAAACTCAGTTCCGATAACGCGCCGAAAGAATCCGAACGCGTGTGACGTCATTATGTTATCTATGGTCTTTGTATCCATGGTTACCAAGTTAAAAATTTATTATTTTTGATAGTATGTGTAATACATATACACAAATACCAACAAATGCAGACACATTTTAACATAACGACGTCACAAACATTCCTGGCGCGTTTTGAAGTCACGTGATATTTTTTAAATTTTTATACATTTTAATTAATTTTTAGTAATTTATCTATAGCTTTAAAAAAATTTTTCTTTTCGATTTTCAATATTATTTATGTTAAATTATTAGAAAAAAATTAAAAAATTAATAATTTTTTTTAAACTTAAATACCTAATTGTAAACTTTTTACTGTTTGACGAATTTAAATAAATAATTCATTAATTAAATTAAAAACAACTTATGAAAATAACCAACAAAGTAGGCGATACTTGGTTTTGAGATAATTTATGACACTTGTCAGTATTGATTTTTAAAACTGGACTTTGAAGGGCTGTATCTCCCTTAGGAAGCGTTTTGGAAAAAAATAAAATTATGCATGTCTACTTATTTTTCGATGGACCATCGAATGGTGAATTATTGCTACTATAACTTGGTCCACCCTGTATAAACAGCAGTGCGAGTGAGTGAAGGATCAGTCAACGGTGAGTCACGCATTCAAGTCTACGTTGGAGCAGTAAAATAAATAGTGCCGTGATATAAATAACCAAATTGATAAATAAATACGAGTGTAGCGGAAATAATTATGAATTATTGTATATAGTTGTTTTGTTTTGCTTTGTAATTACTGTTTAGTTATTGTTTACTTGTGTTGATTGTTAGAATTGACTTTTCGTTGTTGCGTTCATTATTATTGTGTTTTTAATTATTGTAAATAAATATTTATTCCGCCAAATCAGAAAACAGTTTTGTAACAATATCTTAAAAATTAGCTCTCGCATAGAGAGCGTTTAGTCGTTGAAATTGCTATAATATATATTCGGGCACTGTAGAGTACTTGATAACTCGTCCAGCCAGAAACTGTGAGTTTCGGATTCAAGTCTCCGTAGTGGCATTTGATTTTTTTTTCAATATAACCTTACAATAATGGTAGCTGATGTCTGATATAATGATATTCTGTTATAATCGCTAATTGTTTAGTGAATACATGATATATTAGGGGTTTAAATCGTTTGATTATTATTATTAACCATATCTACAGATAGTGGCTAAATACATTTACTTCTCTATTGTTCGTTGTTACGAAAAAAAGATCGCATCGCCGATGACACATCGAAAAATAATAGCGTCACGAATGCCGACCCGAGAAAAATTCATTTCACTTAACATACATTTTTTTAAAATCTAATTAAACTCACAAGATCGTTGGCCCCCTTGAGGGTCCCACCGTTTCAAGTTAATTTGGATTTTAAATGTTGTTGAATGAATTTTAGTAGAATCGGCGTTCGATGTTTGTGATCGCGCGGCGATGCGTTCACTTTTCAAATTAAAGAAAAAAAAAATGTAAATGAAAAGTCAACCAACGTTATGGTCAGTATTTAGACTTTGGGTAACTAATTCAGTCTTTCAGTAGTAAACGGCAAACCCAATCCTGAATAATGTTAATAATATAAATAAATAATGAAACACAAAAGGTTAGTTCCATGGAAATCAATAATAACAGACAACGCAAAGAGAGATAAAGAAAGAGCTGTTAAGAGTGGGAGTGAATTAGATAGAACAGCGGACTTCATTATCCTGTCGCTCCTATTCGTTTTTACTTGCTAGGGTAGTTCAAATTCCTAAAACCACCGAAGACCCAAAAACAATAGTGTTGTGTCCTTTTGAGTCAACATTAATACTCTACATGGTCGACTATGTAGAGTATTAATGTTGACTCAAAAAGACACAACACTATTGTTTTTGGGTCTTCGGTGGTTTTAGGAATTTGAACTACCCTTTTTTGTGAAGGGGGGTGTTAATGTTGTGTTTTTTTGAGTCAACCTAAAATATAGGTCTGATCACAACGAAATTATAATTTTGCATTAACTTGTTTGTTTCAAAAACGTAGCTAATAGAAACTCCAAAACAAAACAATGCTGTGGTCGACTAAGTAGAGTATTAATGTTGACTCAAAAAGACACGACAATAGGTAACACAAAAAAATTATTACATCGCTACTAGGCACTACTAGAATAGTAGGTACATTAAAACTGAAAAAGACAAGAGCGTGACTCATCATTTAGAGTTTATTTAGATTTAAATGTGCGTTGGTGAACTAATTTTGGTCGACTCATCACGGCGCTTGTCATATGATTGACTGAGCTATTTTTTATTTTTTTATGTCAACGAGAAATAGACTTCTTTATTCAGTAATGCAGAGGAAGGTGGGGCAAGATGAGGCCTCAAAGGTTTGGCGATCAAACATCGAATTTTTATTTTTTGTAATCAAATTTTAATAATTATTTATTTAAACATTACATTTATATCATTATCAATATTATTATAAATATAAAAAAACTCAATCTGAATTATTTAGGAAATCAACTAAGCATTTAATCTGTCTCATTTTGATCCATTGTTGGAGTAAGGTGGGGTACACTTGATAGCGTTTTACCTATTCATTTTCAAGATAGAGTAATTTAAAAAAATAAAAACCAACAGTGTCACTTACCTGCAGCTTACAACAAAATAAATAGGTAAATTGCTAGAATTGAAATTCTTCCGACCGACCAATCACAACTCAAGAAACAAAGGGACACGAGCTGATCAGGCATACAGGTCACTCTATATCTTGAAACTGAATAGACATAAGTACTCCGTCTTGCCCTACCTTTCCCCACACCTTTAAAATTCCCGATCAACACTGGGTGTAAATGTACAAATATATAATTATTGGTATAATTATTGACTGCCCCTAGTGGACATTCCGTGCGGTAGTGCCGTGAAAATGATATTATTAAGATAGGAATAACTTTTCTGGCCGACCCCATAATATTACAGAGGGAATAATTGTACTTTTATTAGTATTCATTTGAAAATAATGCCAAGTCACGAATATGATATTAAATATAAAAATAGTAATTGTGCTCCCGTTTTATTGTTTTCAGTTTGTGGAATTTTGCAGAATTTTAAATATTTGCTTTTACAATTATGTAGAGGATAAAAGCAGCTATTTCAAAGATTACGTTGATTTAAAGATTATAATATTCAAGATATTTAATATAGTTTTTTTTTTATTTAGCAGGTTACTTTTAACAGTCAACCGTTGCTATGGAAAAATATGAAAAATAGCTGTACTATTTTTAATGTTCTCAATGTTATTTTCCCTATATTCGGTAAAACCGTTTACACACTGTATATAATAATTAATAATCAATAATTATACCAATAGAATAAAAATAAATTGTCGTGGAAGTAAAAAAATTAAGTAATTAAACTAGATAGATAGATAATATTATTAGCATAATAATAATAACAAGCCGTGAGGTGGGTCGTTTATTAGGACTAAAGTGCGACCCTTGAGGTCCACACAACGAACTTCCCAGTTTGATAAATATTTAATAATAATAATTAAATTAGTTATTACACAGAAAAGTAATCATTTTTATCATTAAAACATAATTATTATTTATTTTTAACAATAATTTTAAAAAATACGGCTAAACCGATTTTTATAAAATTTATGTCGGATCAAAATGACGTTAACACGCCTCGATTGACACCCTTACGAAGTCGATATAATTTTTTATTCGCAAGATATTGTGTAAAATCTATTTTTTTGGAGTCTATTTGGTTAAGAAAAAAGAACGGCTGAACCGATTTTGAAAAAATTTCTTTCAGATCATATTTACGTTAATACGCGTCGATTGGCACCCTAATGTAGTCGATATCATTTTTCATTCTCGAGATTTCGTCTTAGAAAGAAATGGACACATACGTACGTACACACACACATACACAACAGACATCTTTCTAAAAATAGTGTAAAAATAGTGTAGTGACCTTGAAACATAAACATTTGTTATACATTTTGATTTCGATTTCCGGAGCCATTACAATAACTTCCAATGAAATTAATAATATTATTAGCATTAGCATTAGGCTAGAGAACCTGTCAAATACAATAAGTAACAATTATTTGCTAATAAGAATTAGGTACCTAGCGGTTTGAACTGCGATAAAAACAGGCTTGAGTTTGACTAAATCATTACAATGTCGTTGTTTATGTACATAATGTTTTTAAACGTAGTAATATAAAATCCCTGGCCCAAAAATATGCTGAAAATTTGTTTAAAACTATTGTTCCGTACTTCGTACCAGATATGCAGTTGACTTTAGTTCAGACATATTATGGCTTCCTAATGAAATGCTTTAGGACAAATCGACTTAATTTTGGGTCAAGAATCGCCTGGTGAATATATGGTCCTAGGTTTAGAGGTATATATAGTGTTGCCATGCATCACAAATACCCAGTTTTCAAGGTTTAATTTTTATTCTGAGAATTGGTGAAAGATTCAACCAGAGTTTTTCTTTAAGGTTACAGTTCACCAGCTGTTCAATATATGTCCCCTTATTCACCCACATAGGTCTATCTTATACGAGCATACGTGATACAAAAAGCTGAAAAACAGTTTCGAAAATCTTTTATTTCTCTGAAAAATCTTAATCAATCTTCGATAGTAATGCTTTCCAAATAAACTAGAAGTATGTATCATTTTCACATACTTATGACTTTAAGTCAGATTTTTAAATATTGTTTGATCTAAATAAATAATTTAAAATCAGGTAAAAATGACAAAAATAGCATACGTTTAACAGACATTTTTGTGCAGAAAAAAATAAATTTGAAAAAAATTTGTTGAACAAGCGCCATTTCTCAGTATTTTTTACATACATTTGTGAAGAAAAACCTTTAAATTTGACTTCTCGTAATTCGAAATCTTGTGTCGTACTGTAAATAAATACAATTTTTAGGACAAAAATATTAGGTTTTTAGTTTTTAAGCAACAAACGCCATTTTGTGAAGCTTAATGCTTAATTGTAGCTAATAAAAACAGTAGTAAAATGCTTTTTACGACCACAGTTTGATACTTGCCGTGAGCATTTTTTACAATTTGACTGAACAATCAACTTTATTTATTTATTTAATTATTTGTAAGTAGCCTACGGCTAATATACTTATATATAAAAAATCCAACAATAATATAGCATTTTGAATAATAATAAAACACGAAGTTTTTAAACTTACACTATAACTTTATTATATAACAATTGTTTCGTCAACACAGTGACTTCTTCAGAACATATATAATATAGGTATAAAATAATATAGCAGCTTAGTGCTTAACAATAATAAATATCACACAGAATAATTAAACACTAAATAATCTAAAATAAGAACCTTTGTAGAAATACTTTGAATTGACATTAGACCCAAATAATTCTGAGAGTGGCTTTTACCAAATAATAAACATCGAATTCGCTAAAACTTCATGGTCATTAAAAACCAAGTCTTCGCAATTAAATAATATTTTTATTTCACGTAAAAGAGTGAAATTCGTTGATGTTCTTTTTTCATTGAACCAACAAAAAACAGATTATTTTCTTATACTTTAACAAGAATCCCACATCAACTTCCCCGACGCCAATTCCAAACCTGCTATAAAGACGTCTCTCCCAGCTGAATACAACATATTTTTATTTACTTTAATGACCCAAGTTATTTCTCTTTGGCAACAACATTTGATTATACATACAGTCATTCTCTAAATTACATTTATGATTTGATCACTTTCCGGCCACCGGCTCTGTCCAATTAGCACCGGTATAACTCAAACACAGTGGCGACTCGTTCAAGATTTCACTGGGTTCTATACTGTAAAAATAATAGACCTGTAACGCTCATTCTCAGGTCTCCCCTAGTTGTTTCCAATAGTTATAGTCTGTTTTGGCCAGTTCTTTCCCACAAACCAGCCTTTTCTGCAAACTCGTCCTTCCACCTTCTTTTGGATTTGCCTATCTTTCTTTTTAGATGTCCAATTTCTTAATCTGTGTTTTCCACTTGAAATCGCTTTGCTTTATTCCGTGTTCTTCCTATTTCCACTTCTGACAAGTAAACTTTTGTTATCTTTCTTAAATCTTCGTTTTTTATTTTATTCTCTAAAATAATTCGTACCATGGATCTTTCAAATCTTTTCTGATTGGTTTGCATCTTTTTCTTATGATATTGCTTCCTTGTTAACGCTCAGGTTTGTGATCCGTACCTATGTTAATGCTGCTACTTTTTGATTTCAGGGTTTGTGATAGATTTTTATTTTTAAATATAATATACCTATTTTAATTTCAAGCATTTTCTCTATCCATTTCTTTCAATACATTAAATCTTAATTGTCATAAAAGATTTAATTATCCTAAATATATCATCTCGTCTAGGTATCCAATCTTTTTTTGATCTATATTTATTTTTGTCTCTTCAATTTTGTACTAATAAGCGTATTCTATTTTATTAACAGAGTTTACTTCGAACGTTGAAGAAATCTTCTAGACAACTACGAAGTTTGACAATGGCATACGACCAAGTATCATTCTCAGGCTAATGGGTCAATCATGCTATCCGCTCGTAACTTAGTGAAACAAATCCTCACGAAGGGACAAAATATGATTCTACCGGCTTCGTTCCCAGTTTCTTCAATTTTAGACGTTTCGTGCCGATATTACGGCGATGTGGGTCAACAGAATGTGGTGGAATTTGATCCCAATCTGAATACAAGTTAACAAGAAACTCGCTCTTCCACAGTTACGCTTACTTTACTCGTAGCTATGAAATGTTGGCCGAGTACAGAATGTCTACACTGACAAATAATACTTAGGTCATAAGCAAACAAAATCTTCTTAACTTTCTTTCGCAAACGAATACCACAATGCTTTAAATAATCTATATAATGCATAATTCATTTTTTAGGCGCGATCTTAGCGAAGCTAGAAGCGCCTATATACACTCGCTTTGTCTGTACGTCTGTGAATCTGTGAATCTGTCAATCTGTAACGGATTTTTTGTATCAGTCGTACAGCCCAAACGGGTTAACCGATTTTAAAAAACTTTTTTTTGTTCGATTCCTCTCGGGGTCTATTTGATCCTAACGTCGCCCGATTTTTGAATTTTGGCCCCAGAGGGGAGCAATTTAGAAAAAACGGTGTTTTTTGCTTATAGTTTGCTCAATTTAAGTCAGATCGATTCGAAACCTGTCTTAAATGAAAGAGCAGAACATTTTAGATAGATTTCATGTATAATATTGTGTCAAAACAGTTTTTTTATACAGATTTATATGATTATTAAACTAAATAAATGCGACTTTATCTAATAAATCGCGAACTTGTTTCGGTTGTCCTTGTCTGTTGCACAGTGTGATATGGATATTGGAAGATAGCGTATGCTCTGTTTTATATTGCATTATTTCAATATAGTTATTCAATTTTTTGACTGCTGATGTTTAAATTTAAGTTTAAAAACCCTGGCCTACTGAGTTAAAATGACGTGTAACTAATTATTGACGTCGATCGGATCGGACCAAAATTTCTCGACGTTCATCATACCTTCCCGAACAATTTGACTTTCTCTGTCACTATGTCCCTTTGTACGCTTATAACTCGAGAACCACTGATCCGATTTACATGATTTTTTTCAAGTAAATAACTTCTTATGCGACTGCGTGTTTTAAAATATTCTGGCATCACGCAAAAGCAACCGAACTGATTCTCAAATAAAAACGTATGTTCTGGCATCACGCAAAAATAAGTAGGTAGTAGATGCTTTGTTTTTTAAACGGTGGTTTTATTTAGCTTGATCCCGTATATTTGTTACAAATCTTGCGATCGATTGAGTTGAAATTTTGCACACATGTGTAGCTCCGGTGACTATACAATATTATGGTAACTAGCTGACCGGCCCGGCTTCGTCCGGGTGTAAATCGTACTTCTGAATTTTCACCCACTTCCCGTGATCCGATTGAGTTGAAATTTTGCACACATGTGTAGCTCCGGTGGCAATACAATATTATGGTAACTAGCTGACCGGCCCGGCTTTCGTCCGGGTGTAAATCGTACTTTTGAATTTTCACCCACTTCCTATGATCCGATTAAGTTGAAATTTTGCACACATGTGTAGCTCCGGTGACAATACAATATTATGGTAACTAGCTGACCGGCCCGGATTTCGTCCGGGTGTAAATCGTACTTTTGAATTTTTACCCACTTCCCATGATCCGATTGAGTTGAAATTTTGCACACATGTGTAGCTCCGGTGACAATACAATATTATGGTAACCAGCTGACCGGCCCGAGTTTCGTCCGGGTGCAAATCGTACTTTTGAATTTTCACAGGCAAAAGGTCTTTCTCCGGTAACGTTTCGGATAAATGTAATAAAATCAGACTAAGGAAATAAAGCACACTAAAAATTATTAGATCCTTTTAAAAATTAATATTTGAGAGTTTTATAGCATACAAAAAAATTAAATGGTGTCAGATTTCAAAATGGCGGCCATATGTACTTTTTTGTAAGAATTATCAGATCCTTTTGAAAATTGATATTTGAGAGTTTCATAGAACACAAAAAAATAAAGTGACGTCAGATTTCAAAATGGCGGCCATATATACTTTTTTGTAAAAATTATCCGATCCTTTTGAAAATTGATATTTGCGAGTTTTATAGGACACAAAAAAATAAAATGACGTCAGATTTCAAAATGGCGAAAATATGTAGAACTCCTTTCTAAAAATTATACGATCCTTTTAAAAATTGATATTTGAGAGTTTCATAGAACACAAAAAAATAAAATGACGTCAGATTTCAAAATGGCGGCCATATGTACTTTTTTGCAAAAATGATCCGATCTTTTTGAAAATTAATATTTGCGAGTTTTATAGGACACAAAAAAATAAAATGATGTCATATTTCAAAATGGCGGTCATAGGTATATATTTCTTTGTAAAAATTATCCGATCCTTTTGAAAATTGATATTTGAGAATTTAATAAGACACAAAAAAATAAAATGGCGTCAGTTTTCAAAATGGCGATCAAATAATAACTTTTTAATTGTATTATTTATATCTTTGATAAATTCGGTTTTATATACAATGCGTAAAAAGCATAGCGGGTGTCTTACGACACATCATGACTTTTTTATTTAGCCGGTTCCGAGTAACGCTTAATAGTCAACCGTTGCTATGGAAAATTGTTTAAAAAATTCACTGTACTATTTTTTCTATGTAATCCAATACATATTTATATTAGGTCTTATGGCTCATAGCCTACTACAAAATTATAAATCTTCTCAGTGTTATTTTCCCTATGTTCAATAAAACCGTTTACACACAGTACCTACATGAATATCGCGCCTTGTAATTCTTGAATTACTTGTATGCTCCAAAATTTTTCCTTTCTATGCACAAAATGTATTTATTACTTCTAATGTATTATGTATATATTTTATTATTTTGTATGCACAATATTTAAATTGGTCACTCTGTTATTGCATGCCATGGTCTTAAATGAATAAATAAATATTTTTCTACCTTTAAATCATGCATCTATTTCTCGGAACAATGCTGTATAACAGACGCCATTCGCAACATCACTTTCTTGGATTTCATTTTCCATTATTTTACGCTAGCATAGTTTGAGCGGAGAAATTAGGATAAGGTAGGCAGCTGCTTTGTTAACCACATAGGCTCAAGAGCTTATCGGCTGTCTCAACGTTTATCTGGAACTACTTTCGGGCACCGTAGAGTAATAGGTAACACGTCCAGCCAGAAACTGGGAGTTTCGGGTTCAAGTCCCAGCACTGGCATTTTATTTTTTTCTAAAAAATAGTCCAGCAATTGTGGCAGCTTAGCTGTCTAATATTCTGTTATTCACTAATTGTTAGGGGTTTAGAGATATTAGGGGATTAAATCGTTTGATTATTATTAACTATTTAATGTATATTTTATGTACACAATAGCTGTCACTCTGTACCCCCTGTCTGTTGAGTGAATAAATAAATAAATATTAACCACAGGGCTAGAGCGGTTGTTGGAGGCGTAGCGCTACGAGTCCCGTTTTGATTTTTTGTCCACTTAGAAATTATTCCAATTGACGATTAAAAATTGAACTAAAACATATTGAAAATTATTTGATTTTTGAAGTTATACTTCTTTTGGCGCGTTATGGAAAAATGATGAGAGTGAATTTTTAGGATGCGCGTACATCGCGTCACGAAAATTTACTAATACCATGAAGTTGCATCGCGACACGAAAATTCACACCTTGAAGTTAGTCGTTAGTAAAACTTCAACTAGAGCCGTTACACCAGTCACAATGTGACAAGAGCGTTTTCAGTTCTGAATAACATTAATAAAAGCTATTTCCATACAAACGCTCGTTTATGCCGCTTTCGTTAAATATGAGTTTGTACTCCAAACCGTACTGTTTTTACATTATTATTTTTCTTGATTATAATACCTACCCTATTATATAGCACTTGTATGAAAGGTGTGCCGTGGTGTAACGGTAGCGGCTTCGCGTCATACGCAATAAGTCCCGGATTCGAATCTCAACACAAACATGCTTTTTTTTAAATAAACAATTAGATATAAATATAATAAATAAATATATTTAATAAATTAATTATTTATTAAATTAAATTAATTTATTAATTAATATCTTTATTTTATTATTTTATCGTCTTTTTTACAAACGTTTAGTACTGGCACTCGGGATAAAATTTTTGGAGTTATTTTTGTTTTGTTACGTAAAAGAAGTATAACTTCTGACGTGCGTACATAGTACACACACACTCTTTTTTTTCTCATAATTTTCTGCACTTAATAACCTTCGAACCACCTATAACACAAGGGGATGTTTTGCCTAGGTACAAAGTATGTCCCTGTAAATTTTTTGTCAAAATTAAATCACGAAATTGAAAAACAGGTGAACAGGACAAACGAAATAAAATATACCACGCGGTTGAATTAATAAAATTTGATTAATGGCGATTAAATTTTTACACGTAACGAACCACCTCTGGTTTATGAATACGTTTGTGTGTATGTGTGTATTTTCTCACTTTGGTGTCGGGGGAAATCTCTTTCTTAATACTTATTTTGATTTCTTTTTAATGGACTTTTTCTTACCTCACATGCGTTTTCGTTTTCATTTTTCTAGCCGCAGAGAATAAACGGCGAGGTCCTTTGAGTATTTTAACAAGTATTATATTTATAGACACTCAAGTAAACACGTAAACATGACAAAAAGTTGATTTGACATTTTTTTCAATAAGTCAACACTTTTGATAAGTAATTAAACTTTAAATAATAAAGCCATTAAAAAGAACGGTCAAGTACGAGTTCGACTCACGCGCAGAGAGTTCCACATAACTAAGAAACTAGAAAGTAATAAATTAAAATACACTTCAATAATTTTAATTTATTTTTTGAAATTATTCTTATTCTAAAAAATCCAAAATATTTACATTATAAAAATAAAAAATAAAACTTCGGGCCACCAGGGATTCGAATCGATTGTCTACGCTTGGAAGGCCACTATATATACCACTACATTATGGTTGCTTTAACTCTCAGCGGCGAAATTTGTCGTTGCTTTCGTCGTCTTCTCCGAAAGTATATTGTCTCAAAAATATGATCTTATAATTTACAGAAACCATAACTATGACTTAATACTTACTAACACTAATAATGTCAAATTTTTAAGTTTAGAAACCTATATAAGATCAGGGGGCGGAATGGTGTTTTTTCGCACATTTTAAGCTACATCTTTATAGCCAATTTATAACAAAATTTGAAAAAAATATTTTTGGAATCCACAAAAGTAGTTTTTTCCAACGATACCACACACGATACAATAAATTCGACTTTTTTGAGGGGGTCAAACTTACCTAATAAAAATATTTACAAAAATATTTCATAACCTTAGCGTTACAAAGACCTAGAGCATCATGGCAAATTTCAAATTCCTACGTCACGCAGTTTTCGAGAAAAACGTCTGTGACAGGCAGACAGACGTACGGACGCAAAGTGATTTTACAAGTAAGGGAGAGTGTAACAATGCTGTTGTTTACATGGAGTTTCTATGGTTCCTCTATTACAGGTCCCCAGTTCCCGGATTCTAGCCCGAGAGCTGGTAAAAGTGTCAACTGGATTTTCAATTTATTATTAAAAAAAAAATGAATTGAAAATATGAATTGGTGCTACATCCAAATAACCTTAGCTGTTGGTGGTCTTTAAAACACAATATACAGCGTGTCCACGAAAGTTCTTTACAAATAGAATTTTTTTTATTAAATTATTGGAGCAAAAATTTTTTTCTGTGGAAAAGTTCTGCTTCGTCCAAAACCTCTAAAACACCAAAGAAAATTTTTTGGAAGGCGAACTGTTCTTTGTATGGAGAGAGATGGAGGACATGTTGAATTCTGATTTATAATTCTGAATAAATAATTACTTAGAAGTTAGTTATGTTATAATTTTGAATTAAATTTGATTATGTAACTAATTTTGCGAAAATCTTGAATATCACAGATAATTTTTATTTTTAGTAAAATAAAACTTTTTGATTTCCCTCGTATAACTTTAGGCCGAAAAAAATTTTCTTTGGTGTTTTAGAGGTTTTGGACGAAACAGAACTTTTTCACAGAAAAAAAATTTTTGCTCCAATAATTAATTAAAAAAAATTCCATTTGTAAAGAACTTTCGTGGACACGCTGTATAAGTAAGGTACGGAACCTTAAAAGCAAAGTGTCTAAAATAAGAATGCTTTGGGCAATCAACAACTTAAAATAATTAACTCATTTATGGCCAAGCAAATTCTGTTTTTTTTTAAACATACAGTTTCAGTTAAATTTTATCTCATTTTCAACACCTTTAAAGAAATAAATTCACCTATTGCTCCCTTTAAGATATTAACAGAATAGTTTCAAATGAAATTGTTTCAAATTGAATACACGCAATAACGCGCTACCAAACAACAATTTTCAAAATTAGAATCAAATTCAGAAAATCACAAAATTCGCTTGAAAATTGCTTTCAATTTCAGAACGTTGATTGGCTACAAAAAACGATTACTATAATTGAATTTCACTGCTGCATCGAATAATATAAAAAAAGCGCTATCGGCATTAGGAATTCTCTAATATGTCGAAAACTGTCAAGGTTTGTTCACACTTCCTGGTACCTTTGGTGGTAGATATAAGCTAAGTTTCTGAAAATATGCAGTTTTATTCCTGGGATCGAAACATCAAATGTAATAATTTTTTTAGTTATATTCATACATATTTACATTTTGATAAAAAAACAAGTGTTTGCACGGCAAACACTCGCGAGAGAAGCTTCGCTTCTCAGGAAGCTTCGCTTCCTATCAAGTGTTTTGTGTATATAGAAATTAGAAAGTAAAATTTTTGAGTATACCCTGGTAAAAGGATATATTATACATTGCATTGTATTTTAAATTTTATATCAATACCTACATTTTCAAAACGGTATGTCTATAGTGTTATTTTTTTTATAAATTTAATGTAAAGGGTCTATATGCCCTTTTCAAAAATACATCGAAGCCTATAAGAGCCTTTAAGTTTACTAATTATTAGCTTTGCGCGCCTTATTTATTTACATATAAAAAAAAACAAAGAAATTAAAATATAATTAAATGATTATTTTAAAAATACCAGGTTCGAACCCACAGTTATTATTTATAAATATTTATAAAAAACAGCTAATTTGATGTAAAAGTATAGCTTCCGCCGTGTGTACGACACCCACATGTTTTTTTCAAATTAAGAATTGTTTCATCGTTCAAATAGCGCGCCAAAGAGGTTGGATGAGAATGCACTGACAAAGGCCGTCGTGTACCACCTACTCGTGTTTGATTGGGAAGGCATACGCTATATAGGGATGTAAAAAAATAATCGATTTAAAAAAATCGATTATTCTTTTGTAAAAATCGGTTAAAAAAATCGATTCTTTAATTTCTAATGATCGATTAATAATAATAATAATAAATCTTTATTAATGCCAAAAAAGCACCAAAAGGTGAGGTTCAGCCACTGACTGTTTTATATCGATTTTTATCATTTTAATCAATTTATTTTGCTAGCAAGATTTTCAAGGAGTGTGAGGGAACAACGAAAATGACACAGATTGATTATTTGACTTTGTTTGCTTTCTATGTTTCTTTGATGTGTTGCTTGCTACCGATTGGCGGTTACGCTCGCTCTCAAAGGAAAGATAGGGAACGCTTATTGCTTGGTTCATATTTTATACTTTATAGTTTATAGGTACCTATATTTTATAGTTAGTGAACTTAAGTGATATTATGTGAATAATCTACTTATTATTGTTTATCTCAGTTCAGCTGTTTGTTTTTTCTTCCGGCTAATTTAAATATATTTTTTAATTTATAATGATAAAGAAAAATGGAATCTAAAAAAACAAAAAGTACTTGGCGTCAATATTTCGAAGTAAATAGTAAGGATGGTAATGCCAAATGCAAATTGTGATTAATATAATAAAAAATTAATGAAAATATATGATTTTATTTTTATTTATTTTTTTTATAAAATAAAAAAAATCGATTTTTATAAAAATCGATTGTTTTTACCTTATAAATCGATTATTTTTTCTAAAAAAAAATCGATTTTTTAATAATCGATTTTTTTTTAAACTATGTCACATCCCTAACACTATAGTTACATTACCTTAGTGAGTCACGTGATTTCTGTGAAGTTAGGTCGTAGTCTAGCTGTCATAATATAATATAACCATAAAAACTGACAATATGAGTTGAAATCCGTAAATGTGTATTATTTTATCACTAATATTTTGACGTAAGTAAAAGCATCTCATTAATGAATGGGTACCAAAGTAATCCATTCATTTCATTATTATTGTCTGTCTCTAGTGAGCCATAAGTCACCTCCTCAAAAAAACAAAGGATGCACGTTTTTTTTAATTTTTTTGGAAAATGTTTACTGAAAATTACGGCAAAAGGTATTTTTGATGTATTTTTAACATTGGAAATGATGTGATTTATTATAAAGTGGCGATTCCTTACAGTTTAAAACAAATTTCAAGACGATTGGAGTAATATATAAAAAGATACGTCTAATAACCAAAAAATCTATTTTCAAGCAAGCTAACACAAATCACTTAATTACGATCAGATGCAGATAGGTAACTGTATTTTTTTTACGCCAGTCGAGAAGGTAATGAATTAACGAACAAATTTGCTTCGATAAATTTTTTTCTAGGATGAACCGTATTGAAGATACGGAAAGTTTTTTGACATTTTATGGCCAAAAGGGCACTATTTTTTTAGCTACTTAAATGAAAAACAATACAGATCCTGCCATGATGGGAACGCATGTGTGTCCAAAATTTCATTAAAAACAAATTACAGTTACTCGAGTTACGGTACGACAAAGGATTTATACATACATACATACGACAAAAAGCGAATTTAATATACATCGAATGCTTCGATGTATAATAAACTTGCTCTAAAATAAGTAAACAATCGTTGATCAGTTTTATTTGAGTTTAATATTCCATTTACATTTGTCCCATATAAAAAAGAGGCAAAAAACATCTCTCAATAGAAGGAGTCAGGTAGTGCTGGCTGCATGTTCATATCTTTTTAACTTCCCATTGGAAGTTATTGTAATGGGTTCGAAAATCGAAATCAAAATATAACAAATTTTTATGTTTCAAGGTCACGAAACTATTTTTACACTATTTTTAGAAAGATGTCTCTGTGTGTGTACGTATGTACGTACGTACGTACCTATGTGTCCGTTTCTTTCTAAGACGAAATCTCGAGAATGAAGAATGATATCGACTACGTTAAGGTGCCAATCGACGCGTATAAACGTAAATATGATCTTAAAGAAATTTTTTCAAAATCGGTTCAGCCGTTCTTTTTTCTTAACCAAATAGACTCCAAAAAAGTAGATTTTACACAATATCTCGCGAATAAAAAATTATATCGACATCGTAAGGGTGTCAATCGAGGCGTGTTAACGTCATTTTGATCCGACATAAATTTTATAACAATCGGTTATGTTTTAATGATTAAAATGATTACTTTTCTGTGTAATATCTAATTCAATTATTATTATTAAATGTTTATCAAACTGGGAAGTTCGTCGTGTGGACCTCAAGGGTCGCACTTTATTCCTAATAAACGACCCACCTCACGGCTTGTTCTAATTAGACTCAAACCGATAGCGTTCACAGATTCAAACTCACTCGTGCTTACACAATAGTAAACATTGCTGAAATAGGGAATGCGCATGCTATTTTCTATGTCATGAGCTCCCATGTACACGAATAAGCATTTCTTTCTTACTGCTACCCCTCAAAAAACAATCACTTCCTACCTAGATTCTGACCATCTTAATGATAATCTCATTCAGCTGTGAGCTGCACATAAGAGAACGTGAGACATCCGCTATGCAACAGAGATAAGGCGCGCTGTTATGTGCGGAAAAAGTACAATCGGCGGAACATTACTGTTAAAAGTGTAACACTATTTTTTATCATTTATAATAATTTTTATAAACAATATTATTGTCAACTAAGTATACCTGCATAGCACCACTATTTATTTTATAGCGCGTATAAAAAATAAAAGGGCTTGAGATAGCCGAGCGTGTAGCAATGCTGTTGTTTACATGGCGTTGCTATGGTTCCTCTATTACAAGTCCCCAGTTCCTGGGTTCTAACCCGAGAGCTGGTAAAAGTGTCAACTGGATTTTCAATTTATTATTAAAAAAATAATGAATTGAAAATATGAATTGGTGCTAGGTCCAAATAACCTTAGCTGTTGGTGGTCTTTAAAATACACAATTTAAAAAATAAAATAGTTAATCATTTTGGAATTATTTACTACAATCAATAGTAGTAATGATAAAAATTAACGTGAAATGTATTTTTAAAAACCTATTTATAGAAAATAAAACAAAAAGTAAGAATGAAAAACCGGCCAAGGGCGAGTCAGACTCGCGTATTGAGGGTTCCGTACAACAATAAAAATAAAGAGTTAGGTAGGGGTAAAAAATTAAGAAATTTATTTACTTAAGCTTTAAAAAAAAACAATAAAAAGTGGTGGAACCTTTGGTGTAACGATACGAAATGTTATAATTACCACAAAACACCAAACCATAATAACAACTCTCGACGTACGTTTCGCCAACCAAGTTGGCATCATCAGGAGATGATTAAAAGTTTTAATCATCTCCTGTAAAAAATACATTAACAGTAAGGTCCTTGGTTCGATCCCGGGTTGCGGATTGCAATATTTTTTTTTTTTTTATTAATCAAATATGATTAATAAAAAAAAAAAAATATTGCAATCCGCAACCCGGGATCGAACCAAGGACCTTTAGGTTTTCAGTTGAACGCTCTACCAACTGAGCCAGTCGAACGATGATGTTATACGCTCTACAGTACAGTATACATAGATTATAGAAGTACGACTGGAGTCAGTTATATAGTAAAATTAACAAGTAGTGAGGTGGGCCGTTTATTAGGACTAAAGTGCGACCCATGAGGTCCACACGACGAACTTCCCAGTTTGATAAATATTTAATAATAATAATTAAATTAGATATTATACAGAAAAGTAATCATTTTAATCATTAAAACATAATTATTATTTCTTTTTACAATAATTAAAAAAAAAAGACGGCTGAACCGATTTTTATAAAATTTATGTCGGATCAAAATGACGTTAACACGCCTCGATTGACACCTTTACGAAGTCGATATAATTTTATTCGCGAGATATTGTATAAAATCTATTTTTTGGAGTCTATTTGGTTAAGAAAAAAGAACGGCTGAACCGATTTTGAAAAAATTTCTTTCAGATCATATTTACGTTAATACGCGTCGACTGGTACCCTAACGTAGTCGATATCTTTTTTCATTCTCGAGATTTCGTCTTAGAAAGAAATGGATACATACATACGTACGTACGTACATACGTACACACACACACATACACACACAGACATTTTTCTAAAAATAGTGTAGTGACCTTGACACATAATTTTTTTTTATACATTTTGATTTCGATTTTCGGACCCATTACAATAACTTCCAATGGGAAGTTAAAAAGATTAATTTATTGAAATTAATTGATTATTTAATTCAAATTATTATTTGCCAGCATTCATGTTACAACATACAATCTGCGAAAATTTCAACTAGCTACCTCTTACCGTTTGTGAGATAAAGCCTTGTGACAGACGGACGTACACCGTATAGGCTCAGTAATAGGGTTATCGTTCGGAGCTACGAAACTCAAAAAGTAAACCGCGCAGTTTACGCTACACTTTTTTACAGATACAAATAATCCGGCAGCTCTGTGTGAATTGGACTCTCCCCACTATTTCACAGCGAGTGCATGCTCAGCCAACACCACGTTAGATCACTAGGATGTATTGGGATCCATCAAATGGGTGGAGCTTAAAAAACATGGCGCAAAGGGGGGGAAATTTTATATACGGGGTATACTTTAGCGTGTAATTTTGTGATTTTCGAAGTGATAAGAAATAATAAATATAAGTGCAATTTGCGATTGGGCCTGTACGAATCCTAATCAAAGGAATTTCGTTGAAGGAGAACGGATTCTCAAAACCGGACATATTTTCAAATGTGTGAAAAAACAAGATAACTGAGCTGTCAAAAGTAGTAATCTTTACGGCATATTGCTTAAAAACATCAAAATTAAAAGAAAATCTCCACGAAATTAATCATCCGTTCAATGCTTCTTTAAGGCAGGGTTAGGTGAATAATGTAACCACATAACTGCAACATAATATGTTATATTGTAATAAGTAGGTAAGTTACTAACCTCAAAATATTTGTATACAAAGTTAGTCCTATAAATTTGTCAATCATCAAATGATTTTACTATTGTAGTACAGTATGATAATAAGTACATTTTATTATTAATGTAAAATATTTTTAATTCATAAATACAGTTTTTACACATTTCATTAGAAAATAATTCGCTGTAAAGTAAGTTTTGCAAGGCAATAACTGACAGTGTTTAATGCTATGATATTACAAAACGTCGCGAATTCCATTTTCAATAAACTTTTTGCTTGTTTTACTTGTTTTATATTTGTAATAAACAATTTCACGATAAATTTGCACTGTTAGCATGTAAAATTTTCCCTCGTTTTGAATACAATTTTGTGCCACCAGATGTCATATGCTCATTTGACGGATCCCAATATGTGATGTTGGAGTTCAGAGCGCATTCGAGCTACGTTACAGGACTTGCAAAAGTGTATGAAACGCATATTATGAGCAGACCTTAATGTAAATATTAAAGACAACAGGAGCACGCACACAAAGCAAGAGAAAACGGGGTGAGAAACAGAGAACTGTTGGAATTCCACCCGACCAGAGTGCCGTGTCGGGATGCAAACTCGCGGCAAATTAATCCGTGATTGTTGTTTCGTGTTGTGTGTTGTATTATTGCTGTTGTTCAGTTATACTACTGGCTAAGGCCTGCTTGGATCTTGTCTACACATAGTACACTGTAAAGTAGTGAAGGAATGCGCTAAAACAAACAAGTCTACGACGTACGTCTGTGATTTCAAACGTGTTTTAAAACACACCGATGTCAAAGAATTTTTTTAATTTTACTCGGTAAAAATTCTCAGCTAAAAAATAAATTATTTTAAAAAAACTGAAAACCCGACTGCGTAAAAAGCGCACTAAGATGGAAACAAGATCATATGACAACTTATATGTAGTCAGGAACATCAAATATTAATTGTGTTCATGTTGTTACTGCATGTAATGTTATCACTAATTGATCTTGTTTTCATCTTTTAAGTTCGCTTTTTACGCAGTCGGATTTTATGTTTGTTTAAAATAATTCTTTTTTATTTTCTTCCTTTTAGTTGAATCTACTCATCAAGCCTTTTTATTTGATACCCAACACAAAAGATTTTATGGAGGGTTTTACCAATTTTTTGCGAATTGACAAAATGGCGCTTGCATTTTCCGTGACGTTATATGCCCTATTTGAAATCTTCTCAACGAAACCTTTCTTTTGATACCCATATCGATGTAGTACCTATTTAGAAGGAAAATTACTTTTGCATTGTGATATAGAATGGCGTCGAGATTCCGCCATTTTGAATTTTCCGTGACGTCATATACCCAGTAGCGAACGAGCGAAGCGAGTGAGTAATGTAATTATAATATTCAAGCAAACGAGCGAAGCGAGTGAGTAGTGTATTTATAATATTCAAGCGAACGAGCGGACGGGGCCGCTAGTACAGTATATGTCTCATACTATTTAAAAACTTTAGAAAACAAAATAAATAGACAATAGTAGATTGTATATCTAGTGGCGTAATGAGGTACCTACTGACGAGTGAAATTATGTTAAAACGAGCATAGCAAGTTTTAACAGCCACCCGAGTCATAATATCATTAGGCACAAAACATATAAGCTACTTTTTGCCGTACCCTCTATAAAATAGCTGCCTATCGGCTATCATTTCATTTTCACTATTTTCAAAAAATATTTGACAGTTCATTTGCGTCGTCAACTTCACGTCTATAGTAGGCCGAGAGTAACTGTCAGTAAGTAATAGCGGGTGGATCAGGGCGAATAAACATAAATCACTATGGAAATTGTTTGCTATCTCACACTAGTGTGGGAAAGATACGTTCCCGCATACTGGCCTGTCAAAAGTCAATTTATAGGTAATGCCGAGGGTAATGCAAACATACATCCGCATGTAAAGCAGCTATTTTACAGTGAGTGTATGGCAAAAAAGTATATAAAAGTATATACCTTTTATAAATATTTAAATATAATAATGTGGTGTAGTTCTTAAATGTGCTTAAAAAATGCCAACATGTGCTTGTGTTTCGAATTTGATCTTTTCTAATGTCCAGACTAGAATACTTGTGAAGGAATTAGAAAGACGGTGGCCACGCATATGTATGAGAACTGTGCAGACAGACAGACGAACATAGATATTATTATACGTTTGTATGTGGAGGAATATAAAGCGCTGCATTCCGGGCAGGCACTTTACTGGAATAATTCCGAGAACAATGAAACACGCACCATATGTACTCCCTTATTATTATTCTATACATTACAATATAATAAATTATATGATTTAGATTTAGATTTTTCTTTAAAATATATCTAACAAGAAACATCCTATGATGCGTGCTTTATAAGATCCATATCATATTTAAAACAAAAACTGGTAAAAAAAACCCTAATAGCTTAGTTTGTATATCAAGTGTCGTAATGAGGTATATAACTGACGAGTTTGTGACAGTATGTTAAAACAAGGGATAATATCATTATACGCACGAGATATATATGGTATTTTGTGCCTATAACCCACTATAAAATAGCCATGATTTTCACTTCATATAATGTATATAAGATATAAATCATAATTATTGATTTTTGTCGCGCTAACTCACTAATGCTCGGTTGCAGAAAACATTGTCAGAAAATCTAATTTGACAATGGTCTTAGATTGTGACCACACATTCTTTTCCAGAAAAGCATTGCAGAATTTTAAATCGATTCTGCTTGAAAAATAATTGATCGATTGAAACTCTGTATACATCTATTTGTGCACTTTGAAACAACATTTTTCTTCGTATTTTGATCAAAATTTAGCTTGAAAAGCGATCTTTTTCTATGTATACTTATCAGTCATTTGTTTTTGAGTGACAGGGAGTTTCACGACGACATTAGACTGCATCCTGCATGTATAAAAACTGTAATTATACGATCACACTCTAAGATTATTGTCAAATCAGATTTTTTGACAATGCTTTCTGCAGCCCAGCATCAACTTTTTTAAGAAAATCATGAATATATTGGAAAAAATTCGACTGATGACCAGTCCTATACTTCCCACCTAGTAAATATTTGCAAAAAATAAACACTCTTTTTTTATTCTTTGAAAAAAAGCATGGCCCTCTTTTTTGTTTAGTGATCTACTGATGGCTAGCTTAATATAGCAAAAATCATGGTTACCTTGATTTACGTATAATTTTTATTTTTTTTAGTAAAATATTTTTTTTCTTGAAAATTGTACATTTTAGAGAAAAAAAATATTTACATTTTTTTCATATTATAACATCAAGAATTCATTTATATTTTTTTTTACCTATGTTAATACGTGGCATTGAGAACGTTTTTTTTTAATATTTCAGGATCCACTGAACCGATTTGACTCAAAATCTAATCAGATCTAAGTTAAAGGCTGATAAACACAATAGAACAATCGTCATGGCCGTATGTTGTTCCGTTTTTACGATATCGAAGGCGAAAAATTGACCACACACACACACATACAGACATCAGTCAGAAAATGATCTTAAACGATTGCTAGGGTCTCAAAACGTGAAAATCTGTTAAAATCTCGAAATATTTTGTTCGGACTAAATCCATTACTTCCCTACCATAGTAGAGGTGGCAAGTAAAAATTGATCCTAGTGCGGGGTTTTGAAGAATCAGTGCGTCCGATACATGACTAAACGTAGAGTAGTAGATATATAGAGTGGGGTGCGGCACACACTATATTGCATTGTCAGGCGAAGCACTAAGGGTGCAAGGGATGGGGGAGTTGATGTTGTTTACCCTCGGCCGGTTATTGTAATTAACCGCACGTCTATTTGCATGCTTGATTAGGTCCCGTCCCGTCCAGTCGTACCGCACTAACCAGGCCAGGGACAAGAGCAGGGGGCCGTAACCGGGGGGGGGGGAGGGTGCGGGCCCACAAGGCATACACCGTTCTGGCCGTCCCTCACGTTTCATGTTTGCTTGAGGATAATCGAGTGGTCGTTTTGCAAACTGAGCACTACGCTGGTCCGTTATGAATTTAAACATTGTTATACATGTCTCTACAGTGGATTCTCAATTATTTGCCACCGAAACGAATGTTTTGTTACTTGTAACAAATGGATCGTATTTTTAACTTCCCATTGGAAGTTATTGTAATGGGTCCGAAAATCGAAATCAAAATGTATAACAAATTTTTATGTTTCAAGGTCACCACATTATTTTTACACTATTTTTAGAAAGATGTCGTGTGTGTGTATATATGTATGTACGTATGTACGTACGTACGTACGTACATATGTGTCCAGTTCTTTCTAAGACGAAATCTCGAGAATGAAAAATGATATCGACTATGTTAGGGTGCCAATCGACGCGTATTAACGTAAATATGATCTGAAAGAAATTTTTTCAAAATCGGTTCAGCCGTTCTTTTTTCCTACCCAAATAGACTCCAAAAAAGTAGATTTTACACAATATCTCGCGAATAAAAAATTATATCGACTTCGTAAGGGTGTCAATCGAGGCGTGTTAACGTTATTTTGATCCAACATAAATTTTATTAAAATCGGTTCAGCCGTTTTTTTTAAATTATTGTTAAAAATAAATAATAATTATGTTTTAATGATTAAAATGATTACTTTTCTGTGTAATATCTAATTTAATTATTATTATTAAATATTTATCAAACTGGGAAGTTCGTCGTGTGGACCTCAAGGGTCGCACTTTAGTCCTAATAAACGACCCACCTCACGGCTTGTTTTATAATTATTGGAGCCGATTAAAATGGGCAAAAGAACACCTAATTGTCATATTTGCTCGCACTAATAGCTGTTTTAACATAGCAAAATAAAAAGAACCATATTATGTACTCAAACTTTCAACAAAAAACTTGGTATATCAATGAAACTCATCTATAGGAAAGCATTGTCAAAAAATCCGATTTGACAACGAATTCAGATTGTGATCATTTAATTACAGTTTTTATATTATGCAGGAACAGTCTGATGTCGTTATCAAACTCTCTGTTACATTAGATTGTCCTCACAGAAAAACAAATGATTGATCTACGTAGAAAGATATCGCCTTTCAAGCTAAATTTTGATCAATATGCGTAGAAAAATGTTGTTTTGAAGTTAATATTGTACAAAAAAACTATCTTAAATACATGCATAATATCGTTTCAATCATTTTTTTAAAGAAGGCTCTCTCACTGATGGTTTTTCGATCACTGCACATAAAATATCGTTTATGTGATGACAAAATATAAAATATAATTGATGGGGTTTAAATGCAGCCGACAAGGACAAAAAATATTTTTCCCGAATTTTGCCCGTTGATTGTAACACAAAAAAGTAAAAAACATACATTCATTATAATTTATGTTATCACGATCGTATTTTTAAACTTAAGAGTTCGTTTTGATCTTAAATTAAAGATAAAGGATGCATCTAGGCGCTACAGGGAACTTTTTTAAAAATATTGAAAAGCTTTTTCAGTAGTGCTGATGTAAAACCATCTAATATTTCGAAGAGCGTTGTGTGGTCTGACACACATTTTTTTAGAATTTGGCCTGTAATGCCCCAAGAGGGGACAAATAGCGTTAATTTAGCGCAAGAATGTATTTTAGGATCAAAAATACGATCTGTAACGTCTAATCACGATTTGTAGCGTCTAATCACGATCTGTAGCGTCTAAGTAATCAAGTTTTGGGCGGGAGGGAGGAGGTTAGATACCTCTTAAATATATTTTTATGTAACAATTGATTAAAATATTCACTGCAATTTTAAGCAACCTTGCGATTAATAGTAAATACTAAAGTACTAAGTAATACTAAACAAACACAAAAAAGTTTTGGAAATTGAATTTATACTTCTTTTTTATATTTTTTAAATCTTTATTTAATTTATTTAAGCGTAGTAAAAGAACTATTTATAAATATTGTCAGATATAACATTTTTTGTCAGATACCAAGTTTTAAAGCAGACATTATAATCGAGAGGTTATTGTAAAGGATAACGCAATTTAACAAACTTATTATTTAAGGATTTATTATTAATATCCCTTGTTTTGAAATTTTCGCATACTGATAACTATTAAATTAAAACAGATTGAATTACCTGATAGATAATTTGAATAAACAATTTAAAATTAATACATTCGATACACCGATTATTAAATATCTACTAAACCACTGCTTTTATTACAACGCTATTTACACATTTAAAATATAAAATCCCTACAATTTTCTATATTAATATTTTAATAATAAATTTTGACAAAAATACTAGTTGCAGACAGGCAGACTGCAGTGCCAAGCAGTTAACGAAATAGTATGTATACTCGTATATTTTGATAATGCGTGCATTGTTGCATTTTAGATATTTAAATACTATATCATAACTAGCCGCTACCCGTGGCTTCGCCCACGTTTATTTGGATTTATGATTTATTATCCCCCCGCGAGAAATTTTCCTACTGCGAAGCAAAGTCGGGCTGGTGGTGTTTATAATATTAGTAGGATTCCGCCTTTAAACTAAAATGCAAAAGAATTTCAGAGTTGCGTTTTGTTGCTATCCGACAGGAATTACCTCCTCCCCCTTCGCGAGAAATTTATCAAAATAAAATAAAGCCTATATCTTTCAGGGAATGTAGCTTTCTATTAGTGAATGAAATTTTAAAATCGGTTCAGTAGTCGCACAGATAAGAATTAATTATGGTTTATTACCCCCTTCGGCGAGAAATTCTCCCCCTGTAAAGCAAAGTCGAGCTGGTGGTGTTTATAATATTAGTAGTATTTCGTCTATACACTAAAATGCAAAAGAATTTCAGAGTTACGTTTTGTTACATATTCGACAGGAATTATCCCCCCCCCCCACCGCGAAAAAATTATCAAAATAAAATATAGTCCATATCACTCAGGGGACGTGTAGCTTTCTATTAATGAAAAAAATTTTAGAATCGGTTCATTAGTTTCACAGATAAGAATTTATGAATTATCCCCCTCCCAGCGAAAATCACTCACCACTGCATTTTAATTTTTAGCCCCTAATAATAATATAATATGATAATAATAATATAAGGCCTTTAAAATTATCAGACTTATTCACTGCCCAGGAAAGGGTGTGTATGGTGCCCCTAAAGAAGTTTTCATTTTAAAATTTCATTGAATAATAGCGGCTCGGTCCAGCTTCGCTGGGTGTTATGAATTTATGAATTATTAATACATTACCAACTCGCTTCACTCGTTCGCTCCAGTTATTATAGCCTATGTCTTAAAGCAAAGTATCACCTATCTAACAGTAAAAAAATGAAATTTATTCAGTCATTTCTGAGATTAGCCTCTGATTTTCACCCGGATGAAGCCGGACTGGTCAGCTATTTTACCTGTGTTCTAAAGCAAAGTATCACCTATCAAACATCGAAAAAAAAATTTGAAAATAGGTGCAGTAATTTCTGAAATAACCCCCGATTTTCACCCGAGCGAAACCGAGCCAGCCAGTTATTATAGCCTATGTTCTAAAACAAAGTATCACCTATCGAACAGTGAAAAAATTTTGAAATCGATCTACTGAGATTACTCTCGAATTTTATCCGGGCGCAACCGGGTCAGCCAGTTTCAAATATATATCTAAACCTTCCTCGTGAATCAATCTGAAAACCGGAACAAATTCCGTTCAGTAGTTACGGAGAAATCGGGCTTTTGAGTTTACCCCCGATTTTTACCCTGGCTAGTTATTGTTTATCGATTACCTATGTTCATCTCTATAACAAGTTACCCGTGTGCAAAATTTCGCAGAGATTGGTTGAGTAGTTGAGGCGTGAAAGTGGAACAAACAAACAAACAAACTCACTTTCGAGTTTATTATATTATCGATAATTTTATCGACATTATTGTAATAGCGCCTACTCTGTAATTACGCATAGAATACACAGCACAACAAGCCAATGTAAAATCGCACTGTAATTTAGTACCTAAATAATTTTTGTACGAGTAAGCAGGACAGAAAGTGTTTGACATTTTAAAATAAAGTGAGTGTAAATTGTGAATTAGCGTCCCCAATCCCAATCTCCAATGCTGGGGGATCCCTCACAGTGATGTGCAAAACTTTATAGGTGTCTCTTTTCAACGCCTTATACATTTTTGATTATATTATACATCAATGTTAGAGGCTCATTTCACGATGTCAATTTAAATTAAAAGTTTTACAGAATGTTTTTATATTATCATCGTTCAAGTTTGCGTTTGGCTGCTGTTGTAAACACTCTTTCAAAAACCAGTGGTGTCGACAAAAAACCTTCTCAATTTTTTTTCCACATTGTTTTAACAAGCAATTAACCAGCGCTGCTTTGCCTTCGCAATTTAATTAATATCTGACAGCTAAACTGAGAACAACCGTGAGTGTAGCAATGCTAATCCGAGAACTGTTAAAAGTATCTATTGGATTTTCAATTTAAAAAAAATATAAATTAAAAATATGAATTGGTACAAGGCCCAAATATCCCCAGCTGTTGACGGTCTTCTAAAAACAGCATGACAAAATATTGTTACAAAACTGTTTTCTGAGTTGGCGGAATAAATATTTATTTACAATAATTAAAAATACATAACAATGAACGCAACAACTATATACAATAATTCGTAACAATTAACTATATACAAGGACTATTTACATCACTGTATTTATTTCAGATTTATTTCTAACGTTTATTTATGTCAGTCATTTACTCAGTTACTTCAGTACTATTTATTCATATCCACTCCACTATTTATATCACTGTACTGACTGATTGACTGATTAATAGTTATATCAACTTGACGGCACGAGTCACCATTGACTGCCTAATATTTATGTCAGACGCACTATTCGTCGCTCAGTACTTGACTTCGTATTCAACACGACACTGATTCCCGTTGACTGATCAATATTTATATCAGACACACTTGATTGCACGAGTCACTAATGACTGCCTAATATTTATATCAGACGCACTTGATTGCACGAGTCGCTAATGACTGCCTAATCTCCGTTGAACTGATTACTTGCGTGAGTCACCGCAGACTAACTGACTCCCGTCGACTCGCTGCTTATATAGAGGCTGCGTGGCTTCAGCACAACGCTTCTAGCGTTTTCCAGAACGTCTAGAATCTTCGCGCGGTTACTAGTTGTTCGGTAAGCAGACACCGCTTTCTCGGAACTGTTGCCTGTCGTTCATATACAGGGTGATCCGTAACAATATCATTAGTAACAATTATTTTCAGCTGATCAGAAAATAACTTTTATTTGTTAACATTATGTGTTGGTTAGTGATAGTTCCAGAGCCGCTCGGTATAAAGTAACAAGATGAGTGTCATATCAGATGAAAGAGCGTTAAAATCCTTACACAAGAAATATAATTTGCCACCCGCCATCTTGGCGAGGGACGTTAGCCGCCCCGTGAAAGCTTACACACTTGGATAAAATAATCAAGAATAATTAGACAATATAAAATAAATTAAATAACATATAATAAAATATGAGAAAACACCAAAAGAATAAATGATGTGCATTGAAAGAATTGCTTTCTAGATTTTGTTAAGCCAAAGGTTGATCCGCCGTTGTGTTCGAACGTAGGTAATGTTGGTAGGTATATATAAAGAGCAAGTAAACTTTGTTAATTTTCTATTAACTGCACATCAGCAGTGCGAGTCCTTCTCACTGAGGAGAGTGAGACGTCCGTCATTCTCCATCCCACTTCTGCACGCTGTCCGCCACTCCGGTTGACGTAATTTACTTTACAAGTAACGATTTTAACACCAGCTTTTCTCACAGTACAGATTTTATAAAAACAATGAGATCTATTCTATTCAATTATAACAGTAGTCTTTATTTTATAATAATTGCTATACATATATTGTAACTAATTTAACTCTTTATTTGAAAAGTCCTATGTATTGTTGCACCAAGATATTCAATCTGGTTCCAAATGAAATAAAAAATATAGCGAGTTTTCCACTGTTTAAAAAAAAAATTGAAGGCTTTCCTTGTTGAAAAATGTTTTTATTGCTTAAATGATTATTTTAACATGTAACCATGTATGTTTCTGTTCTGTATGTATATTATGTTTTTATATTAATTGTAAATGTATCTGACTTCTCCTATGCAAATTTTCTTTTGCCGCTGCAGGAGTAATAAACAATTTGAATTTGAATTTGAATTTGAATAATAAGAATGATGACGTACTGTAATGTCCGTTTCTCGACATTATGTTAAAAAAAAAGATGGTACTCGGTCCATTATTATTCTTATGTTGAAGAACTCTATGATATAGAGAAATGGTGATCCGTAGATGATGTAGAAATTAGGAGAGAAAAACTCGGTGGCAAAAGGATCAAATAAAATTTGCAATACTGATGATTAAATTTGCATTTATAAGCTTACGTTTCGGTGCTCTGAGGATGGTGCAATGAGCACCGAAACGTAAGCTTATAAATGCAAATCTCGATGCAAATTTAATCATCAGTATTGCAAATTTTATTTGATCCTTTTGCCACTGAGTTTTTCTCTCCTAATTTCTACATTATTATTCTTATTTATCTACATTTTACTGTTATAAAAATGTTTAAACTTTATATTTGTTAAAACCTCAAATAGGATAAGTTTGGCAATTTTTATTAACAGATAATTTGGGTAACCAATCGGCCAATGTGAAACCCATTAAAGCTGGGGCACTTGCATATCATAATATCTTAATTAATAAATGAGTACCTATATCCATGGAAAAGTAAACGAATTGGTCAACAAATTGAAATACAGATGTATGCGCGTGCATGTGCGAAGGAGGTGCACGTACACATTTCTTATACAGGGTGTCTCACAGGATTGAGAACATAGAAAATAAATGAGTGCAACAGGGAAGACATAAACAAATTGGGTAGCTTGACAAAGATAGAATACTTATGGCCAACTCAACTAAATTAATTATCATGGTTTTAAGCATGAAAAAGGGCACAGCAATCACTGATCCTAACTAATTTGCACAATATAATTTTCCCTATGTTCGGTTTTCTGTGGTACACCCTGTATACTTACACACAATCGTTGGTGAACGGTTTTTTCTTAAGATCTTTTTCTTAAGATCTACGTGCTTCAGAACCCATTTAGAAATTTATTTAGAATTATTATTTAAAATTATTTATTAAAATAAATCGAAACATCAACAAGATTGCCGTTTCTCGGTAAGAGCCAATATGGTCCATCCTCTTCTGTATTTTTTTATTGTAGATTATAGACGCATCAACAACTCAGGTCATTAGCGTCTTCAACACAATAAAATATAACATATGTGTGTATTAAAATCCGCCAGCCGGCATACACAAACCGACTGGCACGAGCTCGGGTCCCTGGGAGCGCTAATTCCCAAAGAACATTGGAATGCAATTGCGATAACAACTACATCTCAATGTCCCCCCTGGGGGATCCTCTTCTGTAGAATTGTAATACAACAATATAGCTTTATTAAAATAACTGAGCTCTTTTATTTTTGAAGCTCTAGTTCTACTTTAGAACGATCATAGAGTGATGCTCGGTTGCACAAAGCTTTGTTAAAAAATTGTTTTGACAATGACCTTAGATTGTGATAATAAAATTACAGGTTTTGCACATTCAGGAGCAGTCTAATGTCGTTGTGAAACTCCCTGTCGTGTTGAACATTAGATTGTACTCACATTAAAACAAATGACTGATATGCATAGAAAAAGATCGTTTTTCAAGCTAAATTTTGATCAAAATGTGTAGAAAAAATAATGTTGTTTCGAAGTGGAAATTGTACAAAAAACTATTAGCCGGGAGTTTGCGTTGCAAATGAAAAAGTCATGGTAAGCCGACTGATTTTGATATCGATAGTTGATCTCGTACAACTAATCAGTATACCGACCGTCAGCTGCTCAAGTAGCGGTGGGTTTGGGTGTGAGAGGCTGCCAAAGTGGTAAAAAAAAAATTTAAGTAATAGTACGCCGACTGAAACTTGTTTTTATAAATAGTTGACATCATTGTGAGTTGAAAAATTATCGCCAGCTGCATCGTGGAAGGGGAATTGTGCGTCTGCTGGTCGCATGAACTTGTAAAAAAAACACGTAACATATTGCGCATTTCACTTTTTTGCGCTGACAGTAGCTGAGACAATTTCGTTACCTTGGGTTGTAATTATATCGCTATCATAATCCTAGGTAACGTAATTGTCTCAGCTGCTGTCAGTGCAAAAAAGTGAAATGCGCAATATTTTACGTGTTTTTTTACAAGTTCATGCGATCAGCAGACGCACAATCCCCCTTCCACGATGCAGCTGACGATTATTTTTCAACTCACAATGATGTCAACTATTTATAAAACAAATTTCAGCCGCCGTACTATTACTTAAAAATTTTTTTTTACCACTTTCGCAGCCTCTCACACCCACACCCACCGCGGGTGCGCCACTTGACGTTTGGTTTACTTATTAGTCACACCAGATTTATCGAAAAAGATAACAATCGATCGGCGTAAAGCACTACCTAAAATACAACGCAAACTCCCGGGCTATATGTTAAATACATGTATACACAGTTTAAAAAAATATCGTTTCAATCGATCAATTATTTTTCGAGCAGGATCGATTTCAAATTCTACAATGCTTTTCTTATGGAGAAATAAGCCCTTTGTCAAATCAAATTTTTTGACAACGCTTTCTGCAACCGACCATAAGAGTGAGCAAAAAAAATCGAATTCAAGATTTTGACGAGCTTTGTTTTCCAGTAGAACGGCACGTTTTTAATAACCCATTTTAAAAAAAAGTTTTGCGAAAAAGTTATTTTTTACACCTTGCACTTTTGTAAATATTTTGAAAATAAAAAATGTCAGATGTTTTTTTTGTTTTTGTTTTGAAGTAAAATAAATCTAGTCGGCTGTTTATTCGTTCGGTCGTTTGTTGACATTGTATGAAGACTGAAGAGCGTTAATTTCAGTAAAATGAAATTAATGAATGTCAGTGATAATTTTTTAAAACTTTCATAGAAACGTATACTTAATTAGAGTTAAAAAAATAATTAATTAAACGACACTAAAGTTGTGGAGTTGGAATGGTCAGTCACCCAATTAGCTAGAGTTTTTTTAGGGTTATTCTCTGCTCTGAGAATTTAAAGAGAAGGTCAATAAATTATTAAAACTAATCAAAAAACTGCCATAATTTTTGCTGCAATATTTTTCTTTCTGTAATTTATTTACTGAGAAAAATGACGCAAGTCGGTAACAAATTATTAAAAGGCATTTTGACCAGGCCGTGAATCTAAACCACCACATGAATACAAATCTCGACAATATGTCAGGAAAGTTCATTATCTGTGTTTGGATTATATTTATGACAGGTCACAGCTTGCTGAGAGAAAAACAGTCCAACTTTAAAATGTTTTGGTGCCTCCACACAATCGGCCATGATGGGCGATTACAGGCCATCACGATTGTGTGGAGGGCATAATCGCCTGTAATTGTCCATGATTGCCCATGATGGAGCGTGATCGCCTCTGTATGGATTTTTCGGCGCGCGTTTCCACACCTTCGTCGATCACTCAGTTCATATTTGTTTCGATATCCATGTCGGACAGATGACAATTCATAAATGGCACGATTTTGTGTAACAGATGCGCAGTGATGGTGACAATCATGGCCCATTCTGTGATTGTCCATCATGACCGATTGTATGGAGGAATTTGTTCATGTTGACGCTTCAAACTTTCAAATAGTCTTCCATCGAATTTTCGGCTTCTGTTTTGGCTTTCAACATTGTTTTTGACTTTCATCTAGGTTTCGGTTGAATCGAAAAAAAAATTAGACAGGACTATATAGTGAAAGCTGTGGATCGTGCAAGTGTATTTTTGATATACTTGAAATGCGGGTAGCGCACATCGAACGCAGTGACTTCTCGATAGTTTTCGATTATTCTCACCCCCCCCCCGCTCTAGCACTCGCCCGTCGTTATAGTGTTTATTGCTGTTTTTTCATTTCTCTTCGACGTCAGAATTTACGCACGGAATGAAAACGCAGTACGAAAATGAAAATTCGGCCAAGTGCGGGTCAGATTCGCGCACCGAGCATTCCGTACAATAATAAAAATAAAGAGTTAGGTAGGGTCAAAAATTAACAGATTTTTTTATTTGAGCTTGTTTTTAAAAAAGTTTTTTTTTTACTTAGATATAGATATTTTCGAGGATATTTTATTCTGTTTTTTTTAGTGTTTCAAAATTGTTCCGTATCAAATTTAATTAAATTAATTTTTAAAGAAAAAAAATATTTAGATATGAACAGATTATTTGATGAATTAAAAAAAAAAAACTAAATATTCCGATCCGAAACCCGGGATCGAAACAGGTACGTTTATATCTTCTGTCGCACGCTCTACCACTGAGCCAGCCGAACGGTGAGGTTAGGTACGCTCTGTGAGTAGCAGTAAGGTTACTCCAACCGCACTGCTATACTGTACTATTCACTCATAGAACGTAAAATAAAAAACATTAATTTATTAAAATTAAATGACTATTTAATTCTAATTATTATTTGCCAGGATTCATGGCACAACAACACAATCTGTGAAATTTTCAACTATAGCTACCTCTTACCGTTTGTGAGATAGAGCCTTGTGACAGACGGACGGACTAACAGACATCGTAGGCTCAGTAATAGGGTTCTGTTCGGAGGTACGGAATCCTAAAAAAGCAGAAAAAATAATGAGAAAAGACAACACTTAGAGATGAAAACGAGAAAAGATGATGATATATAAGAGACCCTGCTGTACCTACTGAAAAAAATTATTTCTAAATATATAAACATAAAACTAGAAAAAATGTGGGAATGAACAAAATTAAGCCACCTAATAAAAAAAGGGAAGTGACGATGACAAAATACATTATTAACTAGCTGTACCTGCAGCTTCGCTCGTCCGCACGAGGCTGTGGATTTTATTTAATTATATAGATTGTAAATGGCCGCTAGAGACTTTTTTCGGGTAGTGCCTGTAATTTTCGAAACCAAACCCGACAATAGCACACTCATCAGCAGGTTTTATCAGAAGAGGAGGAGCAATGTGGAAAACAAATGTAACAAAGGGTTATAATTTTTACTGTCGGACATGTGACGTCACGTAGGGATGTGTGCATATAACGACAAGGATGTAGCATTCACTAACGCACTACACTAGACAAAAACAGCAGTACTTACGTGGTGGTGAGGTTTAGTATTGAACTAAAATGTGCAATGAATTAAAAAAATAATTTCATATTTTGTTTTCTATCAAAGTAACAAAACGAAAATAAACATCCAAGGACGTAGATGAACATGGAATTTTAATAAAAAAAAATGTAAATACACTGCAAAATAAATAAATACAGCATTAATAATACAAAAATATTAAGTATTTTTAGCCATTCGAAAAAACAGTCTACACAAAGAATCGCACTTCAAAAAGTTGAGTCAAGATCTCGGTGGACATTAATTAAATGTATTTTTTTTTTATTATTATGTATTGATGGCGCCACTTTCACTTACTGTCGACCCGAAAAGAATTTCCCAAGGGAAGAAAACACCTTGCTTTTGATCAGAGAATGCGTTACTTTTCTTTTTCGTCACTGACATATTGTATAAAAGCGAACTTTTGTCCCCGAAAACAAGTATTAACACAGTGTAAAGCTATATTTATTTCCAGCTAGCGGTTCCGTCCGGCTTCGCCCGGGTGTTAAGAAAGTCCGGGTGCAATACACTACTCACTCACTTCGCTCGTTATACTATGTAAAGAAGATAGATACAGGACGGAATTCTGTAAAACTATGAGCGCAAACTAAATTAAAAAAATTATAATTATTGTCAAAGAAAGAATATAACAAAAATAAAAATATATAAATAAATATCATGTAGAATTTAGTTTCCGAACCGGAGTCCCTGTGCATAGAGCGCTGCGATGTAACCTCTGCGCTACGAGTGGACAAGTTGAGTACGGTCGTTTTTATGATATATAAGTATGTTGCGAATTCTTACGGTCGGGTTACGAATTTAATTAATTAATTATTAATTATTATTATTTATTAATTATGCTATATATATATATATAAACCTTCCGTGAAAAATTATCTAACTGATGGTGAAAACCGCATCAAAATCCGTTGCGTGGTTTAGGAGGAGTTAGCGGTTAAACAGACAGACAGACGCGAAAAGCGACTTCAATTTATACTATGTAGAGATGTTATACAGTAAGTTCACTCACTGTCGGCACCTTTGATGTTCTGTAATCTGTCCCCAAGTTTTGTTTTTTTTCTATACGCCAGCGACGGACATGCGTGTTATACAGCCAATGAAGAAGTCAGCGCTCTGTGGCTAATTTCTATAGAACAGCTGATCTGATTCAGTGCCATAGATTATATAGAGTATAGACACATTAGCACATGTATTGTGCATAGGCCATAGATATAAATCACAGAGTACACTGTGCATAAATATAATATGCCTTCAAAATTACGCCAGGTCGACGCATGCGCCCTAAATTTCTTGGGCAGAAATATTGCCGAGTGGAGAAACTGCTTGTATACGTTTAAACTGTCGTATTAATTTCTTACGGTCCATTAAAAGCTATGCTTGTCATAGCTTTTAATGGACGTATGCCACATGGAAACTACTAAAATTTCAACTTTAAATTCAGCATTATTTAGTCCATCACCACATGAAATTTGTATACCTAAATGGAATCTATTAACAATAATACATATTAATAAACTAAGACTGAACAATTACAATCCGCAATTATGTAAAGTCATGAAAAAGACAATATAATTGTCGAAACGTCGACTGTAATGTAAGAAGAGTTTGTAATAAAACATTTGTACTGTAACCTACTATTATTCTGTGGTATTAATGTTGCTCTTTCAATGCACTACAAAAACTAAATTTATCATTTGCGTCTGATTTGGTCACAGGATAGTACAAGTATGTGTTGCAGAAATGGCAGGAGGGTCGTGCGGAGTTGTGATGTTGTTTTTGGCAATGATTAATAATAACTTAGTGCAATTTGCATTTTAATGGGTTCAGGACGAACAGGTTGGCAATAGGTGTACTTGTGTAGGTGTGTAAAATATTATATGTATAGGGTGTCCAAGAACGTTCGCTATTATCTAAAAAATTTAGGTACACCCTTCTGTATTTCTATGACGTTAAAAGTAATGAGTTAATGCCACATTTTGGATAAATTTTTTTGAATGAAAATGTTCCGAAAATGTCTTTAAGAACTGAGCTATAGCATTCAGGTATTTCAAATTTGAAATTACCTATAGACCAAGTATGCTCTCACAAAATATGATAACACTAGATTTATCTTTATTCATCTATCTCTATTTTTTATACAAAATAAATAATATCTGGAACATTTTCTTATTTAGTTATTTACAAAAATATGAACAATTTTAAAAATTTAATACGATTTAATAAGACAATGTAAATTTTTAATGTGTCACAAAACTTAAAAAAATTGTTATTGTTATTGAGCTAAGAGTGAAAAACCGATTTAAAAAGTTTTCGTGCGATTCGAGTAACTCAAAAAAAGTTTCAAATTGAGATAAAAAAGAATTTACATTTATATCTGAATAATTCGTAATATTATAATGTTTGTACCTACCTTTCAATTAATAGCACAATCAGAATCTAATTTAACCTCGGAGATATTTTTTAACCCCATCACCACACTTCCATTTCCTTACGGAACGTGGAAGTAAAATTAACCCTTTTACTTCCACGTTCCTTATGGAACTAAAAGTAAAAGGGTAAATTTTAAGTTTCCTCTGTCGAGGAAGAGTAGATTGTTAGTATATCTATAGTTGCGTATTATGAGGCATATTACTGAACGAGTGATAACGAGTTTTAACAGTCACACGAGTCATAATATCATTACGCACGAGATATATATAGTATTCTTGCCATTCTTACTATAAAATAGCTGTTTTTCACTTCGTTGTCAGTATTTTCAAAAATGTTTGACAGTTTATTTGTGTCACCAACGTCACTCCTATAGTAGCCGTGGCACGCACAGGAGTATATTGTAATATGGAAATGCTTGCTTTCTCACACTCATGTGGGAAAGATACGTTCCCGTACACCGACCTGTCAAAAGTCACTTTACATGCAACAATACATGCATGTAAAGCAGCTATTTTATAGTGGGTAGGTATGGCAAAATAGTAAGTTTCATATTTTGTTTGGATCTATAATGTTGCTTTTAGAAATTATTATACATTCTGTATATTAGATGTATGCAAGTATTTACACAAATTCACGACTTGTGTGACTAGGTAACTAAGTACGTGGACAATCTGCCGTATTCTGTGATACTAAATGTTAAAATTAACATTAATGGTGTCACATTTATACTTTATGCTACATATTGTAAATTAAAAGTTGCTGCAGCTTGATTTATAGTCTTCGTGAACTAAAATTCTGTCAGACATTTTCCCTAACCTTTCCTCCCTTATATTTCTTTACTAGTAAGAACCCACGGCTTTGCTCGCATTAATATTTATTTTGAACGTATAGTCCAGCGTTTTAATTTAGACATATAAAAACGACCAGTCTGCGAAATAATTCGAAGTTAGCTCAATTTTTGTATACACCTTCGTTATGCTATTTTAAAAAACGTGTAAAAAGTTCCCATCGATATCGTGCTGTCGTTGCCAGATATTGGAGGTTCAAGGTCACGAAAAACGGTTTATTACGAATTCATCGGTTCCGTTCAATTTTTAGTAAAAAAATGGTTATTATCAATCTTGTAGAGAACAAAATTTTCTACAACTTTTGTATAATCATTTTTATCTATATGATTCATAATTTAACTTAATCAAGTACCTGCGGCTTCCTCCCCTCGATTTGTACATAACGGGATTATGCTGCTTCCCGGTGACCTAACATAATGATTTATAACTTTAATTTTAAGTTGAACTTTAAGCTAACGATTAAAAATAATTTTATCCAAATTAGGCAGTAGTTCTCTAGTTATTAGCAACCAAACATGCGAACCGACAGCAGTCAGACAGACAATTTTTTTTTTTTAAATACTGTATTTATATTTGACATCAATTATAAAGATTATTCGTATAATGGAATGTTGTAAAAAAAATTACAGGGGTTGAGAGAACGTGGAGAAAGTATGAACCTATAAGGCTTCCGTTTTTTTATTCTGAGGTATAAGAACCCTAAAAAGGCAATAGTTGTCGGGGGATACCCGACAGAAGCTATGCTTCTTACGCATTCAGCATTGTATATAAAATCGAATTTATTTACATATAAAAACTATAGCAACAATATACGTGCTGCTTAGCCAATGAGATGTGTCGCATTGCCGCGTTTCTAGGCCGCGTATTCGTGACGTTTTTTTTATTCTGTCCCAAGTAAAAAAATTAAATCCCGTTTTTTTGCCCAATTGAGCATTAATTCTCCCTTACAGGCTAAAAAAAATCTGGCAACACTAGTCCCCATGCCAAACGTGCGTTAAGAAGCATAACTTCAAAATACTACGGACTGTACGAAGCTCGTAGATATATTAAGGAATGATTTATTTCGTCAGATGTATTTCAATACACATCATTTTAATTTTTACTCCCCTATAAACTGTTGGGAAAGACGTAGTAAATGCAGAAAAAAACGGACATTCAACGTATTATAACATGTAACATAAATTATTATTATTAATAATATATTATTTTTACCAGTTCTTTGATTAGAACTCGGAAACAATAGTCTATATTCAAATTATTCATACAAAACTCATTTTCATAAAACCAGAATGTAATTTCGAAACAATGAATGAGACTATGAGAGTCGCTTGGCTTATGTTATTATCATTATACAAAACAAATATAAATTAAACAAATAAAAAAGACATAAATAAATAATTTACAAAAAATATTGTTGAAATTTGTTAGCAAATAAAAACGATTGTTTGTGTAAATAAACAGACAAAGAGAGCAAGCGTTTGCCATGTTTTGAATTGCGACGAGTGTTTTTGTGCAAACCGTACGTTTGGCGACTCAGGGTTGTCACGCTTGGTTTGTTGGTATTCCCCGTTAGTGTGTATTGAACGTGTTCATGCATTGTAATTTTTACAATATTGTGCACCTTGATCACCCGGCTCCCCAAAGTACCGCGTTTCGTTTATAAAAAGTTGATCTTAAACGCTAACCAATAAAATTGATTGTGAAAGTTAAACTGATTAAGTCTCGTATTTTTCGTTCGGTTACTACGCATGTCGATCGTCACGTCACGTCCAACAATGATCCCATATATATCTAAAACAACTAGCATATAGCATATAAACAGCCACACATCAACCGGTTATAAAGTATAGCTCAGTGGTATAACGCTTGTTTCGTACGCAGAAAATCGTTGGTTCTGAGATCGATTTCCGTCGGCACCATTATTGTTTTTGTTATTTTTACAACTATTCCATATTCCAAGTGATATTTATTAACTTCCCATTGGAAGTTGTAATGAGATTTTGAATATGAAAAATTTGGACATATCTGCACGTTTTGAGGTGCCTAGAGTCCGATCTACTGTTTTCAGAGAGATGTCTCTCTCACTGTGTGTGTGTCGTTCGTTCGTTCGTACGTTAGTGAACTATTTTTCGGCTCGCAAATGTCAAGAATAAATAATGATATAGACGCATAGTTACATAATTAACACCTAATAAAGTTTGCAGAAAATTCGAATTGGCGGTTTTTTTATAACAAAAAAACTATAATGTAAAATAATAATATTGTAAAATATAAGCCTGTATTGCAAATAGTTTCTCTATACGATAGACTGATCTCTAATCTCTAAGGGCATCCAATGTTAGTAATGTGGTTTACCCACACACCAAGCCTCTTTTTAAAATATATTTTCAATTTTTTATATTCTCTATTTATTTTTTTTATGATATACAATCGAACGGAGTTTTCCACGTAAACAAAATTATATACTTACGGCTATTTCGGGTTAAAAGCGTTTTTTTATTATTATATTATTATTAATAAATATTTTTGTACTATTATCATTATTATGATTAAAATTAAAAGACATAAAACATTTGTCCAAGTGTGCAAGCTTTCACGGCCGGCATTGTTCCAAATCTTCATGGTTTCCGGGCTTGTAGGCCGTGGTCCGGTGGTATTTCTACCTGACGTTTCGTCTACAACTGCCGTAGACATTCTCAAAGGCGATGTGGCAGCGGTCGAAGTGTCCTCCTTGGCGGCTCACAGATCAGTGATCACTGATCTGTGAGCCGCCAAGGAGGACACTTCGACCGCTGCCACATCGCCTTTGAGAATGTCTACGGCAGTTGTAGACGAAACGTCAGGTAGAAATACCACCGGACCACGGCCTACAAGCCCGGAAACCATGAAGATTTAAAACATTTGTACCTGCATTTGCTTCTTTTCTTATCGATCTTATTGATTTTATTAGTAGCAATGGTGAAAAATGGGAAAAATATCGAATTTAAAAAGAAATACTGAATTAGATGGACGTTTCGTGACAAAATGTAGACAACGAACCATGGTAATGCTCTACGTACCGCGAGAGAAATATAAAAACTAAAGGATAGATGAATAAAATATAATATAGGTACTTTACCATATCATCATATACTACATATTACTATATCATCATAAAAGTGAAAATCGAACATAATATACGACACAATAATTAACAACACACAAACAGCCAATACTCAGTAATCGTCTACACACATACACACACACTCAAATTTCCATTTCATTTACCTACTATATAAATCATAAAATCTCGAAATTTAAATCAGTACTTCACAAACCACGACATAATACACAGTGCTTAACATCATAATATAGTGTTACGAATACTCAATGTGTGTTTTAAAAAAAATAATTAACCACACCTGAAGATGGCAACTCGTTGCTGAAACGCGTAGTGATAAATCACAAGAAGTCACAAGACGGACATAATACAAGGTATTTCTAATACCTCAGTTTATCTAAATTTCTGGTAATGCAGTATACCTACTAATCTGGAAGTTTTGGATTCAAATTCCGATACTCGACGTGGCAATAAGTTTTGCCCCTTAATTTATTTTATAATAAAATATATAAGTATAAAAAAAAAGATAAATTATTCTTGTTCAACAAAAATGACTCCAAATATCTCAACAAAAATTTATATTTGAGTTCCTAAATGTTCTATAAAACGTATTTTAATTACAGAAAGTAGTATTTAGTTCCCATAAAATTACCTCAAATTTCGTTTTTCTACAGGAAGTAGTATCAGTTCCTACCATACACTTAAAGTTTATTTAATCAAAAAAGCAGTATTTTAGTATCCATAAAACACGCTTTTTGTTGTTTTTCGTTGTTCTACAAGTATTTAGTTAGTTTTTATAAAATCAGCCCAAATTTCGTTGTTTTACAAAAAGTAGCGTTTTAGTTGGCTCAAATTAATAAATTTCGGTGTTATACAACGAAAGCCTTCGTAACTTTCTTGTTAAAAAATATAATATTATATTCCCAATTTTCTCTGTTGGAACTTGGAAGTAACATTCATTCGATAGATAATTCTTGATACACAATTGTAGTGTCTCTACATTTTATAAAATAATAAACAACCTTATTCTGTGTAGATTCATTTATTTCTAATTTAATCATTTCATTCATACAAAAGTTAATGTTCTTCGTTACAATATCACGATTATCTAACTTATTAGCTAGATTATAATATAATCTAAATCTATTCTTAACAGTTTATTATAAATACTATAATGAAACAAGTTCAAGTACATCACAACAATGTAGAATAAAATACTATTATTATAAACATCCTGTATGAACTGAGTACACTTCGTAGTAAACACGATGGTCAATAAGAACTAGCAGATTAGTTACGATTGTTACATATTTCATCCCTGTTTTGTTTTTCACGCCAGCCACAAACCGGTTGTAACCACATCAAATTAATCATGTAGTTGAGTTGTGTAACAATTTTTTTGTTAAATCGACGGACAAACGACTAACCCAAACCGCGTGATTTCGGCACGTTTGTAAACATACGGCACCCGTTAGTTACGATCCAATCTTCCACCCATTAATTACCTAATTAGTTCAATTAATCTCTTCACTTTTATAATGAATGTTGCATACGAACATTGATAGTAAAATGTTTGTTTTTTCAATAAAGCTATAACAAAAAAAAAAACCCGAGGTTCCGTAGAACTAACAAACGAATAAGTGTACCTAATATAATAAATTAATTACATTTCAAGGTTATTAGCTTCTACCGACAGCGAAAATTTAATAAATAATTAAAACACCACACAATTGGGTTTTTGAATGAATTTTTTTTACTTAAATGGAAAGACCACATGCTAATTAAAAAGTTATATTTAAACAAAAATTAATTTTTAAAACCAGTTCCGACGACGCGCCGAAAGAATCCGAACGCGTGTGACGTCATGTTATCTATGGTCTTTGTATCCATGGTTACCAAGTTAAAAATTTCTTATTTTTGATAGTATGTGTAATACACTACACATACACAAAACCAAGAAATGCACACAAATTTTAACATAACGACGTCACAAACATTCCTGGTGCGTTTTGAAGTCAGGTGATATTTTTTAAATATTTATTTCAGTTGCAACGTTTCGGTCTTATTATCGGAGACCCTTTTCAAGCAAGTGTTCGTTTGTAATTATTTGAAAAGGCTCTCCGATAAAGAGACCGAAACGTTGCAACTGAAATAAATATAGCTATAGCCAGCAATTGTATTGCGTTTTAATTATAAATTACATTTTATTGAATCTTATCCATAATAACACAAATTAGTAGTGATAATTTAGTTTGTTGATAATGTTTTTTTTTTCTCGAAAGCGTTAGAGATATCGCACTATTTTTTCTATATTCTTTACTAGACGGGTCTATCAATGTGAATATTTTCAAATGTTTTAGCTTACAAAGTTCAAATAAGAGTAGTTTCAATTTTTGTTATGATCTGTCAAGAAAACCCGTTATGGAATCTGTAACAAGAGTCCGATAAAAGTGAGATACGCCACCGAACAATCGCCTTCTAGCCTGTCTTTCTAATTCCCACGAAGTGACGTATCTGTGGTGTAAATTGCAGATATGTCTTCTCGTGAGATGATCGTACGATTATTGTCTATAGTTGCATCAATTTAAAGAAAATATTAACACAGTTACTATGAATATTTTTGACAGAATTATTTCATTTTTTTAGCATGACACTATTTGTAAGTTTACGCAAAAATACGTTTGTTATAATGCTCATAAGAGCCTGAAAGATTAACTTTCATAAAGGAAAAGAGAACTATCGATTTAATTTACACAAAATTTTGGTGAAACAAACAGGCAAACAAGACCGAAAATAGTATATAAAACAGTTAACACTTACAATTTTGTTATTTATGTCACTGGAGTTTTCCCAAGTGAGTATTTGTGGGGAGCAGTAGGGACGGTCGACTCCCCTAAATGTTTTAAATTTCATTCAATTAATTGATATTCGTAAAATTTAGCAGCTATTTTTAGATTTTGTTATTCTGTAATACATACATATTATATAGGTAATATAAATGCCTATAAATAAAAATCTGCAAATGCGTTCAAGGTTATTTAATACTTCCGTATCGGGCGTTTTTTTTTTTTTTTTTTTTAGGAGACGCTGTGAATCATACTATTATGTGATTCTATCGACGTAATCACATAATTATGTACACGACTTTGAAGCACATGATTTATTGCATACAGCAGAAGTTACGAACATTTAGCCTGATAGCTGTGCGTTAAGAAAAAAAATTTCTATGGAATAGAACACGTAGAATAAAAATAAAATATAAAGTGAAATAATATGATTCATGGACTTAAATATGGACCGGACGGCGTTGTCGGAAGTCTCGATTTTTAGCTTAAATTGAATGTCTTAAGTACAAAAATGTAGACTAGTTCCTTATTGTTATTGTTTTCTTAATATAAATAAAAAATTTGAAATATATAATTGTTTTTTTCTAATTTGTTTTGATATTTGCGCCTAGGCCTAGCTCTCCTTATTTCACATGTTTAATTCCCAATTTGATAAAATAATTATCTGGCAGCGCTGATATGAAATGAGATGTATTGATTGGTATCGGGAAAGAGGCTGTAAAAAATCAAAAAGAATAAATAAATTATGAGTGTTTCCTTTTAGAAATAATTGCCAGAAACATAATTATTTTTCAATACGTCCAGTATTTACGGAGATACAAATTTTTAAACTTTAATAGCTGCTTACGTTACAACACGACCGCTATATTAAAAAAAAATAAAGAAAATCTTCATAAATGAAGTACCTACTATATATTCTGTTGACGAATATTTTAATATAAATTTTAATGTGTATTGTGATTTGTGATAATCTTAAGAGTTCTTCTTTCAATTATATTGTACCTAACGCTTTCACTACTGCTTAGCAGTCAAAGAATAAAGAAAATTTATTATTATTATTATTATTATCATTATTATTATTATTATTATTATTATTATAGATGGGCATTATAATCTTTACAACCAGGCCGCCTAAGAGACCGATTGCAACGTTGCTATTAATTAACTATCGAAATGGTACATGTATTAAATAAGTGCTGTAGAGTAAGGCGTGATATTCGGGGCATGTGACGTTAGCCTCTCGAAAAAAAAAATAAAGGTGTGAATTTCGAAAATGTATTGTGAAGCCGTTTTAAGTATTGAAAAAAAAATCTAACTGCATTATGTAACTTAGACGGGGTTCTTTCTAATGACATAATAAAAGAATCGTTTACAGGCTCATTGCGAGCAAAAAGTGATGAAACTCCGTGTTTCGGACATTAATTCTAAAAAAAACTCGGGTCGCAGTGCCAAAACCCTGCCGACAATATAGTGTATTTGCTAATACTGGCATTGTGGCTTTATTATGTGAACTATTATGTGAGCAAAATAAAAAATTTAACCCCTTAATGCATCCCTTAAAATAATATTTTTTTTTTCTTAATTTCAATATTTTTATCAATTCAACCTCGGTACAAAATTAAATACACCCTTTAGTAAGTAAAGCACTATCCGCAAACTAGTGTTCTCATAAAATTTGTAAGTCCGGTCCTGTCGGGCCGATTTTATTAAAATTTTAGCAGCACATTTTAATCGTTACTAAAGGGTTAAATTTCAATTTTGAAACGATTCTGAGAATTTTTTCGGCATTTTTGGGCCCAAAAACATTTTTCAACCCCTAAAAACCACCCTTAAAATGGTCCGATTGGGCCCATTTTAAATAGGCTTCGTGCGGTGATGGATTTCAACGTGCCTACCAAATTTCGTCAAAATCAATTAACTCTTTCGAAAGTTATTGCCCGCACACACATATATATTATATATATATATATATAAATATATATACATAAATAAATAGACATTTCCAAAAATGGTGCCAAAGTGTTCAGGAGGCTATGAAACGTCGAGAAATTTCGGTCCGACCCCTAGGTCCCGCCATCCGACCGACGCCAATAGTGTATGTGCCATATGGCAAATACACTAATTATTATATTTGGACAGTGAACTAGCTAAAGACGCTCCTGTATGACGCTACGTGCGTCATATCCATTTCCGCCTTGTTTCCAATATGCAATCGATCTTCAGAGAGGACTGGTAACGCGGACAGTTAATTCAATAAACAGTTATTTGTCAACACGTGATACATAACAGTGAAATATACAGACATACCTACTGTGTCTACTATATGAACAATAGATAGAGAGAGTATCACGGTGGGATGTGGGATATGGAGGAGAACGAGGGGGGGGTGAATCGAGTGGAGAGGCCGCACAATCGACAAAACCAATAGTGGCTATCTATGCACGGGCCGCACGATCGCGTCACCTTTATAGTGATTTATTGACCGGATGGCATCGACGATATAATATCAATCACACGCTAAATAAACCGCTCGGCCATCCTGTTCCAATGCAGTGTCGATGGACAATGCAGTTCACGTCGGAAGGATTCGTGTCATTCGCGTATTTGATTCGGAAGAGGTAAACTAGCGAAACAGTTCCAAGAAATGAATTTGGGTTTTCGAAAAATTCCGTTTAAAGATAGTACAGTCAAAACTATAATAGAACCTGGATGTGTCATTTGAAAGCATTTTGAGCATAGACCTATATGGGAAATAATTATTTAAAAAAATATATTTTATTATTTTGACACGGAACAAAAATAAGAACTATAATGCTAAGATATATAATAATAGGGTTGAACCCTGAAGAAATTGTAATAAAAGTCCTAAATCCCACCAGTTCCGTTTTTGAGAACATTCCCGTTTTTGTAGTTTTCTAAAATGACTGATTGCTTTGATAAGATTAACTTCTATGAAATATTTTTAACGCTTATTATAAATTAGACACAATTAAGTTTTTTGAAAAAAAATATCACAATTGTAATCATTATGCGTTATCTAAACAGGGCCGTTCTGTGCCGGGTGTGCAAGGGGGCGGCACACACGAGCGTTAACAAAGAAGGGCGCCAAATTGGCGCCGAGAAAAAATAACAAATATAATAAAAATTTAATGTGAAAGATAACTTAAAATTTCATAAACCTAATTTTTATTATAATAATATTATGTACTTACTTATACTATGTTGAGGAAAGCAGTTTATCAAAAATGATAAAAAATAATACATGATAAATGATAAAAAAATAATAGAAAAAATTCCGTGTTAGGAAGTATTACGAAATGGTGGCAGAGTTTCATATTATCACATAAGATATAATTTTTTTTTTTTACAAAGGTAAACTGTTTTGTACGATTTAAAGACATATCGTCTAATATTAATATTACAAAATGAATGCTTAAGTAAGAAACACCTATTGAAAATGACGTAACATAATGCAGCAACTCAGGAAAAATTCATTCTTCAAACCTATATCACCATAGGGACTTTAACCCAAAACTTTCCACTATCGCACCCGACTGAGTTAACAATAACTCACACAGCGACATATTTTTCAATAATCAACTATTTACTTATGAAGCAATATGTCACTGAAATATCAACATGCGTTATTCATTTGCTATATTTTTTTCGTAAATTACTATAGAATAGAAATTATCTGGGTTGGGCGGCGTCCAGTCTTGCACACGGGCGCTGACTACCCTAGGAACGACCCTGAATCTACATAGTAAAATGTTCAATGCTTACAATGCTTTTCATATGAAAAAATATTATGAGTATAATCACATCCTACGGTCATTGTCAAACCAGATTTTCTGACACTGCGTTCTGCAACCCAGTAACAGTATATAAATCCAAAACTTATTTTTGCATCGAAAAACAAAGGAACCGTTTTGACCGCGAAACAAAACGAACGGTTGCTTTTGACTTCAGATTGATGACGTATCAGAGAGTTCAGGCGTGTCGTTTTCTGTCCGTAGAATCGTCATCGTTATCAATATTGGCCCTGCCCTGAAGCCTTATAGCAGTTATCTGTTGTTTCTCCAATACAGTATGATGTACTAGTGTTATTGTTATAGACAGTGGCGGCCCTTAGGCGTTTTCACAAGAGGTGGAAATATAATGTCAAAAATGTATTATTAGTAAAAAAAATTTTTTAGAGACAAGCTTTTATCTAAATGCTCTAAAAAGGAAAAAATAATATTTAAGAATTTAGGGTCATAATTATTATAAAAGCGGGGGTTGTAAACTTTAAACATGTTTTGTGTAAATTACTGTAATGTTTTATTTATACTGTCCAGTCAAATATATGTAAATGCTTGCCTTGTTACGAAGGGTGGGTTTTTCGCGAAAACGGGGATGTTTCTCTCATCAAAAATTATTTTTTTTTCTAAAAGGCTAGTTTCACGCTGAAAAACCGATAAATCCAATTTGAGAAAATCCTGAATTTTAGTGTTATTCAGCACGTCAAGCTGTACTAATGACCGAATTTTCAGCTTTAAAAACATGAGTCGATTTGCAATATTGCAACCGCGGATAATACACAGATTGTATCAAATTAAACCTGTGCATAGGGCATTCTGTGTGTAAGACAGAGATTGATACATAAAGTAATAAGTAAGAATGAGATAAATGATCGCTAATAGGAAGTTACTTTGGTTACTGTAAATAAATACCGAACAACCTGATAGCGTCATCGTTGTTTTCTACATTAAAAATAGTCACTACTGAAATTATTGATAAAATGGCAATTTATACTGTTCGGGAAAAAATCCAAATAATTAAATGGTTTTATGGTGGTAATTCAACCGCCGATATAATAAAATTATTTGTAGCTGCCTTTGAAAATAGACCGTCTCCTTCTGTCACAACAATTCGCAATGTCATAGAAGAATTTGAATCAAATGGTTGCCTATCTCCGAAATATTATGGTTTAGTTGCTTTAGTTGGTAAACTGGTAAAAGATTTACATTTTTACAGCATAGAAGGAGCGAAAAAATAAAGATGACGCTGTTAGGTTGTAATAAATATTATTTATTTACAGTAACCACAGTAACTTCCTATTAGCGATTATTTATCTCATTCTTACTTAATACTTTATATATCGATCTCTGTCTTACACACAGAACGGCCTATGCACAGCTTTAATTTGATACAATCTGTTATATGTTTAAAAAAACTGCGGTTAATAAATCCGCCATTAGCATTTCTACATTTTTGATAAATAATAATATCTTGAAATTGCGATTTTTTTCGCATAACAGAAAGGTATATATGCACGTAAAAATCGCATATTATCTTTGTCTATATGGAAAAAGGAAAATGTTATCTCAAATCCGGGGTTGAAAAGAGATTACTGTATATTTATTATTGTATATAAGGGTGAAATGGATTTATGAGGGAGTATATGTAGTCTGTGTTGTCTGTCAATCAAAGAACGAAACTGTCGAGGTGTGGTTCCACTGACTTGACCGGTTCGTGTTATGGATAGGGTCAGTACGCAAGGTGTGTCCGCACTAGAGCAGTAGCGGCACTAGAGTTTTTTCTTAGGGTAGGCCAGTGTTGGGCATGGTGATCTAAAGATGACCAATAACATTTATTCCCAAAATTTCAGTGCACGATAAAATTTTAACCCAGATTACTTGCCATAGAATTTACAAGAAAAGTTGTTGAAATTTCGAGAGTTAAAAACGTATTTAAAAGATAACCTCAAATAATAGATAATGTTAAATTAAGGTTTATTTTGATAACATTACAGATTCACTATCATGAATTTTGACATACAAATAGTAATTTGTTTTTTTCCAAAGGTATTTTGAAAAGTCAAAAAATTGATCGACTTTTAGTGTTTTGAAGAACGTTCACGTGTTTACGTCTAAAAGCAAAAATAAATTTTAAACAAAGATATTATTTAATAGAAAAATAAATTTACAAACAAAGTTATTATTGAGCATTAGTGCGTTGTCTAGATATAAATTGTTTTGAAAAATATGTGCTGGAACACTCCCCACATATTATAAATTTACCTCGAAATTTACTCATATTTTAATTATTGGTTGTTAGGCCATCTCCTTTGTAACATGAAATGTAAACAATATCTCTATGGTAAACCAGACGCAGAGTAGAGGTAGGTATATGGGATAGTGGCAGGGAACTCAATCTACATTAGTATAGATTTCACTGGTTAATTGTTACGTTCGTACACGTGTGTGCGTGTATAAAACGAAAGAAATGTGGGGTATTCGACCAATTAGAAACAACAATTACAGCTATCCCTAGTCGTTCGTCGTATTGACTTATGTACCTTTAATATTTGATTATATGTATTTTCTACCTTCAAAACTTAAGAAAAAATTCTTTTGCACATGGTGGTTGTGCCCAATGCGTATAAGTATCTATGTGCTAAACTTACTGAAGCTATCTCGTTGTTGAACTTACCCAATAAAAATTTAAATAATTTAACGTCATTACTTTAGCAAAATTTAGTCACTTAACACATCAATGAGAGTGAATATTTTTAAATCCAAAATATGACGCCACTGAGAAACGAAAATATAAAGGTTTGATAGCAAATATACATAGATATATATTGTAAAGAAAATCAAATCACCCAGCTATCTTCGCAATGACAGCTAGAAGCAGTCACAGCCATTAAAAGATTAATGCTATTTTATTTTTACTTATCCAGCTAATACATTAAGCTAATGGAATTACCTATGCATTTTGCAATAATATCGGGCGCCGGATATACTAATTGTCTTCCATTTTAGAGTTACATAAATGATTGTATAATAAGACATAATTACATATACAAGCAACGACAATTAGTCCAATTTCTTTCCGGGTAAAAGAAACACTTTACATTATTAAATAAATCATTTAATTGAAGAACTATAAAATACCATATATACACAAATATAATTTTGAGCTGATAACTAGCTTAAGAGTTATTACGATGAATCATCTCCATATTAAATTTGGGGCACGATAGTGAACGCTGTGTTTTCTCGAAGCGATTTGGCGTATTTTTAAACCCTCGTAACTTCGGTCTGGATAACATTTTAGCTCTCAAATTGTCGGGATAGGGTGAGTGCACCAAGCTTATGTAATGAACCAAATTTAATTTTTATAGCCGTACTACTTTAGTTTTTATTAATATACGCAAAGTTCATTGATTTCGTCACTTACTCACTGACTCACTTACGATCATCAAAAATTCAGGGTACTTCCCGTAGTCCAAGAAAGCTGAAACTTGGTATGTAGACTGGGTTTTGCGTACAAGTACCGAGAAAATTAAAAAATCTGTGATTTTCCCCCTCCAGTCCCTAAAAGGGAGAGGGATGCAAATTTATATATTTGTCAAAAACCTTTAGGGTACTTCCCGTAGTCCTATAAATCTGAAATTTGATGTTAAAACATCTTAATAAAGGTTATATGATAATTTTAATCCCTATATTATTAAACGAGTAAATCTTGTATATATGTTTCTATGTACATATATATGTTTCTATGTATCTATATAAATATTTTCTCGAAAACGGCTCTAACGATTTTGATCAAATTTACCGAAAAGGGGTTTCGGGGGGCAAAAAATCGATTTAGCTAGGTCTCATTTCTGGAAAAATTCGTTTTCCTATCGATTTTATCATTTTTAAAAACGGTTTTTTGACCTGTCAAAACATTGTAATATCGTGAGTAGGCTTTGGAGAAAACAAACTACTTTCATTATTTATATGTCAAAATACTCTGACAGAATTTTTAACTTATTAAAATAATCCGTGAACTATTTGTATAGTAAAAAATAACAGAAATAAAAACTAAACATAATTATGTAAGTAGTTTTAACTAATATTTAAATAAATAGGTACCTAAGTATGTTATTTTTATATTACCTATATAAAATATGTATATTATGTACGTTAAATATAGTATGACGTATAATCTTACCTAGACTTTTTTTTCTCAAAAACGAATAACGATTTTGATGAAATTTACAGAATGGGGATTTTTCGGGGCGAGAAATCGATCTAGGTAGGAATCTTGGTCCCAGAGGGGAGCAATTAAAAAAAAGGGTTTTTTTATTTATAACTCGGTCAATTGTCAGATCGATTCGAAGCCTATTTCTACATAGATTTTGTATAATATATCACAAGGGTTAAAACTGTAAATGAACACTAATATAAGAAGTGTCTTGCACAATATGTAAATAATGACAAACAGGCGGCCCAAAGGGCCGCACTTCTGGCACCGCGAGTCTGTGTAAAAACACATCGATTTTTGAAAACTATTGTTAAGATACATACAAAAAAGTTTTGTTTAAAAATTTGCACGGCGCACATCTAGCGACGCATCGATTTTTAAAAACTATGGTGAAGATGCATGCAAAAAAGTTTTGCGCTGCAGGTTTATAGTCTGACGTTTGTTATTAAAAGATATAATATGAATTCTATTTCTTCGAAAATCGATTTTTGTGAGTTCTATGCAAAAAAAATATTTGAAATTTACTGGAAGTTGCTAAGATGACATCACAGAGAAAAAGTACTTCGATAAAGTTGATATTTGGTATCAAATGGATTATTGAAACGGCAACGGGCAAGCAGAATTTCATCTGATTCGAACATTTTTACAAGATATTCAATCTATAAAAATCGGTTTTTGCGAGTTCTTCAGTCAACAAAACAATAACGGCGGTAGATTTGAAAATGGCGACCTAAGTAATATTTACAGGAAAAAATGCTTGATTCAAGTTGATACTTAGTTATTACGCTTAAAAATACACATAGGTATTTAAAATATTTAACAGAAACAATTATTTAAATTATGTTTCAGAAATAAATTCGTTTCGGAATAATATTCTGAAAAAATAATATCTCACAGCATACAAGTACTATTTTTTTGAACTCATCCGAGCAAAGCTCGGCACCCAGATATTGCACTTAAATTAGCATCATGTCAACTCATTCAATATTAGAATGTGAATTTAGATAATCATTTTCCTCACTTATTATATACCTACTTATAATTTTTACTAAGGTGTTTTAACACTAATCGTCGTCTTTTGACCTGTTCTATCACCCATTAAAATAATATAAGTAGACCGAAAATATCCGTTATGCAATGTTCCCTCTAATTTTTTCGCTGACTGCGCGGTACAAAAATATATGGGAGCAAAAATGTTCAAAACGCATGTAAAAGTGTGCAATTGGGAGGGGTGTCTGTGTTTGAAGTAAAAAATTGTTTTAATAAATACTCTTGAAAATTACATTTTATAGCATTTTAATAATACACAAACAAGGAAGGATTTTTACATTTTTAGATGCAATTCTTCTATAAAATGAAATAAAAAAAAAACGGTGAACAAGCCCATTGTGCGCAGAACGTAAAAACAGCTGCGCAACTTTCGAAAAATTAGTGTGCGGCCGCACACCCGCGCAGCTTAGAGGGAACATTGTCTGTATGTAGCCTGCCCAACACAATGTCATTTCTTTTGGTTTAGTCAGATAAAAATGGCGTTTCAATGGATCAGTTACAGTTAACAGGATCGGTTCTCCAATACTTTTGTAAAAAATGCATATGATAGTAATAATTTAAAGTCATTATCCTCAACTCAGATTTACAGTGTCCTGGGGGGCGGATGTGAGGTCTGGGAGGCAACTTTTAGACCAAGCGTCAGGAGAAAGTGAAGCGCAATATAGAGGTGCTAGTTCACCACCACAGCCTCTCCTTTTTCAAGACCGACATGCGCGATGAAGAATCGCACCCTACTCGAGGTGCCCCTGTTTTAACAGAACATGTCGGTTCTATGGGAGTAAACCCAGAAAATAAATCCGCAATCCTAAGGTGGAACCCATCGTGCCTAAAGGATGAATGGCTCTGCGTTAGTGTAGTCGATAACGATGGCTCCGAATACCAGGCGACCTTCGGATGCACTTAGCCTTACTTTCGTATGCGGGGCTCTACGGAAGTGGACAGATTATTTCCCTAGCTTCTCGTGGGAACCATATGGACCTAGAAAACCGAGAAACCATGGCATCGAAAGGCTGATGATGGGCGACATCATTAAGTGCCTACAAATAAACCTCCACCATGCTAAAGCTGCATCTGACGTGCTTTCATGGAGGTTTATTCGAGAAGAATTGGACCTGGCACTAATCCAAGAGCCATGGCTGGTAGCCAACAATGTTAGGGGTCTACAGACCCAGCTAAGTAAATTAATATATTGCAGCGGCTGTGAAAATCCTAGAGCCGCCATAATGATTAACAAACGAATAAATTGTACTCCTTTTTCTAGATTTATTCAACGCGACATCGCTGCAGTGATAATAGATACAACACCTAGGGGAGGAAGGCTTAAGGTTGCAATAGCCTCAGCCTACTTCCCTGAGGCTGACTCATCACCTCCAGAGGCGGTAGCCGACTTCATTATTCACTGTAAAAGAATGAACCTACAATTCATTATTGGGTGCGATGCAAATGCCCATCATACGCTATGGAGCAGCACAAACATCAATAAAAGAGGTGAGGAACTCCTTGAATATTTGTTAACTAGTAATATTGACATTATAAATAAGGGAGGCAAACCTACTTTTATTAATGCAATTAGGGAAGAAGTTCTTGACCTAACACTGGCTAGCCCTGCTTTCGTAGATAGGGTTAAAAATTGGCACGTGTCTGCCTATGCATCCCTATCGGACCATATGCATATTAGATTCGATCTGGAAGTAAAAACCCATATAATAGAGGCACATCGGAATCCTAGACTTACCGATTGGGATACTTTTCGTAGTATCTTAAAGTCCAAGGATAGGATAAAACCGGGTAAAATAGAGTCTCTAGAAGCTCTTGACGATGCCTCTTATAAACTAAGGGACCGTATTTATAACGCCTTTGAAGAAAGCTGCCCATTAAAGCAGACAAGATTGAATAGGGACGTACCCTGGTGGAATAAAGGATTAAGCCTACTTCGCCAAAACGCTAGGAAACTCTTTAATAGGGCTAAAATCACCCAAAACTGGGATGAATACAGAAAAGCGCTTACAGAGTACAACAATGAATTGAGGAAATCTAAGAGAAGGTCATGGAGAACGTTTTGCGAAGGTGTTAATAATACACACACTGCGGCACGACTACATAAAGTCCTAGCGAAAGATCACTCAAATGGTATAGGTCAGCTAGTTAAAACTGACGGCAACCTCACTGAATCCGAAGGGGAGACAATTCAAGTTTTACTTGAAACACACTTCCCAGGTTCAAAAGTGATACACAATGACTACCCAACAAGTATGGGCTATTCAGAGGGGACTAAAAGACCTCAGACCCACACCTACAAAATGGCTGGTAAAATATTTACCCCGGGTAAAGTCAAATGGGCTATAAAATCATTCAAACCCTACAAATCCCCAGGTGGGGACGGAATCTATCCAGCATTCCTCCAGCAAGGAATAGAGATCATTATAGCGGATCTATTGATATTATTCCGATCCAGCTTTGCTTGGGGACATATACCCAAATCTTGGCAGGACGTTAAGGTGGTGTTCATTCCAAAGGTAGGGAAACGCCTTAAAACCCACCCCAAATCCTTTCGCCCCATTAGTCTTTCATCGTTTCTATTGAAGACGATGGAGAAAATTATTGACCAGTATATAAGAAGTGAATACTTAATTTCATTTCCTCTTAACGCGAGTCAATTTGCCTATCAGTCAGGTAAATCCACTATCTCTGCTCTACATAGCCTCGTCAGGAAACTGGAAAAGGCTAGAGAACATGGAGAAGTTGCACTAGGCGTGTTCATGGATATAGAGGGTGCGTTTGACAACACCTCACATGCATCCATTCACAAAGCCTTAATAAATAGGGGCTTGGACCCTACGATGGCTAAATGGATACACTCCATGCTCACAAATCGGTTAATAACGGCTTATCTTGGAGATGAGTCAAGTACAGTGAAAACCATTAAAGGTTGTCCACAGGGAGGATGTCTATCGCCCCTGTTGTGGTCAATGGTAGTCGACGACCTGTTAAACAAACTGTCAGCTAACGGTTTTGAAACCATCGGATACGCTGACGACATCGTCATTATAGTTAGGGGTAAGCATGACGGGACGATTTACGAACGAATGCAAGATGCCCTAAAGATCGCCAATACTTGGTGCCTTGGTGAAGGGCTCAACATTAACCCACACAAGACTACAATTGTTCCTTTTACCAGGAGAAGGAAGCTTACAATCAAAGCACCCAGTCTGGGAGGGATACAAATCGACTTTTCCAACAGCGTCAAGTTTCTGGGGGTTACACTGGATCAAAAACTCACATGGAACTTACACCTCGAGCAAGTTAATAACAAAGCTAGAGGAGCTTTATTTACCTGCAGTAAAATGGTAGGTAAGAAATGGGGACTAAAGCCTAAAATGACCGACTGGGTCTATAAGGCTATAGTGAGACCCATGGTCAGTTATGCCGCTATGGTATGGTGGCCAAAACTGGAAAGTAAAGGAACACAAGTCCAACTTACCAAACTACAGAGACTAGCATGTCTCATGATTACTGGTGCTTCCAGCACATGTCCTACTGCTGCCTTGGAGGTGATACTTGATCTGCCGCCCCTCCCGCTTTATTTGGAAAAAGAAGCAGCAGTTTTTGCAACTCAATTGCAACGGACAAAAAATTTTAAGTCTGGAGACTTAACAGGCCACCTAAGTATTCTTAGAAATCTTAATCTAATGACCTGTACAGTAGTGGATCTGATGGATGTCAGATTCAAATTTGACAGAAGGTTCAATCCTACTATAGAAAGTCGCAAATTCTGGAAAGAAGGTGAAATAAAATTCCCCAGAGGATCACTGATATATTATACAGACGGATCCAAGATGGACAATAGAGTAGGAGCAGGTGTTTTTGGTCCTAAAACAAGGATATCAGCTCCCATGGGCTCCAAAGCCACTGTATTCCAGGCAGAAATATATGCCATACAACTTTGCGCTCTGAATTGTCTGGATAAAGGCTACAGAAACGCAAAAATATTTATCCTATCGGATAGCAGAGCAGCTATTATGGCTCTATGTTCACACAAAATTGAGTCAAGACTGGTCTGGGAATGCCTAGATACTGTTGATAAACTGGGTGCATACAACAGAGTAACCCTAATGTGGGTTCCAGGGCATACAGGCATCGAAGGCAATGAAGTAGCAGACTCCCTCGCTAAAGAAGGAGGAACTAAAACCTTTATAGGCCCAGAACCTTTCTGTGGCTATTCTAAAAGCCACATCAAATTAGAGGTTCGCAAATGGGAGGAAGATAAGAAAATCTCTCGTTGGAAGTCCACTCCAGGACTGAAACAATCAAAGAGATTTATATCGCATAGCACAACAAGGACCAAAGAACTCCTTATTCTCAGCAAAGCAGAACTGAGAATAATGACAGGACTCCTCACAGGCCACTGCCCTTTGAGATACCATCTCTCAAAAATGGGTAAAGTCCAGGATGACAACTGTCGATTCTGTAAAGAAGCAAAAGAAACTGCCGAACACATTCTATGTGAATGTGAAGCAGTGTTCTCCAAAAGGCTGCAACATCTTAACAGGCCTTTTCTAAAGCCTGAAGACATATGGAGAGAAGCCCCCAGAAAGGTTATAAGGTTCATAAAAAGCATTTTACCCGACTGGGAATAAACTATTAGGGGACTCACAAAAGATCTTATAGGTCGCAGTGATTGTGAGATATATAGTGTCTTATCACCCCGAGTAAATCTAATCTAAATCTAATCTACAGTGTCCTGCAACACAGGATAAGTGGGTTCTTTACATATTACGTAACAGCAGGTTTTAGCTACGCAATTTTCCATATACAATAACATTTTGATATTTGCGAATTAAATTACATAATATTAAATAATGACAAAATATAATAAATACAAAATAGGAAGTTCTGCAGAAAACCGCAATATTTATGCGGAAATTAATACGCAGACATTAAAATATTAAAACTTTATATCACGTAGTGTCCATTTTAATTACGGAAATAATAATATCGTGCCCAGCACGATACAGCGCGATATAAACCAGTTCAACCGGGTACCAGACTCCACCGTTTCGATTGTGCGCCATCCGACCCTTTTAATGCTCTTTACTTTGTTCATCAAACATAACCTTCTAACATTTTTTTTTCGGAAATGCAATATAATTGCACCCGTCACCTCCACCATAAATACACTTTTCTTCCACCACAAAACATTATTATTTAAATTAAAATTAGAAAAAGTCAGAATGTAGATTCTGTGCAAAAAACTATTAATCTTATTGGATAACAAAGGTTTAAATATTGCATGAAATTCACCACGAATTATTCACGGTTACTCGTCCTCCATTTTTAACCGACTTCAAAAAAAGGAATTGGTTCTCAATTCGGTTGTTTTTTGTTTTTTTTTATGTTTGTTACCCCAGAACTCCGTCATTTATAAACCGATTTGGAAAATTATTTTTTTATTGGATACCTCGAAGTTGGTCCCGTATAAATTTTACTTAAATCGGCTCAGTAGTTCGGCTGATTTTAATAAAAGTGAGTAGCGGCGTGTGATTCCTTTAAGGTAAATGTCACTTTTTGACACATCACACAGCGTAAGAAATTGGTTTAATATAAAATAAAATGTGAGTAACGGCGTGTGATTCCTTTAAGTATTTTAATAAAATATGAAGCCGGTTCAAAAGTGCAAATTTAATTAATATGTGTTGTTAATCTATACTAATAGTATTATAAAGAGCAAAAGTTTGTGAGTTTGTTTGTGAATGTGTATTTTGTGGAAAATCTCTGGAACTACTGAACCGATTCTAAAAATTCTTTCACTAATAGAAAGCTACACTACTTTATTTTGGTAAATTACTCGAGGGGGGCATAATTTCTGTGGGATAGTAACAAGACGTAACTCTGAACTTTTGCAATTTAGCGTATTGACGGAATCCTACTAATATTATAAAAACAATCACCAGCCCGACTTTGCTTCGCAGGGGGAGAATTTATCGCGGGAGGAAGGGGTAATAAATCATAAATTATTATCTCTGGAACTACTGAACGGATTCTAAAAATTCTTTGACTAATGGAAAGCTACACTATCTCTGAGTGATATAATATGCTATGTTTTATTTTGATAAATTTATCGCGGGGGGGAGGATAATTACAAAACGTAACTCTGAACTTTTGCATTTTAGCGGATTGACGGATTCCTACTAATATTATAAACACCTCGTTCCTCGGGCAACACTAGTTGTAAACGCTGTTTCGTCCCTTGTATTGAAATATAGGTACTACTATTATACTTTTAGAGACATGATTTGAAGTTGGTGCAATGGTTAAATTTTTTTGACTTTTTAACTTTTCTCATTTTTATTTACCTCTTAATTTGAATTTTTTTAAATCGGTTAAATATACTAGTCTAAAGCCATTTCTCATACAATCCTTAACAATATGCCAGGAGTTCCATCCAAATATTATATTCAGTAGTTCTTGAGATAATCGAGGACATTACACTACAAATTGATAACTTCTCTTTTTTGACATCACGCGTCGCGGTTAAAAATGAGGTTTTTGTTTGAGATACAAAAAGTATGCTCGTTTATTTCTTCTTTTTGAAAATTTCCATCAAAATTATGGGAGGCGTCTAATTTTAGACTGCGCGTGTGCTTCCCATTATTTTGACGAATATCTTCAAAAAGAAGAGACCAATAAACATACCCACTGTGTTTCGAAAGGGATTATCTGTTAAAGTCTTAATGATTACAATTACAAAACTATATCACACGAGAAAACATCGTCAACCATGCTAATATCGCATCTAACGATATAAACAAACATGAAAATACTTTTTATTCTCAACCGTCAGTAGAAAAAGAACAATAAAAAATAAACTTTTTAATTTGCATCTTTTCGCTTGTTTATGTGTATTGGATGTAATGTTAATACTGGGTATAGACGCTGCAGACCGCCTGGGAAGATACAACCATGTTATATTGAAGGCATTTTAAACTTTTAATGTGAACGCATTATCGCTTTAAGCGTTATGTAACTAATAATATTTTCTCTTTCTCTCTCCCTCTGTCTCATTTCCTCTCTATTCTACACTTCATCGCTCTGTCTCTCTCGAACCGGATTAGTTTATAAATATTAACTAAATTGCTCCCAATGGGTCGTTACAATATATATTTAAATTTTAAATACCAGCTCTAATAAAAGTCGCCTTTTTACAATGTTATCTTTTTTTTTAATTTTGTCTTCAAAACACAAATTTTGATAATATAAATATATTAGGTAGGTACTAGGTACTAATTGTTCTATCCGGCTTCGCCCGAGTTAATTTTCAAATACCAAAGTATCACTCTTTCTAAATAGTGATATAGTATATTGAAAAAAGTAGGTGCTCAGACGCTAATGACCTCTGTTGTCGAGCGTCTATAAACCACAATTCAATTCAAAAGTAGATGCGTACGTACTTATCATCTTATGTACGCGCGTTAGAAGTCATACTTCTTTCAAAATCGATGTGTTGATAGGAACCTGCAGCGCCTGCAGAAATGTAGGAATAATATAAAATAATATAAAAAAATGGGATAGTACGGGAACGGCGGCTGCAGATTAAAAGAAATGTAAACTGAATGAAAGTTCGGTATAATTTTGAATTTTTTTTTTTGTTCCGGTCGTTAATCACCCTGTATATAAATGTCTACCTATGTCAAAATAGTAAATATACACACTAAGTGAAAAGTTCATAATGTTGAAAACAACATTCAAAATTTATTAAATAAAGTATCTCCAGTCAAGTTTCAATAAGTTTAAAATAGTGAGTCATGCACTTATCCTTTCCTATTTATATAAGCGGCATAGTTTTTATACATTGGACGCGTAATGCAGAGACGTATCTATTGTTTCAATGCTTTTTGCCATACCCACTATAAAATAGCTATTTTACATGCGTGTATGTTGTCATGTCGTAAATTACTTATGACATATTTTTATTAGCTTTATCCTTATTTTTAATATTATTATCTTATAAGCTGGTTAAAATTCTATTCACCAGTTGGTCAGACTTATAATTGGGTTTTCGCGAAGTGTCTGTGTTATGTTTTATATTAAATTTAAAAACTAAGTACAGAAGAATCTAGTGCCTTGTGCGGTGTTTGCTATTTTCTAAGTTACGGAAATAAAATACTATTTTAGATTATTATGATTATTAGAATTAGTTAGCAACTAAAAAGATGAACACTTGTTTATAGGGTGAAAATTTTGGCCTCGGATGAGAACGGACGTGTTTGCGTTTCTCTCAAGGAGAAATGATTAATTTTTCCAATTACTTATGTTTCACCAAGGACTAACCTCAGATCGGAATCACGATGGACTTACTGTATCGTCACGTAACATTTTCTTTTCCTTATTATTATTTTAATTAAGTACGTCCACTAGTTATTGGTAAGCTTAGCTTTATTATATATTGTTTAAGCCATGTTCCGCCCGTTCGGTGTGTTAACTTTCATTTCTTATTTGATATAAAATAGTTATGTTTTCTAGTCAATTTAAATATTCATATGTGATTATGATTTCGACCTCGCCGTCCTTAATTCTATCTTGTCTAAATAACCTTATTTAATATTAAGTCCGAAGGGATTATCTAATGTTCTGTCATTTAACTGAACCTTTCTAATTAATAAAATTGTTTACTATGCATTTTGTTTATTTGTTCTTTTCGAAATATTTGGAATGTGGCTCTGACTGAGGAACCACTCTGGAAATATTAATTATCAAATATATGGGCCCACTATTACCATCTCCCCAGTCAGAACATAAACGCTCCAAACATTTCATGTGTACTTTTCTCAAATAATTTTACAGGTAAAATTGACTACGGAGAAACCCTCCACTGTCGTACTTCAATGTATACATATCGGACACTTAACAGGCATGTGTGTTGAAATTATTTTTAAAACACAGTAGTGTTGAAAATAAAGCCATTTCCGTAGTGATTTATGTTTACTGCGACAGCTCACGGCCTGCTACCATAAAAGTGAACTGTCAAAAAAAATTATGAAGTGAAAAGTAGCTATTTTAAAGTGGGTATATGGCAAAAAATACCATATATTTCTCGCGCGCCATGATATTATTACTCGCCAGTAGTATACCTCATTACGACACTAGAAATACAATCTACTATTTCCGCTTCATTAACCTTGTTACGAACTATGCATGACTCACTATTTCAAATTTAGAACTTGACTATAATAGTATAATATCGACTTTCCAAAAGCAACTAACCAATTTTTTGCTTATGTGAAACGAAGGGTTGCAACATTTTAACGACTGCAGAAACATAATTTCCGCTAGCAAATATCGAAACGAAATGTTTCGCTGTCGGAACGAGAAGAGCACCTTCGAAAAAAAAGCAACACGATATCTGCAAAATTTCTCGTCTCGAAACGAGAAGGGCCATTTTTTGTCGAGATGGCAACACAACTTTATAACAATGTAATATCATTGTTTGTACAGCACAACATTTCAGGTAACTTCTTAGGACACTGCTATACGAAAACATAATTAGGTACGTAACCTCAATAATAACTACATAATATTATCGTGTTCATTCAAGTTCTATAACAACAGTCACAATAAGATAAACCGGTGACCGTTTTTTATTTCATTTTACGCATCAATATTATAGGCGCGATTTGTACACCGACTTAGTTTTTCGCGTCGTGGGTACTTTCATCTGTCCACAACGCGTTGCGGGCAAAAATGTCGATCATTGAGCGAAATCGGAGATAAAGTATAACATTAATACATTATAACTCGCTCGCTTCGCTCATTTGCTCCAGTTTATAACTTTAAAAGAACAGTAATTACCTATCGAACAGTGAAAAAAAAAATTGAAATAGATTCAGTAATTTCTGTGATTAGCCCAGATTTTAGGATTTAAAAGTCGTTTGCAAGATATTACTGCTGCAATCAAGTAAAAAAAAATGGATGCGTGTACTTTGTGCGCCCGTTAGAAGTTATACTTCTTTGGCGTGATTAAGAACTAATTTTTAATTTGCATGCAAATAGTTTATTGAAATATAAAATAATCGTAAAATAATAAAAGGACTGGAGTGAATTTATTTATATTTGTTTAATGTTTATATGGTAACTATGGAAATCATTAATGCTGCAACTTCATCCTGTTAAATTTTCGTGACGCAATGCGCGTGCATCGTAAAAATTCACTCTCATCATTTTTTCATAACGCGCCAAAAGAAGTATATCTTCAAAAATTCTGTTAAAACCGGCATAACGCGAGAAAATCCGCGGGTAAAGATTAGTAATGTACAGGAAGTAACAAAGTTCTATTCATGATAAATAAAAATTCTGTGGAATCTGTATTTTTCGGAAGACTTATTCAGAATCATTATGAGGCTGTCATAAGTTTTACAGTTGATAACTTCAAACGGAACTTTCCATAACAAGGTAACGCATTCATTTTCCAGAAGCGTTTTTTCCTGTTAGGCATTGCCTCATGTATGTTTTTTTAATTTTTTTAAATTGAATAGTGGATATTTTTGTTAATATGACCATTTTTATTGTATGCAATGTGTTCATACAAGGGAGTAAAACAAAATAAAAAATAACAAATAATTTTTTATTATAAAAGTTAATCAAAAATTTTCAACTGCAAAATTATATTAATATACAGGGTGTCCCAGGCGACGTTGGCTAACATAGTTATCTTTGTTATTAGTGGAAATAAAAAGTCGGTTAAATGGGCAAAGTAGTGCAAAATTATGTGCTCATTAACGTCCCGTCGAAAAAACAATTGAACTTTGACACACTGTGGATTTATTTAGAAAATAGTGAAATATATTATAGAGTGGGTGCTTACTTGTACGTTTTGTATTTTATTGTAGTATAAGATATTTTCTGAAGAAGTCACTGTGTTGACGAAACAATTGTCAAAAAATAAAGATATATATTCGGATATAGTGTAAATTTAAAAAACTTAGTGTTTTATTATTATTCAAAATGTAAAATAGTGAAAATTGCCGTTTTTGAAAACTGGTCACAACTTTTTTATTTATGAAGATATCTGAAAATTTCTTTAACCATTTATTGATATCTTTTAGTGGCGTAGGTTTAATTTTTTATATCCACTACATAATGAGATATTGACATGAACTTTGGTTTTTTTTATGGACGCCATTTTGGATTTTTAGATATTCGAATAACCGTACCATATAAACATCTGCACCGAGGTCAATATATATCTAACAAAAGGTCCACTCATCAAGCTCTTTCATTGGATACTCTGAGGTTTTGATGGCTTTTGATTCGGGCAGTACGGCCAGTGTAACTCGATGACGGATCTATCGACACCTTCTTCCTTAAAATACATCAAGTCGATTATATTCTACGCGGGAATAAAGAATCTCACTCACCTATCTACATACACATGAAAAATACATATAATCCTGCTTTGCCTGCACTCAGCCGAAAAATTTTTGACGTGAATAGTGCGCCTAATGTCTCATATACTGGGGTGGGATTTTAGAAATATTAGATGCTACGGAAATGGAAGGAATTAGTTGTCATGTGAAACAAAACACGATATGTATTAACAATCAATATGATAGATATTCCTTACCGTAACCGAATTCGCCTTAGTGAATTACATGGAAATATCAGACTACATTATCGTCGTGATTGTGTGTGTGTTTTTTAAGACCACCAACAGTTAAGGTTATTTGGGCCTAGCACCAATTCATATTTTCAATTCATTATTTTTTTTTTAATAATAAATTGAAAATCCAATTGACACTTTTACCAGCTCTCGGGCTAGAACCCGGGAACTGGGGACTTGTACTTAATAGAGGAACCATAGCGACGCCATGTAAACAACAGCCTTGCTACACACTCGGCTATTCTCAAGCCCTTATCGTCGTGGTATATTTTATTTAAGTGGGCTAAATATGAAAAATTTAGATGCACCGTCGGGACACGAATCTATATTAAGATCTCTGTTGAGGACTAAGGTAAGCCAGCTGCGACTATAGTGTATGGTAAAGTAAAAGTCTACCGACAGGTATCAACACCAAGCTCAGGTTCGAATCCCGAATGCTTTTGATATTTTTTTAATTTTTTTTTATAATGAAAATATATAGGTACCTGCAACTTAGTATTGGATAACAATTTAAAATATAAAAAACTAAAATTACAATTATTTTACTATATTTTAAAAATACAATTATTTGTGTTTAACGATATTCACGTCATCTGTCTGTACCCACGATATAGACATACCTACCCATTTTTTTCATGAATATATTTGTTTCTGTTATTTTGTAACTCGACAAGGTTGTGGTTTATACATTTGTGGTCTTATAAATGTATATTTTAAATTTAATCCACATTGTTTCGATTTAAATAAAGGTAAATAAATATTAAATCTCTCAGAGGATTCGTAAGCTTTCGCCTGTGGTCATCATTTTTTCAAAGTAAAATTAAAATCTCAAAGAGTGCACTGCCATTCCCTTCCCTGCTTGCTGCTATACCACTGCTTCTAAGCTCTCCTTTACACATATCTCTTGTAAAAGATGAAGTACTTTGTAGTCCTTTGTAGAAAAATTAACGGAGATAAAAAATGCTACAGCGCTTTGGACAGAAAAGGAGATAGTAAGTACTAGTACAAAAGGTATGCGTGTTTACAGTGCAGACTCCTTGATTCTTAATTTTCAGTGTAGATTCAGAAGTTGCGTGAAATAAAAAATGTAGACAGTACAATGCTTTCAGGCGGAAATTCAGAGCAGACCAGGCGAAGCATGTATACCGACCAACCTCTGATTGGCGTAAAAAGAGCGAAGTAAATATACAAGATGTTTAATTTTGAAGTTCTCAAAAACGATTATATCAGGCATTTATTTCGAGAAAAATTATTTTTCTAGTTTGTCAGATTACTTCAAACTTATATGACAAAATTATATGACATGGAAAAATAAATTGATATACATTAGGCAGAGGTAACAGTATAACAGTTAGTGACCCCAAAATAAATTTAAAAAAAAAATATGTGGAAACATATTATACAATGCAAAAATCAAAATTTCCTACATTCTGTCATTAGGGTCTATTCTGCTATTCATAATAATTTTCAATTTGATTGATGAATTAAATGCAATAATAATAAAAATTCGACCGATGACGAGTCCTATACTTCCCACCTAGTAAATATTTGCAAAAAATAAACACTCTTCTTTTATTCTTTGAAAAAAAGCATGGCCCTCTTTTTTGTTTAGTCATCTATTGATGGCTAGCTTAATATAGCAAAAATCATGGTTACCTTGATTTACGTACAATTTTTATTTTTTTTAGTAACATATTTTTTCTCGAAAACTGTACATTTTAGAGAAAAAAAATATTTACATTTTTTTCATATTATAACATCTAGAATTCATTTATATTTCTTTTACCTATGTTAATACGTGACATTGAGAACGTTTTTTTTAATATCTCAGAATCCACTGAACCAATTTGACTCAAAATCTAATCAGATCTAAGTTAAAGGTTGATACACAATAGAACAATCGGCATGGTCGTATGTTGTTCCGTTTTTACGATATCGAAGGCGAAAAATTGACCACATACACACACACACGCACAAGCACATACACACACAGACATCAGTCAGAAAATGATCTTAAATGATTGCTATGGTCTCAAAACGTGAAGAACTGTTAAAATCTCGAAATATTTTTTTCGGACTAAATCCATTACTTCCCTACCAAAGTATAGAGGTGGGAAATAATAATTTTATTTATCAAATATATACTCGTGAAAGCAGCTATTGACACATACTTAGGCTACATGTTATACAAATATAAATAAAAACAAGGATAGCAGCTAGTCTACTACGTAAAAAAACAGATACAGAAAAGCAGCGAAGGAAATTACAACTCTTTAATACATACGTAGATAGGTATATATCCACAGACGGATACCGTCCACACAACACCCATCTGCTCTTCTCTTATCAGGGGCTAATCTGCACAAATAGGGAGATTTACGTTAGTAAGCCAGAGACGAATTCTACATTTTAAAAAAGAAAAATTACATGTCAGTGTTGGGATTCTAACCCGAAACAGTCCCCATTACTCTCAAAAGATGTGTAAACATTCAGATTCGAACACTATGACGGATAACCTTAAAAAATGTTGACTGAAGGCCAAAAAAGTTCGAAAATGGCTTTGCATCTTCGTGACATTTCAGCGAGTCATTACTCTAACAGAAATATAGTAAGCTGGGCAATAAATATGTTTACAAATTATTAAAAACTGTTATTTATATTTTGTTAAAGCCTCGTTGTTAAAATTTGTCAGACGCAAGAAAAGTAATAATTATTGTTTTGCACACAAAATTAATTAGAAATTTTGTTTTTGTTTTGAAATTTTCATTTATTTATATTATACCATATTTCACCTCGATTTTGGTCCATTACCGTAAATGTCAGTTGGGTGCATTATCTTAATCCGAACGCCGAATTCTATTTTTTAGATTGGATGCTAGTTAAACAATTTGATCGGAATAGATTAGGAAAGGAAGGCGTAGCGGAGTCGCAACTGTCTCCTTCTAACTAGAATCTGCGTTTGACGTACGTTGTGAATTGAATCACTCTTTCCCTTCTCCTTCACCCAATGACACTACAAACCTGTCAAATTTCATTCATTCTACAGACATAACCTCGTTTTTTTAAACGCGTCGTCGTTAATAATTAAAGCATTTTTTTATGAGATGGTGTCTTGTACCTGGACGCAGTTATAATGAAAATTGTAACTGCAAAAAGTTTAAATTTCCGACTGAGGAAAAAGCTAAAATAATAACTAGATATCCAATATCTAATTGATGAAAAACATTTTTTTTATCCTTTTAGCTTACTCTCCATTGATCTAGCGTAGCTCAAATGACTTCAGAGCACTTTTTCAACTCTAAATGGAAAGAACAAACTCAATTTCTAATTATAATTGCTTAAATTATACCTCGACAAACGTCAACGAGGAAGTTATATTAGAATTAAACGTCACTGGCTGAATCAGTGAATCAAGTTAGGACATTCATTTTTCATAAATCTATAATTTCAAATAAATAAAGTTTTGTAGCCAATAATGACGGGATTTATTAATTATTTTTAAGAAACAGCCATTGTTTTGGTAAGAAATGTGTTTTAAGAGAATAGTAACGAATATTCCGTTAAACTCCATACATTTTTGAACGTCGACTCCATTTTAAATTTCGTGCTCGTATTAGGACCGCCTACTTCTGTAGTCTATTGTGCTGACAGACAAACAGACTTCGTACAAAAACACTCCGGGGACATCAAGAAGAGAAAGTATTTTGAAATTGTGAAAAATAAATTTTGATCTAAGTAGTACCATTCCTCACTTGAGTTGGAATAGTAAAACTTATATAAGTTCATCTATACTTTGAATGTACCTACATCAAGAAATTGTAACTTGCATTTTGTAATATTAAGATTCTCTGAAGAGGGCTGACAAAATACAGCCAAAAGCTATAAAGGGAAATAAATATTAAACGAACTTTTTTCAGGTGTATTTTTTTTTCTTGTTTAATCAAATTATTGTTTTTTTCGTCCATCATATTATATATCTTTAATAATAGCTTAATAGCGGGAAATAAGGACATTTACCTGTGCAATATGTTTTATTTTATTGCCAATGTTTCGTCAACATTGTTGACTTCTTTAGAGCTCTATAATGAACAAAAATACAAAGAAAGACATACCACATACACAATTACTAAATCAACACAATCATAGAACTACGATATTTAACAATTAATCATAATTGTTGCACACTAGTCAAAATCATAGTTAATAAGTTCCTTGTCCAATGTCCATATGTTATTCAATTCTAATCCGCACAATAAAATTAATAAAACTTCCTTTTGTCCAATACATTCTCATTTCAAAATTATAAAATTATAACCTAGCCTCATTTCATCTGTCATCATAAAATTGTTATTTCTAACTATAATTTTAAATATTTTGAAGGATTTGTATAAGAGAGCCGGACTTTGTATTTTATAAATGTAAGGTTCAAGAAAATGGGCATTAATTACGTTCCTACTGTAGTTGTCCGTCTCTGTATCAAAGGAATTGTTACATCTTTGTTTAGGCATATTCGTGTAGGCTAACACAGAACATTGACTGTTGCTTTTCTATTCACTGAACCATGCGTCTACTAATATCTTCTGTTACAATTCTGCATTCATAAATAAGGGATTGGCAAAACCAGTTTCTTTAATGTTCCTATATTATTAGGCAATGGCTTGGCAAGTTTTTGCTCGAACACATCCCTAATTATAAATAGGTAAATGCTTGATGATTATTTTTAATTTTTACATAAATAATTCGAATTTCAAAATAGATATCCTTCAAGTCAATTAAATATTGCATTAATTTAAATTTACACTAGCGGCCCGGTCTTCGCATGGGTGCTATGAATTTATGATTTATCAATACAGTACTCACTCGCTTCACTCGTTCGCTCTAGTTATTATAGTCTATGTCTTAAAGCAAAGTATCACCTATCGAACAGCGAAAAAAAATTGAAATCGCTTCAGGAATTTCTGAGATTACCCCTAATTTTCACCCGACGAAACTAGATCCCGGCTAATTATTATAGGCTATGTTCTAAAGCAAAGTATCACCTATCGAACATCGAAAAAAAAATTTGAAATCGGTTCAATAATTTCTGAGAATAGTGAAATTCTTTTTTAAATCGGTCTTCTGAGATTACCCCCGACTTTCACCCGGATGAAACCGGGCCGGCCAGTTTCAATTATAGGTACATCTAAGCCTTCCTCGTGAATCCGTCTATCTAATCGTAAAAACCGGAACAAAATCCGTTTAGTACTTACGGAGAAAATCGAGCACAGACAGACAAACAGACGCGGCTGGGGACTTCGTTTTATAATATGTAAGGGGACCGTGAGATGGGGGAAGATAAGGTAGTGAGGAGGAGATTAGGGAAGGGGGAGGGGGGTGTAAACATAGGGTGGGGATGAGGTAGAGGGGGAGAGAGATTGTAGATTATATATGCTCGACTACTGAGATCATTAGCGTCTATCCGCCGGGATAAGATACCTGCTTAGTTATGGAATGTACTTGGACAAAAGTATTTTCCAAACCCTTGCTAAATCTACCATATTCTGAGATCAAAGAAGTTGAATAGCTAATAAACAAAAACCCTTGCATAGTTAATGAATGCAAGCCACATGAAATGTGAACTACTGCTATATTTCCTTGCAGAATGCGATTCGAGTTTAGACTTAGTAATTACATTTTGCATACACAGGTCGCTCCTAAAATCTATAGTGCAATATATCAGTCAACGTTATGTAATCTTTAATAGTGTCATTTTTTTAGCGTTCCATATTTTTTTAGGTAAATACTTATAAAGGAAATGTATACAAAAAATCTTGAGAAGAACGAATTAAAAAAAGCTAACCCCCAAAATTAAAATTCAACTTTTCTTACTTGATGTCAAGGCAGTAGTACCTACTTGAACATCTTAGGAATACTTTTCCAGGACACGACTTCTTCGTAGAAGAGCTACCTAAAAGGGATGACGCTTTTAGCCTTGCTTTTAAAATAGGAGCTGATATTTCATTAAAAGAGGATCTGGAAAACCCCCAAAATTGGCCAAAAAATGTTTTAATAAAAAAATTCATGTTTTTTCAGAGATATAAAAATAACCAACGAGCAATTTTCACGCGCTAGCGATAAAAATAAAGCCCGAATCCAAATGGGTAATATCAAAACCGTTTTACCGAAAGTATTAATTAAACCAACTAAATTAAGTATTTGTCACTTGAATGTACAATCTATTAGAAATAAATTTAATGAACTACAATCGTTTTTATGTGATTATAATTTTTCATTGATATGTGTAACGGAACATTGGCTGTCAAAAGGTGAAGTCTCATTGTATAAAATTGATAACTACAAAGTGGTAAATTTCTATTGTCGACAACAATCTAAACATGGCGGGGTGCTAATATATGGCAAAGACAATTTAGAGTGCAAGAAAATTAATTTTGTTGACAATCTTTCCACTGATAAACATTTTGAAATTAGTGCGGTTAGCATTGTTGATGTCAATCTCGCTGTGGTTGCCGTGTACAGATCGCCAGATGGCGATATAAATCTGTTCATGGATAATATTTATATTACCTTAAATAATTTGACGAAACTAAATAAAATAGTTGTGCTAACAGGAGATTTAATATCAATTTTAACGTAAATACACCTATAGTTAAGGATTTCATTAACCTGATGTTAAGTTTTGGAATGGTAAAAACAATTACTGAGTTTACACGAAACCAAGGGAAATCACACAGCTGTATTGACAATATATTCACTAATGCGGATATGTATAGGGCGTCAGTAATTGTTTGGCCTTTATCTGATCATGAAGCGCAACAAATAGTCTTTAAAATCCAATATGTCACAAATGGTTACGTTAGACCAATAAAAATAAAAATAAAAAATATTAATGCAACAACGAAGGAGACTTTTAGTGAGTATCTTATGAATGAAAAATGGGAGAATGTATATAGTACAACAAATGTGAATGAGAAGTCTGAAAGTTTCCTAGAAACATTCTTATATTATTACAATCTTTCTTTTCCGGAAACAGAACTTGAGATAAATAAAAAAAAGAAAATTCACAGTTACTTCCCCGAGTTAAACAATCATAAGCAACATTTAAAATTACTGTACGATATCCAAAAATATACTAATTCAGAAGAGGCTAAAAACAATTTCAAACAATTTAAAAAAATGTATCACAATATGATTAAGGAAGCTGAAAAGAACAAGTATGAAGGTATAATTGAATCATCTCAAAACAAAGCTAAAGCCACATGGGGCGTTGTCAACAGTATATGTGGACGTATCAAAACACATACGCACAACTACAATGATCTGAAACCAGATGATATTAACGTCTTTTTCACGAGTATAGCGGAAAATATTGTTAAAAACCTGCCTCACAGTTGTTCTACTTCAGAAGAATTATTAGTAAATTATAAGATAAATACATCACAATCATTGTATTTTACCCCAGTCATACCTCAAGATATAATTAACTCAATAAACTGTCTAAAATTAAGTGACACCAGAGATATCTATGGGATTTCATCAAATTTAATTAAACATAATGCTGAGTGGCTAGCGGCGCCCCTTTGTGAGATAGTCAACACTGCTTTAACCACGGGAATTTTTCCTGATAATCTTAAACTTGGAAAAATAATTCCGCTATTTAAAAATGGTGACAATAAAGATTATTCGAACTATCGACCTATAGCAATATTACCTTGTTTTTCAAAAATACTCGAGAAAATAATGTTCAATCAAATTACTTGCTTCTTAAATAAACATGATTTCTTCTCGAAGTCACAATATGGATTCCGAAAAAACAGCTCAACTACAAGTGCCGTATTACAGTTAGTTAGCTACATACTTGAAAATCTCGAAGATCACAAAATGGCATATAATATCAGTGTTGATTTGAGTAAAGCATTTGATTGCGTTTCATATGAATTTCTAATTCAAAAACTAAAATATTATGGACTACGAGGCTTTGCATCAGAACTCATCTGCTCGTACCTTACTAACAGATGCCAAAGAGTTTTTATAAATGGCAAATATAGTGAAAACAGGTCAATAACAAGAGGAGTGCCACAGGGCAGTATACTAGGGCCGCTACTTTTCCTAATCTATATAAATGACTTACCAATAAATATGCCTTGTAAATCGATTCTATATGCGGACGATACGTCTTTTATATGCAATATTAACCATGTAAATGAAGTGGGAAACAAAAAAACTGAAATTTTAAATGTCGCACAACAATGGTTTTCAGCAAATGAGCTTCAGCTCAATGAAAGCAAAACGTTTCACCTTCTTTTCTCAAACGATTATGCTAATGAATTTACAAATGCTAAAATATTAGGCATATATTTGGACACCAGACTGAACTGGACGAAACATATAGATTATGTATGTGAGAAACTTAGTAAAACACTATATGCACTAAGAAAAATCAAAGAATCTACAATCAATGTAAGCACTATCATCACTGCGTACTACGGGCTATTCCACAGTGTAATGACATATGGTCTTATTATATGGGGCAATGTCAAATACGCAAATAAGGTTTTTATATTACAGAAAAAGGCCATAAGAATTATAGTAAACGCTTCGAGCAGGGAACACTGCAAATCCCATTTTATTAATTTAAAAATAATGTCCTTTTACTCACTTGTTTTATACCAACAACTGATATATATTCACACTAACTTAGACGAATTTGAAACTAATGAAGAAACACACAGCTATGAAACGCGATTCAAATCAGATATTAAAATACCTCACCATAGACTAAAAAAATCGGAACAATACATATTCGCAATCCATCAATATAACAGTTTGCCACAAGATATTAAAAAATTGAACCTAACTAGTTTCTCGAAAAAATTAAAAGGACATTGGTACTTAAATGCATTTACACATTAGATGAGGTCGTGGAATGGAGTACTTAACATTAAGTTTTAACTGAACCTTATTAATAACATTAGTGAATTGTTCTGTGAATTTTATTGTAAATTTTAATGTAACTTTTATTTGTAACTTTTTATTGTAACTTTTTCATGAGTTTGTACATTTCTTAGGAATGATCTCTATATTGACAATGGCATTGTAATTTTTTATTTACGTATAGCCAAATAAAATTATTATTATTATTATTATTAATTGGGCTACCACTTATTCCCACATCTGTGCCAAATTTTAACTTTCTATGTTAAACGGTCTCTGAGAAAAATGTTTGTGACAGGTGCTGCAGACACCGAGGTGATTCAGTAAGTGTTCCGTTTTGCCGATTGGGGAACACCAAAAATTGAACCAAGTTCGCAATAAAGGAATCAGAATGCTTCTAAAAGGGATAACATGATTTTTCCCTTAATTTTACAATCACATGCCCTATCAACGTTCAGAGCTGCGCAAAGTACTTCGAAAAAGTAGTTAACTACAAACTACTATTATTACTCATATAAAAATGTACTTAAACTACTATTCAAACTACTTTGACGAGAATGGAGTTTAAAGAGTGTTCTTTATTATTACTTTATAGAATAATAAAATGGAAACTAGTGGAAACAATAATTGGATTTTCAATTATCAGTAATAATAATAAAAGTGCAAAGAGAGGTATTCCAGTGTTACTTCTCTTAGGGTTTCGTACCTTCGAATGGAACCCTATTACTGCATGGTGGACAGATTACATGGTGGTGTTTATCGTTTCTCTCTTGCACATTATTTCGTGGCGATATAATTCTATGTTCAAAATAACATTGAACAAGCCGTGAGGTGGGTCGTTTATTAGGACTAAAGTGCGACCCTTGAGATCCACACGACGAACTTCCCAGTTTGATAAATATTTAATAATAATAATTAAATTAGATATTACACAGAAAAGTAATCATTTTAATCATTAAAACATAATTATTATTTATTTTTAACAATAATTAAAAAAAAAAAACGGCTGAACCGATTTTTATAAAATTTATGTCAAATCAAAATGACGTTAACACGCTTCGACTGACACCCTTACGAAGTCGATATATTTTTTTATTCGCGAGATATTGTGTAAAATCTACTTTTTTGGAGTCTATTTGGTTAAGAAAAAAGAACGGCTGAACCGATTTTGAAAAAATTTCTTTCAGATCATATTTACGTTAATATGCGTCGATTGGCACCCTAATGTAGTCGATATCATTTTTCATTCTCGAGATTTCGTCTTAGAAAGAAATGGGCACATACGTACGTACGTACACACACACACACAGACATCTTTTCAAAAATAGTTTAAAAATAGTGAAGTGACCTTGAAACATAAAAATTTGTTAAAAATTTTGGTTTCGATTTTCGGACCCATTACAATAACTTCTAATGGGAAGTTAAAAATACGCACTTTTGGGAACTTTTTACTTATAAATTCTCAAATTTTTTTTTATGTATTTGTAACGCCAATTCCAACCCTAAAAAAATGTGGGATGACCCTATTCACAAGGCCACTAGGCAAGATGCAAACGAAATAACTGATAGAAGACACTTTTCACGCGCCGATGTTTTACATTATTCTGATGACATTGTACATTTATAGGTACCTAATTCTATAACCGGTGTCCGGTCTCAAGGTCGAACATAGGAAATTAACGTTGTGTGCCATTTTTAAGTATTTTTGGCTTTTACTTCTACTCGTATAGACTATAATAAAAAAAAAACTCGGGTCGCAGTGCCAAAACCCTGCCGACAATATAGTGTATTTGCTAATTGTGGCATTGTGGCTTTATTATGTGAACTTAAGTTTGTTTTTGGACAAAATAAAAAATTTAACCCCTTAATACATCCCTTAAAATAATATTTTTTTTCTTAATTTCAATATTTTTATCAATGCAACCTCGGTACCAAATTAAATACACCCTTCAGTAAGTAAAGCACTATCCGCGAACTAGTGTTTTCATAAAGTTTGTAAGTCCGGTCCTGTCGGGCCGATTTTATTAAAATTTTAGCAGTACATTTTAATCGTTACTAAAGGGTTAAATTTCAATTTTGAAACTATTCTGAGAATTTTTTCGGCATTTTTGGGCCCAAAAACATTTTTTAACCCCTAAAAACCACCCTTAAAATAGTCCGATTGGGCCCATTTTAAATAGGCTTCGTGCGGTGATGGATTTCAACGTGCCTACCAAATTTCGTAAAAATCAATTAACTCTTTCGAAAGTTATAGCCCGCACACATATATATATATATATATTGTCATGTCGTTAATCACTAATGACATATTTGTTTATAGCATTATTCTTATTTTTAATAATGTTAATTAATTTTCCTGGTCAGACTTAAACTTATGTGTCGCGAAGTATCATTATTGTTAAATGTAAAACTTTACATCGGAATCGAGTGCCTTTGGTCCATGTTTGCTATTTCTTAGTTACTAAAATAAAATATTTTTTTGGATTATTGTGAGTTAACTTATGCTAGCAACGAGAAAAAATATGAACAGTTGTTGACTGAGAGAAAAAAACTTGGACCTCGGGAAGAAACGGACGTATTGTTTTTGGCTCCAAGATAAATGATTAACTTTATCCGATTACTAATTCCACCAAGGATTAACCGCAGATCGGAATCACTATGGACTTATAGTATCGTCACGTAACATTTTTCCTTTTCTTATTATAATTTAATTAAGTACTTCCGCTAGTTATTGGAAGCTTAGCTCTAAAATATGGTCTAAGCCATGTTCAGCCCGTTTGGGATTTAAACTTTCCTTTCTTATTTGATATCAAACAGTTAAGTTTTTCTAATCAATGTAAATATTCCTAGGTGATCAAATAGTTATATTTCTCTATTCCATTTAAATATTACTATGGAATAATGATGTCGACCTCGCCGTCCTTATTTCTATACTGTTTAACCATTATGTTAAAACATTATGTAATATGAAATCCGAACGGATGATCTGATATTCTGTTATGTAACCTAAGCCTTCTAGTTAATAAATTGTTTAATATGCATTTAATTTATTTATTATTTTTTTCTTGAAAGGTTTGGAATGTTGCTCTGACTGAGGAACCACTCTGAAATTATCAAATATATGGGCCCACTATTAATACCTCCCCAGTCAGAACATAAACGTTCCAAACATTTCCAGCGTACTTTCTCGAATAATTTACAGGTATAATGGACTACGGAGAAACCCCTCCACTGCCGCACTTCAATGGTAGCAGAGCGTAGTTGTAGCCCTACGTCCTAGAAACCTGTCTCCAGATGCCAGTTCCTGTTTCCGACCTGTTCCCGACCTGTACCCGATCCTGTTCTCGAGACCGTCTACGCCTGCCAGCGTTCCTCCACCAGAACCTCTGGAAATCGTCCTCCCAGTTCCGTCCTGAAGAAATCTTTTCTCCTAGTAAGTCTGAACCAGTATCTCTATTCAGGTTGAACAGAATTATAACAATCATATTTCAATGTACCTATGACCGAATATATGAAATTTTACTTAAAGTTTCTTACATAACCGGCACAGATCTTGACATGTTAATTAGATGTTAATTTAGTTATAGTACCCCTCAAAATTTGTAGTAGAACCCGTTGGGTAGAACAAATTACCCCAACAACAACAACCCCTCTTTCTATTTTTAGTTTTAAGCCCCTTTCCTGTTCGTCTATGTCCCTTAGTTTTAAGCTAGTTTTAGTTTATATAAAAAATAGTACCCCTCAAAATTTGTAGTGAAAAGCGTTGGGTAGAACAAATTACCCCAACGACCCCTAATTTTAAGTTTTGTAATAAGCCTCCTGCTTGTTTAAATATGCATAAAGTCGATCCTTCATATTTGAATGTCCAGTCCGTGTCTCCAGTTCTTTTAGCCCCTTTCTTGTTTGTCTAAGTCCCTTAGTTTTAAGTTAGTTTTAGTTTATAAAAAAAAACATAAATAAATAAAATAATTTATTCTTTTATGAATATCACTGTCTCCTGGGATACGTTAGTTTTGGTACGTCTGATATTTTTTGACTAATTCTTAGTTCACCTGTCTATTCAGGCTGCTGAATTTCTGCAGGTCGTGTATTGGTGATCCGGAGTGTTGGCTAACATCCTATAATTTCCAGATTATAATCCGTTAGCAATTGGGCCGTAAACTGTATCCGATTTTGTCCAGTATTTGGTTTTATCCTGTTTTAGTTCGGAGTGTCACTACAAGTAAAAGAAGTTTAAATAAATATCTTATTATTACTGTCTTCAAGATTCAGTCGTTTCCAATTCGTATCTAATAGTTACCCAGTTTCATATTCAACTTAATTAGTTAGTTGAATTTTTTTCAGTTCGGTAATGATCTGGTTAGGGTACAAAAGAAGATCCAGATTTATATGTTTTTAAATCTGAAATTATTCTTGGCTCTATGCTTAGATCTTTTCTGTTCACGAAGTCCTTGTTCCTTTATTAGGCAAGAAACGAAGTTGCTGTAATGTTGGAATGAAACTATAAAAGAAACGACAAGATTTGGTTCTGGGTTTCTCGATGTCAAGATTACGAATTTTATTTCGTGTTTTATTTTTCCTTCAAGAGATACTAGAATTTCAAGATTTGTTTTCTAACGTACCTTGTGTTGCTAATCTACATTCCTATATCTAGTTCTTCTTCGAGAGTACGTCAAGCTTGCTTTGATCTTGACTCAGATTTCATTTTCTATAAATGATTTGTTCTTTAAGAAACGTTTTCCATTCCATGCTCATTTCCATATGAGTACAATTCATTGTTGTATTAATTATGTTCATTTTGTTAACAACAATGATTTCATTTTTCTATAAATGAAAATAAATGTGGTTTTAATTAATTATACTTTTTGTTAAAACAATGTTTCCTACCTGAAGTGTAAATAGTCTTCATGGTTTAAAAGTACGTTGATAAGTATGGGATTATCAACAAATTGTCTCTGGACAATTTACATTGTGATTTTGTACCAAAAGTTTAAAATGTCTTTTGTGTTATACAATCTGTGTCCTTAATTTATAATTTTGTTAATTATTGTCTCTGAACAATTAGATTGTTATTTTATTAACAATAATGTTTCTTACCTGAAGTTAAATACTAATTAAAGGTTAAGATGGTCGTTGATATTTATGGGGTATCAACCATTTATTGTCCTTGTACAATTGATCTTGTAATTTTGTGCCAAAAGTTTAAAATGTCTTTTGCGTTTCACCTGTTCATTAATTTGTTGTTTTGTCAACTCTTGACTCCGAACGATTATTTTTGTTTTTGTAAACAATTATTGGCCACGTATTGTTTTCTTGTTTCGGTTTGCGATAAGCTACGTTTGCATGAAGTTTGTATTAAAGGTTTTCATTTGAGGTCCTTATTCGATACCGTTACCTTCGTATTTTTATTATTGAGTTTTCCAGTGGTCAGTTTCCTTCTCGATCCTGTAGCTGGTGGAAAAGAGAAATATAAGCTCACTTCGAACAATGGGAATGGTTTTATAAATATTATTTTAATTTATTAAACAAACCTTGTCAACAAAAGATTTAATTTTGTCCATTTGATTGTTCGGCGGTTCAGTTCAACAATTAGGTTATGTTTTAATGTTAAGTCACGGCCCAGTGTCAATTTGAATTCTATTGAGTAATTCGTATTTAATTTTAAGTTTGTTTCTTGTTTACGATTAGTTGTGTTTATCAAAATTCTTAGTAATACTTGTCGCTTAGAACGAATTAATGAGACAAACCTCCATTTCCTGATTTAACTGTTATGCCGATCCAACAATTCTATTTAGTAATTCGTATTGTAATTTCTTAAGCTTGTTTCTTGTTCACGACTAGTTTGAGGTTATCAAAATTCTTAGTAATACTTGTCTCTTAGAACGAATTAATGAGACAAATCCTCCATTTACTGTTTTAATTGTTAAGCCAGGTTCTACAATGATTTTTGTAAGTCGTTTCTTATATTTTTTTTGCTTGTTTCTTGTTCCTTATTCTTTTGAACTACTTGTGTTCGCTGAAAAATAGTTGTGTTTCTCAGAATTGAATTAGGTTAGGTTAGGCGGTTTTATGTCCCTGTCCATTATTGTACTATTTTCACGTACATATGTTAATTTTAAGCTCGATCTCGTCCACGTTATTTCGAACTTTCCACAGTTCATATTAGTTATTAAGTATTGTTCCGTATCTTTTCGGTTCATTAATGTCAATTTTCTGTCTGACACTTGATTTTGTTTGACATTTATCATTGACGTTTATTACGCTCACTTGGATACCTTTTAGGTGGTCACGATCTGTGTGTGTGAATCACCTAACGGTTATTAATAATTATTTTTAATTTTATGTTTCAGTTTATGATTCTATTTGAGTTAATAGATTTGATTGACATTTTGGTCATGGGTTTTAGGATCTTTTAGATTTTTAAAATAAAACTCTTTTTCTTAAAGACGACGAGATTGTCATGTCGTTAATCACTAATGACATATTTGTTTATAGCATTATTCTTATTTTTAATAATGTTAATTAATTTTCCTGGTCAGACTTAAACTTATGTGTCGCGAAGTATCATTATTGTTAAATGTAAAACTTTACATCGGAATCGAGTGCCTTTGGTCCATGTTTGCTATTTCTTAGTTACTAAAATAAAATATTTTTTTGGATTATTGTGAGTTAACTTATGCTAGCAACGAGAAAAAATATGAACAGTTGTTGACTGAGAGAAAAAAACTTGGACCTCGGGAAGAAACGGACGTATTGTTTTTGGCTCCAAGATAAATGATTAACTTTATCCGATTACTAATTCCACCAAGGATTAACCGCAGATCGGAATCACTATGGACTTATAGTATCGTCACGTAACATTTTTCCTTTTCTTATTATAATTTAATTAAGTACTTCCGCTAGTTATTGGAAGCTTAGCTCTAAAATATGGTCTAAGCCATGTTCAGCCCGTTTGGGATTTAAACTTTCCTTTCTTATTTGATATCAAACAGTTAAGTTTTTCTAATCAATGTAAATATTCCTAGGTGATCAAATAGTTATATTTCTCTATTCCATTTAAATATTACTATGGAATAATGATGTCGACCTCGCCGTCCTTATTTCTATACTGTTTAACCATTATGTTAAAACATTATGTAATATGAAATCCGAACGGATGATCTGATATTCTGTTATGTAACCTAAGCCTTCTAGTTAATAAATTGTTTAATATGCATTTAATTTATTTATTATTTTTTTCTTGAAAGGTTTGGAATGTTGCTCTGACTGAGGAACCACTCTGAAATTATCAAATATATGGGCCCACTATTAATACCTCCCCAGTCAGAACATAAACGTTCCAAACATTTCCAGCGTACTTTCTCGAATAATTTACAGGTATAATGGACTACGGAGAAACCCCTCCACTGCCGCACTTCAATATATATATATATATATATATATATATAATATATATATATAAAATATATAAATATATATATACATATATAAACAGAATTTCCAAAAATGGTGCCAAAGTGTTCAGGAGGCTATGAAACGTCGAGAAATTTTGGTCCGACCCCTAGGTCCCGCCATCCGACCGACGCCAATAGTGTATGTGCCATATGGCAAATACACTAACAAACAGGTACCTATCTAAGTAATGAAGAATTTTATTGGTTTTTAGTGTATTTGCCATAATATGGCACATACACTATTGGCGTCGGTCGGATGGCGGGACCTAGGGGTCGGACCAAAATTTCTCGACGTTTCATAGCCTCCTGAACACTTTGGCACCATTTTTGAAAATGTCTGTTTATATATGTGATATATATATATATATATATATATATATATATATATGTGTGCGGGCAATAACTTTCGAAAGAGTTAATTGATTTTGACTAAATTTGGTAGGCACGTTGAAATCCATCACCGCACGAAGCCTATTTAAAATGGGCCCAATCGGACCATTTTAAGGGTGGTTTTTAGGGGTTAAAAAATGTTTTTGCGCCCAAAAATGCCTAAAAAATTGTCAGAATCGTTTCAAAATTGAAATTTAACCCTTTAGTAACGACTAAAATGTACTGCTAAAATTTTAATAAAATCGGCCTAACAGGACCGGACTTACAAATTTTATGAAAACACTAGTTTGCGGATAGTGCTTTACTTACTGAAGGGTGTATTTAATTTGGTACCGAGGTTGCATTGATAAAAATATTGAAATTAAGAAAAAAAATATAATTTTAAGGGATGTATTAAGGGGTTAAATTTTTTATTTTGTCCAAAAACAAACATAATAAAGCCAGAATGCCAGTATTAGCAAATACACTATATTGTCGGCAGGGTTTTGGCACTGCGACCCGAGTTTTTTTATTATTAAACAACGAAAAGTAATATATAGTAAAGAAAATAAAATTATAATAAATATTCAAATAACACCCCATTTTCAAATAAACAATATCCCAGTCTTCATTGGAGTAATTATTTATTTTTACTTTAATTATTGTAAAAATGCTTACGTGCACCAATTACGAGTACAAAAGTTTTTTGACAATTTTACTACCTCACACTTCTTTCAGTGCTTTGTTATTCGCCTACTTAATTTGAAATCCTTACTGCAAAATTGGTAAATTTCAAATCGGTATTTTAAAATAAAAATTTGGTCTTATTTTTAGAATCATTTGATGCGTAATAATTTTATCTTTCGATAGGTACCATTACCTTTCTTGTACGTTGAATTGGCGAACACGAATCAGCAAAAATGAACAATACCATGTTAAATCCCGGACACGGGGTATATTAATATAAAATCGATCAATAAAACTCTGTGGTCTTTCACTGTTAAATAATTATTTGATTACACAACATCTCCATTCATCCACGCGCACATTTACCTCCACAATTGTTCATTAAATCAGCGCCTAGGGGCGGGTTGGGGAAGAAAGCACTGACTGAAGCCCCTTTCTTAGTCCAAACCGAACCTTCGGTTAGATTTAATTAACTTACCGCAGTCTGATCACAGCATGCAGGCGTGGGGAGATGAACGGTTGAAAACGGTAAAGCACAAGGGGGAAGGGCTAAGAGCGTTAACTTAATAAGAGGTTAGTGTATCCCGAAAAAGTTTTAATTTATTATAGATTTATTATAGACGCGTCGACATCCAAGGTCATTAGCGTCTTTCAACTACACTAAATAACAACTAACTTAAAACTAAATAACATCACAAAACATCCATGAGCGCAGGTGGGATTCGAACCCACGGCAGTCCAGTCTAGAGGTTGCAGCGCCAAGCACGCTACCATCTAGGCTATACTGCCCTCTTCCCGAAAAAGTCCTTTGGTACTTAAAATAGATACATTTTTGTCACAAATGATTCTATAATATATGTAGGTATACCTATATTTAGTTCAGACAGACTTCTTTGCAAGAGCAATGGATCGTATAAGTTTTACATTTATCCAGTTGAGAATACGACATGAAATAAACTAAACATCTCATATGTTTACATTTGTACATACAGAATTGTGAGAATACCCCACTATTTACCCTGACTATACACTATACAGGCTGTACTACAACTTGCATTTATACTAATGTTTAATCATTATTGTCATTTCTCTTGGTATCGCTTTCGTGAACGTTGCTTTCACCGCACGCATTCGCTAGCGTTAATGTTGGGTTTAAAAGATAATTAACACGAACGTAGGTGCAGGCTAAAAAATACCCTGCATACTTTTAATTAACTTCCCATTGGAAGTTATTGTAATGGGTCCGAAAATCGAAATCAAAATGTATAACAAATTTTTATGTTTCAAGGTCACTACACTATTTTAGAAAGATGTCTGTGTGTGTGTACGTACGTATGTGTCCATTTCTTTCTAAGACGAAATCTCGAGAATGAAAAATGATATCGACTACGTCAGGGTGCCAATCGACGCGTATTAACGTAAATATGATCTGAAACAATTTTTTTCAAAATCGGTTCAGCCGTTCTTACACAATATCTCGCGAATAAAAAATTATATCGACTTCGTAAGGGTGTCAATCGAGGCGTGTTAACGTCATTTTGATCCGACATAAATTTGATAAAAATCGGTCCAGCCGTTTTTTTTTAATGGGAAGTTCGTCGTGTGGACCTCAAGGGTCGCACTTTAGTCCTAATAAACGACCCACCTCACGGCTTGTTTTAAATAGCAATGTGCAGTGTTTTAAGTCAAAATCATTTCAGCCGGTACAAAACAGGCAGATATACATAAATTCTGAAAACACCTTGATAACCTCCGACTTTTTTGAAGTCGCAGCTAAAAACAATAATGTTTTGTAGCCCTAAGGAAGAAAATATATTTTCCGAAACGTCGACAAAAACTTCTTTGAACATCGTATTTTTATAGCCTTCTCCGAACTATTCATCTCCAATATTAATATTATATTTTTGTTATGGCATTTTCAATATTTTTATTGCATTAGTATTTTAACATGATTATATTATAACGGATGATAGTGGAATGAGTACCTACACTGTAAAAAAATTCTTGGTCTACTGCGAACACCGCGGTTTTTCGTTCGCATAAGTAAAGTATAGGTAGACTTGCCATAGGTCCGGATTTAGTCCGGATTTGGTAACCATGGTCGGACTTTTGTCCGGACTCGTAATTACGTCCGGATTTTTAATAAATAAAAACAAAGTTTTATTAAAGAAAGCCCTTACGTCTGAATGGTACTCACGTACGTACGAATGTTACTCAGAATCAGAAGGAGCCAAAGGAAGTCGTGAAAATGAAGCTGGGGTTGAACAAGGACCGAGTCAGTATAGCCATTTTTATTTATATAATAATAAGTGCATGAACATTATTGTATGTTTTAAATTTAAACAAATACATATTGTGTTGAGATTGAATCACAAATGTACTCTGATGTAATTGAAAATTTCGGCAAAAGGGTGGTCTCGTGCCAAAGGAGCCGCGGTGATCATTTGGCCGATTTTATTTTTCACACATAATTGTAGTCGGTCATAATTTTTATTTCTATTAAGCTATTTAATTTTTTAGTGTATTTGCCATAATATGGCACATACACTATTGGCGTCGGTCGGATGGCGGGACCTAGGGGTCGGACCAAAATTTCTCGACGTTTCATACCCCCCTGAACAGTTTGCCACCATTTTTAAAAATGTTTATATATATATGTATGTATATATATATATATATATATATATATATTATATATATATATATATTTATATATATATTTATATATATATATATATATTTATATATATATATATGTGTGTACACGATAACTCTCGACAGACTTAATCGATTGAAACGAAATTTGGTACACACATTGGAACCCATCACCGCAAGAAGCCTATTTAAAATGGGCCCGATCGGACCATTTTCAGGGTTGTATTTAGGGGTTCCAAAAAGTTTTTGGGCCCAAAAATACCGAAAAATTTGTCAGAATCGTTTCAAAATTGAAATTTAACTCTTTAGTAAAGATTAAAATGTGCTGGTAAAATTTTAATAAAATCGGCCCGACAGGACCGGACTTTCAAATTTTATGAAAACACTAGTTTGTTGATACGGATTTACTTATGGAAGGGTGTATTTAATTGCGTGTACTGATAAAATCCATGTCTAATATTGAAATTTAGAAAAATTTAATTATTTTAAGGGATGTATTAAGGGGTTAAATTTTTTATTTTGTCAAAAAACAAACTTAAGTTCACATAATAATGCCACAATGCCTGTATTAGCAAATACACTATATTGTCGGCAGGGTTTGGCACTGCGACCCGAGTTTTTTTTATTTAAGGTGTGTTTCTTTTGGTGGTGAAGTCCGTTAACTCTTATTGGAATTTGGAAAACACTATACTTATAACAAACAAATATTATTTACGATTCCTGTAAAATAAAATATATTTTATACCCGAGGATTTAGAACTAGTTAACATGTTTTTGTATTATTAACAGATATTTAATTACGAATAGGGCGCTTTAAATTTCTTTTAAAATTTGAACATTGAGCCGTTTGAATTGCTGTAACCTATATACTATTAGCAGCCACTGGCAATAGAGATGATATTTTCATTTTTCAAAATAAATCGCTGGAAGAATATACCATTAGATAACTGCACTGTTTACCCTCTGTCTGAGCCATAATCAAACATCAATAAACCGACAGAAAGAAAATTTTAGTAGCTCCGTTTTTGTACTGTCTTTCTTTTATACTATTGAAATAAAGATAATAATATTGCTATTTATAAAAAAAAGAATTTTCTGACGTTCATATTAATATTTGATCCTCAACAATTTTTAAATAACACCTGATAATTTAAACTAATAAGTTGAGTAATAAATATTTTATGACGTAGCTACAATTTTTTATTTTACGGAGAAGTCTTCTGATCGTGTAAAAATTCGATTTTGAGTTTTTGATGAACTTATAGGTACCTACCTACGTTTTTGAAATCCCTAAACCCGAAAAAGTAGTTTAAAATATGTCTGTTTAGTTTATCTGTCTGTGGTCACACCTAGAGCCCAAACTACCGGATTGATTTTGCTCAAATTTTGCATGCGTATTCAAAACGGTAACATTGTGAGACAAAATCACAAAATCCGCTCTAGCTCATATGTGGGAGAGGTGATCTCCTCAAAACCGATAAAACATAAAAAACGAAAATTTTTCTCTAGAAAACGCTTGTAAGGATTTTGGTTAAATTTTACACATTTTTAGAAAATATAGGGACTCCGGGTGTGGAGGAGACGGGGTGTACTGTCTAGGGCTACTCCTACATCGGAAATAGTTGGTATATTTATTGAAGAACGTCTGGCACCTATCTCGAATCACCGAGAAATGAATGAAATTTTGACTTCTTAATAATATATCTGCAATACCTAAGTGCGCAAAATTTCAGAACGCTTACCGAATAGTTTAAAAAATTATATAATTAAGAAATTAACATGAGAACTTATCGGAAATAGTTTAATACTGGTAAAACAAATAGTAATATCACCAAGAAAAAATTAAAATTTTTTTGACGGCCACTTGACACAATAATTTATGTATTAGGTACTAATATTATTATAACACACGACGTAAGTACTATGTACCTATGTTCTGTTATCAGTATTGTACAAAAAATGAATAGTTTTTGCAGTGAGAACTTCCTTAGGCGCGTTAGACACTCTTCGCCTGGGTAGTTAAATAAATTGAACCGTTCGCACGTTCACGTTCGTAACCCGAGGGTGAGATTCGCTTAATCGGGGTTACTCAGCTCAAACACAAACACGTATTTACAGTATGCTGTTAATACACGTCTGGGTACTGACTGGTCACTTTCTTACAACTGTGCCCGGCTGACATACTTATATCATAAAAATGGCACGATACACAGTTACACCGATAGCTAAGTAAGCAGCGTCTTTGCATTGTATGCATAGGAACCTCGGTTCGAAACCTGATGGCACCGTAGCATTTTTGACGTATTTTTTTTCTAAATTCTACATGATATTTATTTATATATTTTTTAATTTCTGTTAAATTCTTTCTTTGACAATAATTATATATTTTTTGAAACCAAGATGGAATAAATTAAAATATAATTTTAGTATTTTAGTATTAAATTATTTTTAGTTGATAAATTAACCTTTTTTGATGAACACTTAGTTGTAGTTTATGATTTCGCTAATAGCCGACACTAAATAATTCGTTAAGATAATTATCGTTAAGGTTAATATTCTTTAAATTTAATTGTATAGGCCGATTTTAATATATTTATGATTAAACTGTGTGATTAAAAAATTATATATATATTTTAAAATTAGAAAATCTGAAGTTTTCACTTCTGTCGTGTGGTCATAAGCACACACACATTTTTTTTTATTTAGTTAACTTGTTATACCCATGACTTATTACCAATAAGAAATTGATTGACAGATGGATATAATGCGCTTACGAAACGCTAAAGTTTCACTGGTGTCTGGTGACAGGTGTGCATCTCTGTTATACAGCCTGTAGGTATAATTTTATGTACAGAAAGAAAACCCTTTATAGGAATGCATACGTAGTTCCGAACTAGAGTTACTATATCTTCTCAAACTAAATTTCTAACTTAAAGAATTGGAAAAATCTTTTAAATACGCCTTTATAATTATTTTTGATGTGATACATCTTATGTCGGGCAGTGAACAGCCGCGTGAGGGAAAATATGCAACGAAATATCTGGTCCGCTCCTTCGTTGCTGTTCTCTCCACCACTGCGGCACTTCTCTCTCGGCTTCCGCGCGCTCGGGACAAAAAATGACAAAAGTATATGTATACACGTATGTCGTATAGGTATGTAATATAGATACTTCACTGTGTATTTAGTTGCGTTTCTGGCTCAGGCATGCTCAAACGCCGCAACCGCGTGTGTTACAGTGCAGTATATAGGATTACGTCAGCATAACAGTTAGTTGCTGCTTTTGAAAAAATATACACTACTACATAGAGAATACCACCGAGTTCAATAACGTTTTCTTTGATGTTTCACATCTGTCGGGGGTCCCGAGACCCACACCCTTTTTTTCAATTAACTTCAATCTGTGACTAAAATGAAAAACGGCATACCTATGTCTTCGTGGTAAAATAAGATTGCGCACTTTATAGATTTCCATTTTTCGCTTAAATAAAAAGATACAACACCGTCGAACGAGCTCATTGGAAATTCATTACAAACAAAGTGTAATCAGCGAAAAACGCTATTAATTACTGCGTCACATGGCGGTACACTTCAATGCTGGGATAACTCTAAAGGTGCTCTAGTATTATACTCTATACACTACACAGAACTTACCGCCGTTGTCTCGATTCGTTTCAAACTAATTTCTCATAGCTGTCTACTGAAAAAATATATACTTTGAACTCAAAAGTTTCTTTTAATGTTACTGCACATACATATGTTAACTAAAGCCACTATTATGTCAGATTATTTCAAAATTTTAGCACAGCATCAGTAAAATCCTATGATACATCTATTTATAGTCTTAGAAAAGATAGAAGTTAACTTTTCCTTGAATTATTTGAGGTTTTCGTTGGTACTATTGTTTCATTTACATGAATCAACCTTTTCATTACAATTAAAAAAAATGTTCCATTCAAAATAAATAGCATTTCTGTATACAAACAGCCTGAAAGCATATCCGTCTATTTCCATTCCAAACTTGCTACACAAAATACTTCCAACCAACCCAATAGGACGGTCCCGTATTTTTTTACAAGCTTTTATTTAACTTGCAATGTATGTTAGTTAGTTATTTAGTTAGCTTGTGTGTTTGTTTAGATCAAAACTTGCAAGTCAATTTTGAACAACTTCCACGTATCCGATCGATTTGAAATTTTATACACATATGTCTTCCCGATGACAATACATGAATAAATCGTTTTTAGAAATAAATTCAACCGCTAAGGGGTTCAAACGGGGATGTAGGGTTTTTTTGACCAATCAACGCCCAGGCCAATATCGCTGAAGCTAGAAACTTGAAATTTGGACAGTTGGTTCTTTTTCTGACGTAAGCATCCACTCAGAAAGGATTTTTCGAATTTCAACCCCTACGGGTGTCAAAGGGGGGTAAAATTTTGAAAGACTATAAAATGAACAAAATAAATATTAGTAAAAATAACTTTTTAGAGACAAGCTTTTATTTAAATGCACTAAAAAGGAAAAAATAATTTTTAATAATTTAAGTTCATAATTATAAAAGTGTGGGTCGTGACTAATAAACTATCATAGAGTTCACGACCCACGCTTTTATAAGTATGAACCTAAAATATTAAAAATTATTTTTTCCTTTTTAGTGCATTTAAATAAAAGCTTGTCTCTAAAAAGTTTTTTTTACTAATATTTATTTATACTTAGTTTATATCGCTCATACAAGACTTTTATTTTATGAGAAAACGCAATTCAGTCGTCAATAATAATAGTGCACTTAAAACGCGTGTTAAACGGGACCCTAATTTGACGAACGAACGTGTAGTTCGCATATCGTTCATTCGTTCATATTTTATCGCGATGACGTCATAATACATCTATTGACTGGACTGTTCGAAACAGATTAAAGATTAAAAGGATCAAAGGTGGTTCTAGATCAGCCCAAATGGGGCACCACATCCTAGGTCAAATCTTGCAAGTCAATTCTGAACGACTTTCACATATCCGATCGTTATTCGTTATGTTATTTATCGAATTTTAAATTGAAAATGCATATGTATTGTATATAAAGAAAAGAACGCTCTAAATCCTGATTTTAGTACCATATCGATCTCTTTAAAAATTGAGAAGTTATAGGCAGTCAAAGTTGAAATCATCACAGAATTTACGTGTTTTTTAACACGCATTACGGGTACCTTCCATACCGAATAAAAAAAAATCCGTCTTAAGAATCCATAGGAAATTTAATGCCCTAAACGATGCTTTTAGTCCTACCTCGATAACTTCAGACATTTTTAACTTCCCATTGGAAGTTATTGTAATGGGTCCGAAAATCGAAATCAAAATGTATAACAAATTTTTATGTTTCAAGGTCACTACACTATTTTTAGACTATTTTTAGAAAGATGTCTGTGTGTGTATATGGTGTGTGTATGTATGTACGTACGTACGTACGTATGTGTCCATTTCTTTCTAAGACGAAATCTCGAGAATGAAAAATCATATCGACTACGTTAGGGTTCCAATCGACGTGTATTAACGTAAATATGATCTGAAAGAATTTTTTTCAAAATCGGTTCAGCCGTTCTTTTTTCTTAACGAAATAGACTCCAAAAAAGTAGATTTTACACAATATCTCGCGAATAAAAAATTATATCGACTTCGTAAGGGTGTCAATCGAGGCGTGTTAACGTCATTTTGATCCGACATAAATTTTATAAAAATCGGTTCAGTCGTTTTTTGTTTTTTTTTTTAATTATTGTTAAAAATATATAATAATTATGCTTTAATGATTAAAATGATTACTTTTCTGTGTAATATCTAAATATTTATCAAACTGGGAAGTTCGTCGTGTGGACCTCAAGGGTCGCACTTTAGTCCTAATAAACGACCCACCTCACGGCTTGTTAAATTATAAGTATTTAAGTCCAAGCGAATTGATGTGCTGATGTATTCCTATCAGATGTAGGTGTTTTCTCAGAGAAAGTACAATCATCTTTCTGAGTGTCGGATCAGACGCTAATGACCTCAGTTGTCGAGAGTCTATAATTTACAATTAATTTATTCTGAGTATCAGCCTGCTGAATCTGATTATATTATAGACGCTGATGACTGAGTTGGTAAGCGTCTATAATCTACAATCTATCTAAAAGTTTATACTGTTTGATATAAACATGTAATTTTACCTAATTAAAATTGTGAATTTTTTCTGTCTGTTTTTCTGTATGTTTATTTATTTATTTATTGTAGATTATAGACGCGTCGATAACTTAGATCATTAGCGTCTTAAATTACATTAAATAACAACTAACTTAAAACTAAATAACATCACAAAACATCCATGAGCGCAGGTGGGATTCGAACCCACGACAGTCTAGTCTAGAGGCTGGTACCAAGTACGCTATCCACTAGGCTACACTGCCCTCATCATGTATGTTAAACTGTATCTTAGCAAGATAATGGCTGGGTTATATCAGAAACGTAAATTGTAATTTAACGAGACGGTGCTATTATACGGAGGTGTTTGTTTAGGTGACAATGTCCCGTTAAGAACTTGTTATGATCATGCAAAACTTCTGTGTCAGTGCGCTTTCGATGTGTCGTCTCCCTTCAACCACAATGAGAGTTCGTAATTCTTCGGGACAAATATTCTGACAAAGTAAGTATCGTGTCTTCAGGCAAAGTAAGGCAAAGAGCCTGCTAGTTACGTCACTGACAGCAAGATAAGAATCTCGCGGCGGTCTGTCTGTTTGTTGGGAAGCATGTTCCCACGGGATCGGCGCGCTCCCTGCATCCCACAACAGTGATAATCTAGCTCCACTCTACGAACGGGACATAATTTCCCTTGTGCTTCTCTACAGTCCATAAGAAGCTATATCTATTGTGAAGCTTTGCGAAAAACAACTAGTCTGCGTACATACATTCATTCAAAACGCTGAATACGAGGTTTGAACAAAAAATATATTAAACCAAGCCGTGAGGTGGGTCGTTTATTAGGTCTAAAGTGCGACCATTGAGGTCCACACGACGAACTTCCCAGTTTGATAAAAATTTAATAACAATAATTAAATTAGACATTACACAGAAAAGTAATCATTTTAATCATTAAAACATAATTATTATTTATTTTTAACAATAATTAAAAAAAAAAACGGCTGAACCGATTTTTATAAAATTTATGTCGGATCAAAATGACGTTAACACGCCTCGATTGACACCCTTACGAAGTCGATATAATTTTTTATTCGCGAGATATTGTGTAAAATCTACTTTTTTGGAGTCTATTTGGTTAAGAAAAAAGAACGCCTGAACCGATTTTGAAAAAAATTCTTTCGGACCATATTTACGTTAATACGCGTCGATTGGCATCCTAACGTAGTCGATATCATTTTTCATTTTCGAGATTTCGTCTTAGAAAGAAATGGACACATACGTACATACGTACACACACACACACACACGCACAGACATCTTTCTAAAAATAGTGTAGTGACCTTGAAACATAAAAATTTGTTATACATTTTGATTTCGATTTTCGAACCCATTACAATAACTTCCAATGGAAAGTTAAAAATTGATTAATGTTTAAAAGTAAATGGTTAACTTAATAATATAATATTTAAATAGCACAATTTGATTAAAATAAAAATTCAAATCAAACATTTTAATACAAGCTTTTATTTAACTTGCTTTCCTGTCTGTCTGTCTGCCCGGGACAAAACTGACAATCGAATTTTCGACCACTTCCCGATATCTAATCAAGCTTAAATTTTGCACACACCTTTGGTTATGAAAACAATACAATATAGTATATTTAATATTATGGTTAGATTCAATGTGGGGGCGGCCACTACAAAATGGCAGATTACCTTATTCTTTACAACCCTTTCGACATGGGTATCAAATAAAAGGGTAGGTATGACAAGTAGAATACAATAAGCTGTGTGACGTCATTCGAAATTCAATATGGCGGCCGATACAAAATGGCGGATTACCTATTTACAACCCCCTTGATATTGGTATCAAATGAAAGGGTATGACGAGTAGAATACAGTAAGCATTGTAACCTCATTATAAATCTAAAATGGCGGTTTATAGTAAAAATATTGGAAGACTAAAAAAACAAAATAAAATATTAATATAAAAAACTTTTAAAAGACAAGCTCTTATTAATAAAATGAACTAAAAAGGAAAAAAATTATTGTTCATAATTTAGGTTTATAATATTACCTAAAAGCACGTGAGTTGTAAACTCTATGATAGTTTATTAGTCACGACCCACGCTTTTATAATTAGATATGAACCTAAATTATCAAAAATTATTTTTTCTTTTTTAGTACATTTCAATAATAAAAGCTTGTCTTTTAAAAGTTTGTTTACTAATATTTTATTTAAACTGAAATTCAAGAACATCCGGTAGGTAATGTCAATTTGATGTTAATTAATTAACTAACAACGAGCTCTTCAGCCATTAGGAGTATTAGAGAAACGAAATTTAAAAATCCCCTCTGGTACCGGTTTAAACTCATTAATAGTGGACTGTTTTGTGCTGGGACTTTAATAAGGAATTTATAAAACCGACCCTAGTCTAAATGTCGCATGTCTAGCAACAGGAGAGAGATTCGTTTGGTTTGTTCTGTAAAGTTCTGGTGGTCCATTCTCCTGGGATGCCCCAGTGTCTTTCTTCCAGCGAAAGGTGGGACGGGTATTAAGACGGTGTTCATTGCACGTGAATACCGCGGCAAGGCAATAGATGTCGCCTTGTGTTATTACGCTCTATTAGCTGCCGTGAGAAAGCAACCATCGACCGTATAACGACAAATAATAAGAGCTGACAGTGGCGCAGTTACGAAATGTAGGTACTTTTATGTACATATACAGGGCGTTTAATTTTAACTGACATAATATTACCTTCAGATGTTAAATATCTTCATTTGATTTACATTGGATTCAAGTCATATTATAAAATAGTAGGCTAATTCCGAAATCTACCCAAAAGCGTAGGTTACGCGGTTTTAAAGTTAATATATTGAAAAAATATTTTTTCCTATATAGACCAGGGCTGAAGCCTTTGAAAATGGTAAAAAGTGAAAAAAAAATAATAGTAGGATGAAACCCATTGGAAAAGGAAGAGAATATAACAAAAATGAAAGGAAAAATAATTTACGGGCGATCTGAGGTCGGGAAGTGGTAGGGAGTGAGTTTTTAAGGGTAAAAAACGGTTTATCTCGATTTCCTGCAAAACTACAAGTCCTATGGAAAAAAGTTTAATGACAAAGTTGTAGGTAATAAAAAGATCTACAACTTTTGTATCACACTTTTTTCACATAACCTCAAAATTTATGTAAAAAATTCAAATAACCAAGTTTTTGATTTTTTATTTTTATCTTTTACAAAAAAAAATTTTTTTTCACGAAATTTGGTGAAAACTTACCTTTTTATGTCCCAAACATACTGTAATTTTTTTTATTTAAAATATTTATTTTTTCACCTTATTTTGACTTAATATCGAAAAAGCACCCTAATTTTCAATCGAAAATTCTCACGTCAAAATATCTGCTTTTTTAAAAAAGTCGGTGGGCTTTTTGTTCGTTGAAATCTCTACTTTATGATGGTGTAAAAAAAATATACATTACTACGGTAAATGCTCTCAGAAAATGCAAAGAAACGAAAAAAACTCGAATCCGAAAATTATGTCCAATTTTGAGCTATTTATTAAAATTTGCACTTTAATTACTCGTTTCTTTGCATTTTCTGAGAACATTTACCGTAGTAATGTATATTTTTTTTACACCATCATAAAGTAAAGATTTCAACGAACAATAAATATTTTAAATCAAAAAAATTACAGTGTGTTTGGGACATAAAAAGGTAAGTTTTCACCAAATTTCGTGAAAAAAAAAATTTTTTTTGTAAGAGATAAAAATAAAAAACCAAAAACTTGGTTATTTGAATTTTTTACATAAGTTTTGAGGTTATGTGAAAAAAGTGTGATACAAAAGTTGTAGATCTTTTTATTACCTACAACTTTGTCATTAAACTTTTTTACATAAGACTTGTAGTTTTGTAGGAAATCGAGATAAACTGTTTTTTACCCTTAAAAACTCACCCCCTATCACTTCCCGATCTCAGATCGTTACATTCTCTTCCTTTTCCAATGGGTTTCATCCTACTATTATTTATTTTGGTTTCAAAAATTATAGACCCTGGTCTATAATACTTTTTACTGTCAAAAATAACGCTCCCACGATTTTTATGGTCTGTCGCGACAGTTTTGTATATACTCGATTCTCGCAAAGCGACAAAAGTACCTACAATGCTCTCCGAAGCAATAAAACTTGTCGCGTTGCGTCGCTCTTCTGAGAAACTACTTTTGGAAATATGTGAAGTTTTGGAAGCAGCATTTTGTCGCGTCGCGTCGCTGTGTGAGAATTGGCCTTTAATTTGCATCTTTTACATAGGAAGATAACACCATCAAACCCTATATATTAATAAATGGGATGAAATTCTTTCAATATGGCGGTAAATTATCTCTGTATATAGGCCAGTAAGGCAACATAACATTTTTTTTTCTTAGGTAACTAGATATTTTTTAGCTGTTCTGATACAGCTTTTTATTATCATTTCAACCATGTAATTAATTACCAGTGTTGCATTTTCGAGATAAAAGTATTTAAACTATAGATACATACAATACAATACTTGAGATTAATATCAAAGGTACATCTATTAACCCGGTTAATAAAGGTTTTATGTCGCAACTATTTCCCATAGAGCTAGATTTTTCACAGGCGGTAGAGCACCTTTAGACATGTATTTTTACTTAAGTCCCCGGTCATCCCCCTTGTGCTTCCCCCGCCACCCCCTCTTATATAATAATTTTGCAAGACTTTCGGAAATCAGTTTCGAAATATCTCATAAACGGTCGACTTAAGCGATTTTTTCATTATGTAATGTTTTAAAGAAGATTACATTTCCTACAATTTTCATTTCTATAAATTTTCTGTGGTATGAATAGTTAGCGCGCCACAGGTTCTTGAAAAATACGCGCTTTTTGTAGCCTTGGAAACCAATTATTAAAACGTAATATCCTTTTCAATAGCTTTATTTATTGTATTTTTAATGTAATTTTAAATTGAAAATGCACAGGTTCATAAAGCAAAGAACGCCTAAAGTGTGATTTTTGTCCCTTATCGATATCTTTAAAAATTGACAAGTTATGTGCAGTCAATGTTGAAATCATCATAGAGTTTTACGTGTTTTTAACACGAGTTACGAGTACCTTCCATACCGAATAAAAAAAATCCGTTCAGAGGAAATTTAAAGCCCTAAAATCTAAATGACGTTTTTTGTCCTATCCCGATAACTTAAAACATTTTGGAATTATAAGCATTTATGTCCAAGCAATTTGATTGAAAAATTGGCAAATAGAAGAAAAAAACTAATTTTTAAATGCTTATAACTTGAACATTTTTTAGGTTATCGAGATAAGGAAAAAATATCGTTTAGAGCATTAAATTTCCTATGGATACCTAGACGGATTTTTTTTATTCGGTATGGAAGGTACTCGTAACTCGTGAAAGTTCCCTTCTCGCGACTGTCTGTATATTCGTGATTTACTTGAAAACCGCTGGACTGATTTCAATTTGGTTTTCATCGTTGCATGGAATATTATTCAGAGAGTGTTCCAAGATAATTATCATGTGATAAAAGTTAGTGTTGCAAGAATTTTTTTTGATTTCATTTTTAAACAATATCAATTAATTAAAACATTGGTAAGCCACTGTTTAAACGGTTCTGACGCCCTTACCTTCACCAGTTTTATTTTAGGAACGTTTCAACACAAAGAGCTAAAGTGGATTTAATTCACTTTTTGAAATAAAAATTAAAATCAGATATTCTGGTCTTGAGGCGAAATGCTGTCATTATAAATAACCAAACAGAAAACATGAGGATAAAGCAGTGTTTGTTGGATATAACGTGGATACGGTCACATCGCTATTGTTGGATCGTATTTGCCGGAAAGATTGGACGCATATCTCATAGCGTCGCGACGTCTGGCACACAATACAACAATAAACGCTTCGTCTTTATAGATACTTCATACCAACGCTCAGGGCTGTAGTCGAACACCTCATATATTTATACTCTGAACGGAGTCTAACAGCTACAGTATCGTCCAAAAGAAAGTTGAGAGACGAACAGTTTTTTTTTTCACATAGCATTTTCAGAAAAAAATATGGTTAATGTAAAAAACATGTATGATGGGTTACAGAAAGCATTGTCAGAAAATCTGATTTGACAAGGACCTTATAGATTGTGACCACACATATTTCTCCATAAAAAAAGCATCGTAGAATTATTTTAAATGACTGCTCGAAAAATAATTGATCGAATATTTTTCTTAAACTTACATATATTTAACATATAGCTTTTTGTACAATTTTCATTTCGAAACAACGTTCTTCTACGCATTTTGATGAAAATTTAGCTTGAAAAGCGATCTTTTTCTATGAAGATCAATTATTTGTTTTTGTGTGACTACAATCTGTTCTACATATGACAGAGAGTTTTATAACGACATCAGACTGTTGCTGCATCTATAAAAACTGTAATTATACGATCACAATCTAAGGTCATTGTCAAATCAGATTTTTTGACAATGCTTTTTGCAACCCAGCCGTTATGTTTTCCCCTATAACCGTAAAGCACATGATTCTTACCTAGTGCTGCCGTCTAGACAAGGCAAGACAAGACTTTCAAAGTCTTGTCTTGAAATATCAAGACAAGACTTCACTTAAGTCTTGTCTTGAAATATCAAGACTTCACTTAAGTCTAGATTAAAAAACTCTTGCCTTGTCTAATATCAAGACTCTAGATTATTTTCAAAAGTCTAGATTAATCGAGTGGTTTACTTTACTTACTACTACTTAGTTTATCTAGACTCTTGAAAATTGTCTAGAGTTTTGGCAAGTGTGTTGATCTAGATAAAGCAAGTCTTGTCTTGTCTTGAAAATTTCTAGACAAGACTTTTGCAAGCTTGTCTTGAAAATCTAGACAAGACAAGAGTCTAGATCTAGACGGCAACACTATTCTTACCTGTAATAAATAGCGTAACACCATGAGGCGCCAACTCGACATCTCTTGCTAACTCGAGGAAGCTCTTTATAATGAAGCAATGAACCTGAACAAAAATGACTTTATTTAAAGTGACAGACTTAAGCCTTTTAAAAGAAAAAATACGTAACTTCGCGATGTCGCCCCCCCCCCAAATTTTATACGACAGTAATCTCAGAAAATTGATGTGACGAAAAACTGACCGAATATATACGTCATGCGCAACAAATCCAGTGCGCACGTCAGCTATTCCCTTGAACTGTACACACACAAGATGTTTACACATACTGTTACGGATCACCCTGTATATAAAGGGCAGGCGGGAGTTCTGAGAAGCGGTGTCTGCTTGCTATAACAACTAGTACCGGCACGAAGGTTCTAGAGAAATCGAGGAGGCACTGGGCTTACGCCGCGCGGCCTATATAAGCAGCGAGTACGAGTGAAGTCAGTCAGTGTAGATTATACTGTGACAGTGTTGAACAGCGAATATAGTGCGAAATAAATCTGATATAAATACAGTGAATATAAATATTGAAATATAAATAATTAGAAATAAATAATCTTTGTATATGTAGTTATTTGTTAAGTGCTATTTATTGTTTAGTTATTATTGTTGTGTTTTTGATTATTGTAAATAAATATTTATTACGCCAACTCAGAAAATAGTTTTGTAACAATACTATGAATGTACAAGTTGGACACACATGCACCTGCAAGATGTTGGAGAGTATTAACTGAGCTCACATTTTTTAATGTAAAAGTCTTAGTCACAAATGGAGTAAATAAACATACCTTTTCACAACGCTGCTATTGAAAATTCGATTTTCGGTACCTACCTGTTTCAACTCTAGGGATGAACATTTTCAGTTGTCGGTTTTCTCTGTTTTTTAACGTTGTTAAAAGAGAGATAGAGCGATTGGGTCGCGCCAAGTTCAATTCGCATATAATACTAGAAAACGTCAAAATGACAGACATATCTCCACATGGATTTGATAGATCTAATATTTTTGCGGCTTTTTTGTGCGCCAAAATTGCAAGTACCTCAAGTCGAATTGTCAATAAAGTTATTGAGAAAAATAATATGCATTTACTCGGAACAAAACACAGCGAATGCAACGCGTGTGAATTGCTGCCCTCATTCCTCGGGCAGCAAACTTAACTTCACACTAATTGCAAAACGCTGTGTTTCGTCCTTTGTAATACAATATACTATTTCTATTTTTGCACTATGTATTTTCAATTGTATTTTCTTTCTTTTTTGTATAGTGTTTTTTTTCTGTGGTCTGTTATTGGGATTGTCCTGTTGGCTGCATTAAATAAATAAATAATGCCTACACCTAATAAAAACCAGTGTTTGGATAGTTGGCCACACCTATACACTGTACTGAATGTCATGTCGCAAGGACATAATGATGGAGAACTCGCCACGGATAATTTACTCCCTCTATATATAACAACAGGACAAGACACGGAAAATATCATCATGGCGTTGGATGCCGTGCTATATGATGACTCTAATGACTTAGGAGGAGTGACATCAAACATATACTCACTATTATATGACCTACTAACTCATATCAGTCTATCCAAATGAACGTTATCTCAATGTAGCACAAACTGGCAATGATGTTGAATGAAGGTTAAATAATGAATATAATAATAGTACCTTTGACGTCCATTTATTGATATTATATCATAACAGACGCTACCAGGATCATTCACTACTTTTTGACGTGAATAACTTCTAATGTCTCATACTGGGATGGCATTTTAGAAATAATAGATAGAAAAGAAACAGTCGGAAGTAGTTATAACATGTAAAAAAATTATAGACAGTAAGCCATGGTAGCCGTGCGGTAAAGTATGAGTCTATCGACAGGTCCAAACGTCAAACCCATAGCTCCTAAAACAAAGGCTAATTACTTGTCAGTCAAATTTTGAAAGCTCCTCAATGACTAATATTAGGAGGTCCACGATTCGCCGTTGTGAAATGTGTAGACTAGAAATTTATTGATTTTTATTTATTTATTGTAAATTATAGACGCGTCGACAACTTAGGTTTTTAGTGTCTTGATTACATTAAATAGCAACTCACTTAAAACTAAATGACATCCATGAGTGGAGGCGGGATTCGAACCCATAAATTTATGACTATACCTTTTGGAACATCCATTATGTAACACGGTTTTAAATTGTAAAATAAACAAAACGATCCACCCTTAATAGCTCGAGAACGATTTGCAATAATTAAATGAGCTTCGCGATACAGCGAGGTCATCAAAACCCCGACTTAAAAAATATTATGCCTTAATAATTTTATAAATTATTAATTTTATTTATTTTATTGTAGATTATAGACGCGTCGACGACTTAGGTCATTAGCGTCCTTCAACTACACTAAATAACAACTAGCTTAAAACTAAATAACATCACAAAACATCCATGAGCGCAGGTGGGATTCGAACCCACGGCAGTCCAGTCTAGAGTTGCGGCACCAAGCATGCTAACCACTAGGCTTTTATAAATTATTGAAAAAGAACATATTTTGTCACTGCAATCTTGCAGGGAAAAGTTAGTTATAGCGACGATGAAAAGATCAAGAAAATCTATAGATGTTCTTTCTGTAATAGCAAAATAGTCCTTGAAATAAATGTAATTAAACAAGAACAACTTTCTGTATTAGTAATGACGACAGTCATAATTTATTTTTGTAGTAATTGCACTAATTTCGCTGTCAACTTCTCTTCTAGCCCGTCGTTAAATTAAACTAAGTTTACAAAAGATATTAAACTGACGTACTCACAGGCAACCATGTATTTCCACAAGTTCAACTTCTTCTAACACCTCATTTAATCAACTGTTTGGTTGGAACCGAATTTTGAAAACATCATGAATTATACGGAGTCACCCCAAGTTTTTCCGCAATTAATGATCGGATTTGAAAAACAAAAAGACTGTTGTAAACAGAATTGAGAGGCCTTTCGAACTGCGAATCATTTAACACCCCTTTCCATTAAAAAATTTTGGGGTGCAATTCACCCTGCTCCAAGGGTTGAAGTTACGTAAATATTACCAATCGATTTAGATGTCCCCCTTGATTCTAAAATTGACATGTGCGAGCTTTTTTCGCAAAACTGATGTTAAGTGGCCAAAACTTGGGGTGACTGTTTTCATTGGGCCACTCTGTATGTAAATAATTAATAATTAGTAACGGAGGCCTTGTCTGTAACTTCGTTTTGTTGTAGATTTTTAGGGTTTCGTACTGGAACCCTATTACTAAGCTTACGCCGTCTGTCTGCCCTACCTTTAAAAGGCTGTATTTTTTAAACCAGAACAGGTAGCCGGTTGAAATTTTCACAGAATATTTTTTGGTATCTATATCTATACGTCATATAAAATAAAATTATAACTGTTGTACGTGTTGTTAACTTGTTATGCATTACGCTAAAACCTCTGGATAGATTTTAATGAAACTTCGCAGATAGCTATACCTTATAGACTGGGTCTTTATCTCCAATTGTCAAGATATTCCTCATGGGGGATTAGCAGTGTGCGAAAATAGTGCATTGAGTAGTACTAGCGACATCAGAGACTGGATTTGATATTACTATATAAAGTATAAAGTATCATTGGAAATCAGTTTATTTATCTAGGAATCAGTTTGGTAACATGTTTTTTTCAAGAAAACAAGTGATGTTTTGGTGGGTATACAGGATGCTGACCGTGACTGCTGCATATAGGGATTTAACCCGTAAAATCAAACTTTCGCGATTTCCTGCTTCCCTAATTACTTTAGGAAAAATATCTTCGAATAAAAGTTTTAGAACATAATATTCTGCATCTAAATCATTAAACAAAATTAATTTTGCATGCTTTGTAACGGCATAAATTTGATATGAAAATGTCAAAATTACCTCAAAAACAGATAGCGATAGCCATGGAACTTGAACAAAATGATAATTTTTTAGCTGTCAGAATAATTTCTAACCATTTTGTTCAAGTTCCATGGCTATCGCTATTTGTTTTTGAGGAAATTTTGATATTTTCATATCAAATTTCTGCCGTTACAAAGCCTGCAAATTTAATTTTGTTTAATGACTTAGATGCAGAATTTTATGTTCTAAAACTTTTATTTGAAGATATTTTTCTTAAAATAATTAGGGAAGCAGGAAATCGCGAAAGTTTGATTTTACGGGTTAAATCCCTATGTGCAGCAGTCACGGTCACCACACTGTATATGCGAACTGTCAAAATTGTTATGCATATATTTTACTAATAATTTGGTTCAAAAACGTTAATTGGTGTTAAATTATTAAATACATAATACCTTTTTGTAATTGTTAACCAACAGTTTTTGACATTTTTGACAACTTAAAGTAATGTTTTTGAGACTAGCCTCCTATTTTTCTAAATTTTGGTTGTTATATCCGACTAATCGTTCTAACCGGTGTTATTAAACCCTGAAAGTTACGCAACCATCCTGTCTAGGGGCCCGGTCGCGGGGTCCAAAATGCCTTCACATCTTAAAGTGAAGATATGGGTCCGATCAACATTCGTACCGAGTGGCATCTCTCTATCACAAAGTGCAAGGTTGAAGTTGGATTCGTCGCTTGACGGCCCCACTAAAAATAGTTAGAAAAATTAAGTGAAAAAGGGCACATTAAAAAAATTGTAACAAAAGTAATTTATTCAATTATTGTTAAATATATCCAATAACCGACAAAATCACAAACCCTGTTGGCTGTTTGCGTGGACAGAAACTACTTTTACTACATTCAAACAAATATTTTCTCTCTAAATTCTAATTTAGTTAAAAAGCTCACCAATTTGAGTAGAAAAGAATGTCGAATCATTTGAAATAAATTCATTATTTTTTCACGGAATAAAGGAACAAAGTGTTAAATAACCAAACGAATGAATAGAAAGAGAAAGTAATGAACGAAGAGAGTGAGAGAGAGAGAAACTATAATGCCGAGGTAAGGTGAAGTGTTTAAGGTGAGAAATGAAACGTCTTAAGATGGGGAAGTGAGATGATAAAAGTGGAATGTAAGAGATGGGAAACAACAAGAGTATAAGAAAAGAGTTATCTTCTTTTTCTGCTATACATTAAAATCTGCGGCCTGCAAGTTTTATATAATAGAATGAATAATTTAAAACATTCCGACGAAGAAACACTAACTATACGTCCTACATGTACATTGTACATAATATAATAGATCTTGGATCATAGAACATAAAGGATAAGACGCATAACGAAACCATAATTACAAAATATTCCCCCGAAATCAATTCCCTTTAGCTATTGTCTATATTTGTCAATATCATGTCATACTGAGTTAAATGACGAATTTATTTGGAAAAAAAATTTAACACCTGGGGTGACTTTTTTTTTGGCCGTCTTAAAAATAAAGTTAACTAAAATATCTTCCAGAAGATAATTGCTGGTATGTTCATAATTTTGTCTTTTTATCCAACTGCCGAAGGAGGGTAATGTTTTTCGGGTGTTTGTATGCATTTTCTTTGGCGCCTTCTGTAGCGTAAACGACTTGATGGATTTTTAGTATCATTTATAATGTCAAAAAAACGGGATACAACGCAAAAACAATGCTTCCTTAATGTATAGTTTATTTAATGGTCTATGTGCAGTCGACACATCTTTTGTGTCTTCCTCAAGATCTATCTACTATTGTAGATTCTGAGGAAGACACAGAAGTAGGTAGATCTTGAGGAAGACACAGAATATGTCGAAACGTATACCATTAAAAAAACTAGGGTATGGAAATTTGATGTGCTGCTCGACAAAATATTCATACGATATTAATTATGTTATAGACGTACACTATCGCTATCGCTTCGATTGTACGTGACATGACGCTAGACATGCATAACCAAACGGAAAAAAATGAAGCTAAAAAAGTTTCACTTTAATGAACACCAACAGTCTAAGAAAGTATTCCACATCATATTAACGTTTTTCCACATCAAATTAAGGTTATCCCGTTTTTCCACATCATATAAAGTTTGTCAATATGTTTCAAGAATAATTTATTTTATTGAGTACCATTTATTGAAAGATCTTAGTTTCAAAAATACGCTTACAACACCATAGCGCATCAACTCCACGAAAAATAAGGGAACCAACCCGATCTGCTGCCTTAGACGTTTTTCACGCGAAAAACGAAGACATTTAAAAACATACAAAGTACTCAACGATAGATCGTAGTTTTATTGTAAATAGGTGACACAAGTGGTCGATCCCGAACATGCGGACGTCGCGTATACACCTTCTCTTTCTGCTCCACGACCCAAACAAACCGCAGTGAGGCACTGCACACATTCGTCTCCTGTTCTGCGCTAAAGTAAAGAGATTTATGTGTTTGATAAAAGAAAGCGCTACTTAAATGGTTTTTCGCGCGTATTTTCTCTCTTAGGTACTTAGCTAGCACAGGGTAACAGGCGGTGGAAGAGGTGTGCTGAATTGATTATGACTTGAACTTTGCGTCATTGTTCCTGAAAATCTCAAGTCGATCGAATTATACTAATGAGGGCTGTCACATTTTTACTCGCCAGATACTACACGCTCGGCTATTCTCAAGCCCCCCTTACAGAAGACAGATATTTGTATCGTATAACGACTTTCTAGCAAATTCTACCTAAATTTTTCATATTATTAAAAATTATTTTAAAAAATGATTTTGGAGCATGGTTCGGCCGTTCTTCATACGGATTTTTTAAAATTATTATCATTTTATTTTCTTCAATATATAGTAGTGTTGACCGAATGAATGTCAATAATGAAGCTTTATCAAAATATCGCTTGTGGCCAACGTTTCGAAGCGTTGGCCACAAGCGATATTTTGGTAAAGTTTCATTATTTTGACTCTCAACCAAACCTTCCTTCAATTATTTAATTCTCTATTTAGTTCTTTCACCTGCGTATTTTTTTTTTGTTTTATTTTTATAAGCATTTTTGTGTAAACGTTGAAATAAAATTGTTCGAATATATATACAAAATACATAAGACTCGGGGAGTAACTGTTATCTTTTACAATTTGTTTTTTATAATTGCATTTTCTTTTTTCCTTAAATATATACAAATACTCACAGATTGATTCAAAAGTTTATTACTTATATAAGTTAAGGTAAATAATTTGTACTACAAAACTAGTGAGGTGCCGGATATCCGTATCCGAATCCGTATCCGCGGATATCCGAGGGAAAAGAAAGATCCGTATCCGTATCCATATCCGTTAGTTTTTTGGCGGATCTTTTACGGATCTTTTACCTTATCAATTTTCAATTCATAGATAAAATTTTATATATATAGGTGATTAGGTAATAATGAAAAACAGTTAAATTCCATTCAGATTATTTTTTATTTTTTAATATCGTGGTCAATAACTTTTTCCCATAACAGATAGTCTCTTTCCAAAGGTCGATGTGCAATATTTAGTATTTACCGCCGCGTACTCTAAGAAAGTTAAGATCCGTATCCGTATCCGTATTCGCGGATCTTGAGACCAAATATCCGTATTCAGATCCGTATCCGCGGATATACATTTTTAACGATCCGGCACATCACTATACAAAACATAGAAGAGGTCTCACGAATATCTTTAAAAAATCTATTAGACATCAATTATAACGTCACGATACTAGTCGTATTGTTACACGTTTTTTTTAAACGTTATATTTTAAGATTATGTAAATCATATAAATTGCGAAATCGTACAAAATTCCAAAATTTTGTCAAATTATGCCTTCTCAAAACAACAATCTTTCTTCTAGAACCTTTCCTAAATTGACATTAATATGATCAAGCGAGTTCAATCATTAAAATTATTTTAGTGTTATACAAGAAAAAATCAAAAACTGAAAAAAACGCAAGAAAACGAGTTTACAGACAGATCAGATACTGTTACATTTTTATGCAATAATTAGTATATTTGAATTTGATACTATATTTTATACAATGAATGAAATATTAATTTTTTTCTATTTAGGAAGACACAAGAATGAGAAAAATAATAAGCATCATTTCTAAATTTAAATGCAAAATTACTTCTTACAGCTTCGCTTTCATAAAGTGATGTTTGATGACAGAAAATTTAAAATATTATATTATCGATAAAAATCCATTAAAGAAATTATGGTTCACTATTATTAGAAAAAATATATTACTGTGTAGAAAAACTATTTCAATAGAATAATAATATTTGAGTAGAAAATAAAATAATTTAATATTAAAAATTGAAAATAAAGAAAAAGTGATCAGTTAAAGATTGCATTGAAATGTAAGGTTAGGTAACAGAATATATCAACTGTTATCTTTACATTTTCAGAATGAAAATAAAGTGAATAATAACAAACGCGACACAAGTACAAATATATTAGGGAAAGCATTTCTCTATTAGACTTTGTTTACTTTGTATTTGACAGTATATCAAGGATGCGTTAGATAAGATAAGATAGTTCAACGTTAAATATCTACACAACAAGTACGTTAAATAGTTCTGTCAAACGCAAAATAGGTTTCTTCTAACCAAAAAGAAATATCCTACCAAAAACAATTCTTGTAAAAATTTATAATAGTCCAGCAGTCAGGTACTTTTTACATGGAAAGTATTCCGAAGTTAATGATATTTTGGTATGTTTTTTGTGGGTACTCTGTGGAGTAGAATCTGAGTTTTCGACCTCGAGGACCCTGTGCTAACGTGGGGGGAGCCGAAAAACCACGAAATTTTACCACCTTTTTTGCTTTTTTCGAAATCTCTCAGAAACGATCGACTTAAGCAATTCTTTCATTACGTAATGTTTTAACAAGGATTACATTTCCTACAATTTTTATTTCCACAACTTTTCTGTGGTACTAATGGTAAGCGCGCTGCAGCTTCTTGAAAATCACCCGCTCGGCTTTTTGTAACCTTGGTAACCAATGGTTAAAATGTAATATTCTTTTCAATAGTTTCATTTATTAACTTCCCATTGGAAGTTATTGTAATGGGTCCGAAAATCGAAATCAAAAAGGAAAAAAAAATTTTATATTTCAAGGTCACTACACTATTTTTACACTACTTTTAGAAAGATGTCTCTGTGTGTGTGTGTGTGTGTGTGTGTGTGTACGTACGTATGTATGTGTCCATTTCTTTCTAAGACGAAATCTCGAGAATGAAAAATGATATCGACTACGTTGAGGTGCCAATCGACGCGTATTAACGTAAATATGATCTGAAAGAAATTTTTTTAAAATCGGTTCAGCCGTTCTTTTTTCTTAACTAAATAACCTCCAAAAAAGTAGATTTTATACAATATCTCGCGAATAAAAAATTATATCGACTTCGTAAGGGTGTCAATCGAGGCGTGTTAACTTCATTTTGATCCGACATAAATTTTATAAAAATCGGTTCAGCCGTTTTTTTTTTTTTTAATTATTGTTAAAAATAAATAATAATTATGTTTTAATGATTAAAATGATTACTTTTCTGTGTAATATCTAATTTAATTATTATTATTAAATATTTATCAAACTGGGAAGTTCGTCGTGTGGACCTCAAGGGTCGCACTTTAGTCCTAATAAACGACCCACCTCACGGCTTGTTTTAAAATTAATTTCTAATATAAATTTATTTATTTTGCTCTTCATCGAACTTTAATTTGAAAATATACATGTTACGCATTGGTTACCAAGGTTACAAAAAGCCGAGCGGGTGATTTTCAAGAAGCTGCAGCGCGCTTACTCCCAATAAATATTAATTATTGTAAGTGAAAAGTATTGAAATCTAAAACTTCGCTAATTTCAAAGTTCACCTCCACTCTGCAAGACCTAGAGCTTTATTCATTCGTCTTTTATTCTCTTAGCGAAATTTGAAGTTAACCAAGTTTTTGATTTCAATACTTTCACTTTCGATGACTGATGTTTTCCCAAGCCCTGTAACTAGCGGTTAAAGCAAAGAAAGAGCCAATGGTTCCTGTGTCCAGTTAGAGGAATCTGGATATACAACATCCGTTCCGTTTGAGGCGTGTTGTTTTTTCCTTACCAAGATCTTTTCTTATTTATACAGCGCAAAAAATAAACAGTGAAAAGTCCGTGAAATGTTTACGTCTGTGTGTAATACAAACTACGATACTGTCGGGATTGTTCTCAATTTGGATGAAACGCGTGCACCACTCGCCGCTTCGCTTGTTCCCGCTTCCTGTGCACTGAACTCAACGAATCGCGTTAAGGTCGGTTTACATAGAAACAATCTTGATATTATCAAACTTTTGTGATTCTGAATTTTGTGACCATAAAAAAACAGAAATTATATAATTTTTTTGCAAACCTTATCAGGTGTTCATAATACAATTTTGCGTCGAATGAAATTGCCAATTGGTGCAGAGTTGATATAATTCTTTGTTCTCGAGATATTTACTTATTTATTTATTTGATTGCTTCTCACAGACTGTAAAAGTCCAATTATGAGAGCATTAAATGTACACGTGATATATAAAAAAATAGGTGTCAATTTCAAAGAAAATATCTAAAAACCATATTAAAATAAACAAAAAAAAAAAAAAACAGTAATACCAATAATTTTAACTATGCAGACATTTGTAAACTATTTGTAAAAATTGGCCGTATTTGGTAAAAAATATATCAAAGTTTGGATTTTTTTCAGCGATATTGTTAATAATTTAAAATACACATTCTAACTATCGGAGAGTTAGCAAGACGAGACGAGAAACATTTTATAACAATTTTACAGTAGTTTTTTTTGTTATAAACAAAAAACAACTAATTGAAATTTACTACAAACCTCTAATCAGGTGTTCATTATGTAATTATGTGTCGAATGAAATTGGCCCGAAGTCGATATCATTATTTGTTCTTGAGATATGCGAGCCGAAAAAAAGTTCACTTACGTACGAACGAACGGTAGTACGTATACATACAGAGAGAGAGAAATATCACTAAAAGCAGTAGATTCCGGACACTAGGGACCTCAAAACGTGCAGATACATATATCCAAATTTTTCATTTGCAAAATAGGACCCATAACAACAATTTCCAATGGAAAGTTAAAAATCTGCAAAATGTCTATGATATGTCCTATAGTTAATTTTATTAGTGTATTTGCCATATGGCACATACACTATTGGCGTCGGTCGGATGGCGGGACCTAGGGGTCGGACCAAAATTTCTCGACGTTTCATAGCCTTCTGAACAATTTGGCACCATTTTTGGAAATATTTATATATATATATATGTATATATTTATATATTTATATATATATGTGTTCGTGGCATAACTCTCGAAAGACTTAATTGATTTGAACAAAATTTGGTACACACGTTGCAATCCATCACCGCACGGAACCTATTTAAAATGGGCCCAATCGGACTATTTTAAGGGTTGTTTTTAGGGGTTGAAAAAAGTTTTTGGGCCCGAAAATACCGAAAACAAGCCGTGAGGTGGGTCGTTTATTAGGACTAAAGTGCGACCCTTGAGGTCCACACGACGAACTTCCCAGTTTGATAAATATTTAATAATAATAATTAAATTAGATATTACACAGAAAAGTAATCATTTTAATCATCAAAACATCAATTATTAAAAAAAAAAAAAAAAAAAAAAACGGCTGAACCGATTTTTATAAAATTTATGTCGAATCAAAATGACGTTAACACGCCTCGATTGACACCCTTACGAAGTCGATATAATTTTTTATTCGCGAGATATTGTGTAAAATCTACTTTTTTGGAGGTTATTTGGTTAAGAAAAAAGAACGGCTGAACCGATTTTAAAAAAATTCCTTTCAGATCATATATACGTTAATACGCGTCGATTGGCACCCCAACGTAGTCGATATCATTTTTCGTTCTCGAGATTTCGTCTTAGAAAGAAATTGACACATACATACGTACACACACACACACACACACACAGACATCTTTCTAAAAGTAGTGTAAAAATAGTGTAGTGACCTTGAAACATAAAAATTTTTTTTCCTTTTTAATTTCGATTTTCGGACCCATTACAATAACTTCCAATGGGAAGTTAAAAAATTTCAGAATCGTTTCAAAATTGAAATTTAACCTTTTAGTAAAGATCAAAATGTGCTGCTAAAATTTTAATAAAATCGGCCCGACAGGACCGGACTTACAAATTTTATGAAAACACTAGTTCACGATTAGTGATTTGCTTACTGAAGGGTGTATTTAATTTGGTACAGAGGTTGCATTGATAATAATATTGATATTAAGAAAAAAAATATTATTTCAAGGGATGTATTAAGGGGTTAATTTTTTTATTTTGTCCAAAAACAAGCCTAAGTTCACGTATTAAAGCCACAAGGCCTGTATTAGCAAATACACTATATTGTCGGCAGGGTTTGGCACTGCGACCCGAGTTTTTTTTATTGTAGATTATAGACGCGTCGACAACTTAGGTCATTAGCGCCTTAAATACATTAAATAATAATTTTCTTAAAACTAAATGACATCACAAAACATCCATGAGCGGAGGTGGAATTAGAACCCACGACAGTGTGATCCAAAGGCCGCTACGCTAACCGTTACACCACACTGTCCTCTTCATAGTTAAATTGAACTGTGTAAATGGCACGCACTAATGACTATAACATATTATTCCAGTGAAGCTAGGAAGGTACTGAAATCGCCAGGATCTAAAAAAATTTTGGTGGGAGTGACAGTAGACAAAGCGCGCAACGGAATTTCACAGACTGCGCGTCAGTAGTTAAGGGTTGATTACGTTTGTAAAAAACACCTAAAAATGTATAATGTATAACATTGAAATATTTTCTTCAAAGGACGTCGTCCTATGGAAAACACTATGATAAAACCAGAGCTGAACCCAAATTTTTTTTAAATCAGAATTTTCTGATTTTGGAGTAAAATGCTTTATTTTTAATTAATTGTTATTGCCTAATTTACTATAACTTTTTATATGATTTTCTTCGCAATTTTTATATATTTAATTATGATTAAACATATACGTAAACTTACAAATATTGCGAAAAAAAATCAAAATATATAAATTCTTAAGAACAGATGCAGACTTGCGCAGATTGTGACAGGCATTAAAATTATGTCTAGAAATATTATTTGTAATAAACCAAGTTCAGTGTTATTTCTTTTTACTAAGATGAAATGAATTGTCCCAACAGAGGCTGTATGTGCGGCGAGGTGTCCCAACGGAAACCCCACAGAAGTCGGGAGAGAGGCCCCACCACGGCATAGTTGCTTGCGTCTCGAGTGCGTAGAATGGTATAGGACTGCCCCCACATAGACGGGAGGGCAGTATCATTGTTGCAGTGACATGTAGTAAATCAACAATTAAAGCGTTAGGCAAATGTCAAATTTGGTTTAAGTTGAAGATTAAACGCCGTATTATTTTTAATTTTTAGACTTTAAGACTTAGATCTAAGTCTTAAAGTCTAAAAATTAAAAATAATACGGCTAAAAAATAGTATATTTACATTTAAAAGTATTATTATGTCAACAATAAACTTAAATTTGTTTTTTAACAACATAAAAACTTTAACCCCTTAGTGCAGCCCTTAAAATGATAACATTTTTTTCAATTTCAATATTCGGCAAGGTACTAATTTGAAATAGTTTCTTCATGCTAAAGAAAAAATCATATTTAACAAACACAATAATTGACAAATTTAAGGTTAGTTTAAAGAATAATAGCGGTAACGAAATAATGGAACTAAATTACGTAGTCAACAGATTTTGAAAAAAGTGTTTTTTCAAAATAACTTCGAGATTTCTCAATCAATCGATTTTGTACCTCTTACAATATTTTTAGAGCTTAAAAAATTGCGTCGAATGTCGTTTTAAAGATCAAAATCGAACAACGCGTTCAAAAGTTATAGTTTTTCAAAAATTAAAATAGTGTTGTTATCAGCAAATTCCAGATTTTTGAGCTCGAAGAGCTCATAAATCTCATTTTGGGTATATTATCACGTTCTTCGAACTCAAAGCGCTTGAAAATAGCGGGAAGTTCCAGGGATGGCCTGCAGGGTCAACCGATTTACAGATTTTTTTTCACAACTAAAAAGTTTGAGAACCGCTGCTCTATAGCATAAAATGAAAATGAGCCAGTATTTATTCGCATCGTGAGAGCTTTATATTAGCCAATTCCGTAAACAAAAGAGCTGTACTTAATATGATTGCGAACAAATTTAGGACAGCGAAATGATTGCTTTACTATATTTCACCTGTACTACGTCAGAAGTATCATAGTAGTGTATACCTCCAGTAAATGTGAAGCTACGGTCGACGGGAGAGAGGGCCAATGCCAGCCAACGGGAGATTTAGCTAACCGCGGCGCTACTATTTTGTTGCATTTTATTGCAACCGACCAGTTTTATTAGTCTCCCGTCTTGCGAGCTAAATTAGCTACCATATCCCAAGCAGAACACCGTCCTCTACATATACCTATAACTACAATACATAGCTACCTATATTATTCGCTTTCAGTCTGCAAGCCCAAAACATAAAATACACAATGACGAATATATGATGCGATAATGTTTTTTTTTCTAATCGGCGCGGAAATATATTATTTAGTATTTACACAGTGAATATTTATTTATTTTTTTTCATTTATTTATATATTTTTTAATTTTTTTTATTTATATTTAAATTTTTTTTTCTAATTTTTTTAAATTAAATATTTTTTTCAATATTTTTATCATACTTAGCGGGATGTGCACTTTTGGTTTTGCTAACTATTTTTCACTTTTAATGCGTAGGTGTAATTAAAAAGTCCTTATATTTTTTATAAATATATTTTTAAATTTATATGACCGCATATCTATTCGCAAATAAAAACGAATGTAGATGTCAGCACTTCGGACGAATTGTTATGGTTTGAATGGTGTTGTAAGTAAAACAAATTTTTAACTTAATGAGGTTAGATTTTTATGTCAACAATGTCAGATCAACCATTAACATTACATTGATATTTATAAATACGTTGGACTTAATGACATTATGGGAGCTACAATTTTTTACTTCCCACCTCTACTATGGTAGGGAAGTAATGGATTTAGTCCGAAAAAAATATTTCGAGATTTTAACAGATTTCACGTTTTGAGACCCTAGCAATCGTTTAAGATCATTTTCTGACTGATGTCTGTATGTGTGTGTGTGTGTGTGTGTATGTGTGTGTATGTGTGTGTGTGTGTGGTCAATTTTTCGCCTTCGATATCTTAAGAACGGAACAACATACGGGCATGCCGATTGTTCTATTGTGTTTATCAGCCTTTATCTTAGATCTGATTAGATTTTGAGTCAAATCGGTTCAGTGGATCCTGAGATATTCAAAAAAACGTCCTCAATGTCACGTATTAACATAGGTAAAAAAAAATATAAATGAATTCTAGATGTTATAATATGAAAAAAATGTAAATATTTTTTTTCTCTAAAATGTATAGTTTTCGAGAAAAAAAATATTTTACTAAAAAAAATAAAAATTGTACGTAAATCAAGGTAACCATGATTTTTGCTATATTAAGTTAGCCATCAGTAGATCACCAAACAAAAAAGAGGGCCATGCTTTTTTTAAAGAATAAAAATGAAATTGTGTTTTAAAGACCACCAACAGCTAAGGTTATTTGGGCCTCGTCAAAGAAAAAAAAAGTGTTTATTTTTTGCAAATATTTACTAGGTGGGAAGTATAGGACTGGTCATCAGTCGATTTTTTTTTTCTTAGACCCCTATATACGATGACTTCGGATTCGAATGTCAGATGCGAGGCACTTTGCTTTTAATTGCGAATAATACGCGTTCCATTTATTCTTACCGCTAAATTGAACTGGTCAGTAAGTACGTTCAGCTTTGCACAATTATTGTCTAGTTTTGTTACGAAGTCTATGTGTATAGCGACAGAGAAAAAATGCCGTATTCTTAAATTAAGCCACGTCGCATGACGTGACATCATCCTGTTATATTAAATATGAAAGAATATAATATATTTAATTTATTTATTTAACCATTTGTTAGCGTAGCTACATATTATTTAAAAGTGAAAGTAGTAAAAAGCTGCACAACTTTTAAATGAATATAAAGTATTTTCAGACTGCAATGCATTAAAATTAAATGTCACTACATATTATTTCATTTCCTTGACATAACACGCATTGAGGGTTGAAAATAAGAAAAAACATTTTTTTATTTTAGAGTTTTTGTTTCGTATTTTAAAACAAATATTTTAATGGATTTTTAGCAACCAATCTTAACGAGATCATAATACCATAATAATTCTTTGTAATGAAAAAAACAGATCTGTTTTAGTCCAGGCGGAATCGCCGCAGTAGTATGAAAAATGCAGTTTTTTTATCGAGTCGTTACAGGATAAAAATGCATGTTTCCGGTCGTTACCTAGCGCGGTTTAAACAACTGAATGTGAAATTTTTTTGTTCGGTATTTTTTTTCGCAGTGTCTATTGATATACCTACGATTATCGTATAAAATTAAAAAAAAGTTATTTATACGATAATCGGACGAATAGCAACGGCCATTTTTTAGGCGCGATCTTAGCGAAGCTAGAAGCGCCTATATACACTCGCTTTGTCTGTGAATCTGTGAATCTGTGAATCTGTGAATCTGTGAATCTGTGAATCTGTCACGCTATTTTGTGTCACGCGTACAGCCCAAACGGATGAACCAATTTTCAAAAACTTTTTTTTGTTCGATTCCTCTCGGGGTCTATTTGATCCTAACGTCGCCCGATTTTTGAATTTTGGCCCCAGAGGGGAGCAAATTAGAAAAAACCGTGTTTTTTGCTTATAGTTTGCTCAATTTAAGTCAGATCGATTCGAAACCTGTCTTAAACGAAAGAGCAGAAAATTTTAGATAGATTTCATGTATAATATTGTGTCAAAACAGTTTTTTTATACAGATTTATATGATTATTAAACTAAATAAATGCGACTTTATCTAATAAATCGCGAACTTGTTTCGGTTGTCCTTGTCTGTTGCACAGTGTGATATGGATATTGGAAGATAGCGTATGCTCTATCTTATATTGCATTATTTTAATATAGTTATTCAATTTTTTGACTGCTGATGTTTGAATTTAAGTTTAAAAACCCTGGCCTACTTGAGTTAAAATGACGTGTAACTAATTATCGACGTCGATCGGATGGCGAGACCTAGGGATCGGACCAAAATTTCTCGACGTTCATACCTTCCCGAACAATTTGACTTTCTCTGTCTGTATGTCTCTTTGTACGCTTATAACTCAAGAACCACTGATCCGATTTATATGATTTTTTTTTAAGTAAATAACTTCTTATGCGACTGCGAGTTTTAAAATATTCTGGCATCACGCAAAAGCAACCGAACTGATTCTCAAATAAAAACGTATGTTCTGGCATCACGCAAAAGTAAGTAGGTAGTAGATGCTTTGTTTTTTAAACGGTATGGTTTAATTTAGCTTGATCCCGAATATTTGTTACAAATCTTGCGACCGACTGAGTTGAAATTTTGCACACATGTGTAGCTACGGTGACAAAACAATATTATGGTAACTAACTGACCGGCCCGGTTCGTCCGGGCGTAAATCGTACTTTTGAACTTTCACCCACTTTCTATGATCCGATTGAGTTGAAATTTGGCACACATCTGTAGCTCCGGTGACAATACAATATTATGGTAACTAGCTGACCGGCCCGGTTTCGTCCGGGTGTAAATCGTACTTTTAAATTTTCACCCACTTCCCGTGATCCGATTGAGTTGAAATTTTGCACACATGTGTAGCTCCGGTGACAATACAATATTATGATAACTAGCTGACCGGCCCGGCTTTCGTCCGGGTGCAAATCGTACTTTTGAATTTTCACCCACTTTCTATGATCCGATTGAGTTGAAATTTTGCACACATCTGTAGCTCCGGTGACAATACAATATTATGGTAACTAGCTGACCGGCCCGGCTTTCGTCCGGGTGTAAATCGTACTTTTGAATTTTCACCCACTTCCCGTGATCCGATTGAGTTGAAATTTTGCACACATGTGTAGCTCCGGTGACAATACAATATTATGATAACTAGCTGACCGGCCCGGCTTTCGTCCGGGTGCAAATCGTACTTTTGAATTTTCAGAGGCAAAAGGTCTTTCTCCAGTAACGTTTCAGTGGATCGGATAAATGTTATAAAATCAGACTAAGGAAATAAAGCACAAAAAAATAAAATGGCGTCAGATTTCAAAATGGCGGCCATATGTACTTTTTTGTAAAAATTATCCGATTCTTTTGAAAATTAATATTTGAGAGTTTTATAGGACACAAAAAATAAAATGACGTCAGATTTTTCAAAATGGCGGCCATATGAACTGTTTTGTAAAAATTATCCGATCCTTTTGAAAATTGATATTTGAGAGTTTCATAGGACACCAAAAAATAAAATGACGTCAGATTTTTCAAAATGGCGGCCACATGTACTCTGTTGTAAAAATCATCTGATCCTTTTGAAAATTGATATTTGAGAGTTTCATAGGACACAAAAAAATAAAATGATGTCAGATTTTTCAAAATGGCGGCCATATGTACTTTTTTGTAAAAATTATCCGATCCTTTTGAAAATTGATATTTGAGAGTTTCATAGGACACAAAAAAATTAAATGGTGCCAGATTTCAAAATGGCGGCCATATGTACTTTTTTGTAAGAATTATCAGATCCTTTTGAAAATTGATATTTGAGAGTTTCATAGGACACAAAAAAATAAAATGACGTCAGATTTCAAAATGGCTGCTATTATATTTACTTTTTTGTAAAAATTATCCGATCCTTTTGAAAATTGATATTTGCGAGTTTTATAGGACACAAAAAAATAAAGTAACGTCAGATTTCAAAATGGCGGAAATATGTAGTACTCCTTTCTAAAAATTATACGATCCTTTTGAAAATTGATATTTGAGAGTTTCATAAGACACAAAAAAATAAAATGACGTCAGATTTCAAAATGGCGGCCGTATGTACATTTTTGTAAAAATTATCCGATCCTTTTGAAAATTGATATTTGAGGGTTTCATAGAACACAAAAAAATGAAATGACGTCAGATTTAAAAAAGACGGCCAAATGTAGTTTTTTGTAAAAATTATCCGATTGTTTTGAAAATCGGTATTTGAGAGTTTCAAAGGACACAAAAAAATAAAATGACATCAGATTTAAAAATGGCGGCCGTATGTACTCCTTTCTAAAAATTATACGATCCTTTTGAAAATTGATATTTGAGAGTTTCATAAGACACAAAAAAATAAAATGACGTCAGATTTCAAAATGGCGGCAATATGTACTTTTTGTGTAAAAATTATCTGATCTTTTTGAAAATAGATATTGACGAGTTTTATAGAACGCAAAAATATAAAATGACGTCATATTTTAAAATGGCGGCCATAAGTATATACTTCTTTGTAAAAATTATCCAATCCTTTTGAAATTTGATATTTGAGAGTTTAATAAGACACAAAAAAATAAAATGGCGTCAGATTTCAAAATGGCAGTCAAATAATAACTTTTTAATTGTATTGTTTATATCTTTGATAAATTCGGTTTTATATACAATGCGTAAGAAACATAGCTTCTGTCGGGTATCTTACGACACCTCAAGACTTTTTTTTTTTAGCTGGTTCCGAGTTTCGCTTAATAGTCAACCGTTGCTATGGAAAATTGTTTAAAAAATTCACTGCACTATTTTTTCTATGTAACCCAATACATATTTACATTAGGTCTTATGGCCATAGCCTACTACAAAATTGATCTTCTTAGTGTTATTTTCCCTATGTTCGGTAAAACCGTTTACACACAATACCTACATGAATATCGCGCCTTGTAATTCTTGAATTACTTGTATGCTCCAAAATTTTTTATTCTTTAGTTCAATTACAACAAAAATTGTTCAATAACTTTCTAATGTAAAGTCAATTAGTTAATTAAAGTTTTCGAGTAGGTAATATATGTTTTAAAATTTGAAAATGAATGAATAATATATTAGCCTATTTTAAACTCCTTCATCCTTGAAAGTACATTAAATTATATTTTTGACTGGCGATCATATTTTACATATTATGCTGACATCTGTAAGAGCAATTTTTCATTTTTAACTCTTGTTTTTTAATTCGCAAAATTCCTATACTACGTATGCTAGTTATAGATTTTACTTATAACTAGTAGCATACGAATTAAAAAAAGAGGTAAAATGAATAAAAATAATATTATGAAATTGCTCTTAGATAAATTTAGGGTTTTCTTCGGTGCTATTTGTACCGATTGACAGGGCATTTTTAAACATCTGGCAACACTGCATTACACCAGTACGACCAACTACAACAAAATAAAACTTGTGTCAGAGATCGCACGCCTGGCGTTAATGCGACATCTATATGCGAGAATAAAGTAATTTCGGCAAACAAAAGTCTGTGCAGTTGGTAACACTGTGTGACGCATCTGTCGCCCAGTTCATTTCGTCAGCAGCGATGAAAGAATAATAACATTTGTACAATCAAACCATGCAATGGACTGCAAACAGGGATGTGGAAGTAGATCTCAGGCGTCGAGAAGAGATCAAACATGTAATTCACAATGCATTCACACTTTACTGTGTCGACGTACAACAAGGAATTTCCATGATTTATTTTTATTTTGAAATTTAAGAAAAAATACTAACGTTGGAATTAATTTTTCGCCCTCATAATACCTTTTTAGGATTCCGCACCTCAGAATAAAAAAATTGAACGCTTATGGCTTATAGGATCACTTTATTGTCTGTATCTGTCTGTCTGTCTGTCCGTCAAGACCCGTTTCCTCAGGAACAGCGAGAGGAATTACGTTGAAATTAATATCAAATACTAAAGTCTACAACCTCACAGTCCTATAAAAAATTCAAGCCTCTATTTCAATGCAATACAGGGAAACGGCCTTTTAAAATCACGTATTTTGTACTGACTCACTCATCAAAGCCTAGTGTCGAAAGTAAACGAAAGTGGCGTCATCCTACGAGATGGTTCTAAACTATATCTGGGGATTTTTTACGCGACAATCTTATTTTTTATTAAATTGTTATAACGGTACGGAAACCTCATTGAGCGAGTTCTACTCGCACTTGACCTTTTTTTCTATATGACATGATTTGTGACATTATAAGCGTACGCTTTCAAGTTTATTATTACTACAGTTAATCTCTATAATATTGGCAATTAAATGAAGAAGTCAGTTCGAAATAACTATTTGTACAGTTGCACGTTAATTTTTGTTTCTAAAGCAAAAGCAAGTGATGAGAACTTGTATAAAAACTTGTATAAAATGGACGACAGAAGACTTATATCGGGTTTATAGCTCACTTTAATCACGCTGTTATGTTAATTCGCTGTTATTTCAATGGTTACTTCGTATGTTTTTTACTTTTCAGTTCAGTTTACCATTAAAGCGTGTTTTTTAGTTTTTTTAAATTATAATTTATTAACTACGCACACAGTAGAACCGAAGCGTTTTGTTATGAAAACTTACAACCCTAAATTACATATGTCACAACTCACACACCCCTCCACACAAATGAAACGCAATTTGGCTTTAATTTCACATTTTTCAATATCATGAGTTGTTTTTTATGGCACATGTCCAACTCGTCAAATTTCAAAACTTACATTGGTATATCCAGAAAAATTAGCTGTAAAAACAAATATTCCCAAATGGTAAAGCAAATTTAATTTTTGCATGATTTATTTCAAGTTGACATAACAAATAAATGAGGAAGCACCCCAGGTTAAAGTTGTCCAAACAAAATTTTATGGGTGGTCCACCAAAATATTTAAAACGGTCATGAACAATGTTTTTGTTCCTTGAATATTTATGTATAGTTTTAGTTAAAATTCGACCCAAGCTTTAAAATAATTTTTGCTTTGCACACGGCTGCTAATATTCGCGGGCTAAATCATTAAAAATTGTAACAAAATAATGACAATCAGAAGTTCAGCCACGAGTTTGTTAAAATTCGATTATCTGGGAATGTAAATATGTCATAATAGATGGATAAATGTCATGTTATGCAATAAAAATTTACTTTGCTAAAGACAAAATGTACAATTAGTGTTTTATACAATATTAAATACGTAAGTAAATAAACAAAAATTACTTTATATTTCTTGTGCTATGATTCCCTTTTAGTCCAAGAGCTCGTGGTTAAAAATTGCATGATTTTTGTAGAGGCTAATATTTTGAAATTAGTTAGTATTTAGGTCGTAAATAAATATATCGAGGGCATAATATCAGAAGGGCATAAGAGCCAAATAGTAAATTTTACAGGAGAGAGAAAAAACGTTTAAAAATTCGGATTTTTGAATGAGATTGCTGCTTCTGCGTGTATGACATGATTAAATAAATGTATTTTAGTGGGAGAAAGGACAATTAATCTAACTCAAAATTTGCGTAGTTTTGTGGTTCATACGCCCTTCTCAAATTGAGTAATAAGCATAAAAGATATCAATGACACCTAAGTAAAAGGCGTATATGCAGTAAATGCTTTATTAACGAAAAAATTCAATATACTGTTATTACCTAATAACATTAAAAAATAATAATACTGCACAGAAAAACGCCAAAGAAACTAACTTTGTTATAATTAAAAAATTAAAACGCCGCAGAAATTACCCTTAATTTTTTTAAGTTAGTACATACGTCTTTCTGATATTATGATCATTATGAGAAAATGGCTCACACGCCAAACACATTTTAGACAATATCAGACTTCGGAAACTTTACGCCCTTCTGATATAATGTGCGGAATGATTGGATGTGTCCATATGACCTAAAATCCCGATTTCGCCTATACTGGCGCATACGTCCTTCTGATATGACGCCCTTGATATACTATAGTCAGCAACAGCGGTCGGGACACATTGAGGCGTTTTTAAAAATGTAAAAAAAACTAGTGATTTGTAAAAGTTGAAATTTGGTACATAATTAATTTTCTGAATATAATTTATAAAAACAGTCAGATCTCATTTTGATAAAAACCGACCTAGTCAGCACTCGGTAGAAGTTGCCTTCATAAAATATATTCGCTAAATTAACCTTGTACCAAATTACAATTTTTTTACATGCTAATCTGAAATTAGCCTTAATAAAAATCTTGCAATAATTCACCACGAGCTCTTGGACTATTTGAGTTGAGGATATAATTTCTCATTCTCGCTTTGATTTAATTAGGAGAGTATGCTCAAGCTGTCAACATAATAATAATTAGAAGTAATGATACTGCACGACTGGGTCATTCAACAATCTATATTCATGAGCATTGGGCATTTCCTTGATGCACTTCTATCAATACATAAATACTGCCAACTGATATAGTCCTCCATTAAACCAAGCTAAAATTTAATCTTACCAACTACTACGAACGAAACGGTGGTGTGCTATAGCCAGCAACATCTGTACGTCCCTTTTTTACGATTCTGAACCATAAGGGTGGAACCCTATAATGTTCTCACTATTCTGTTTGCTTGACAGAGCTTTCTATAACTCCTAAATTATAAGTTTTTTGCTTCGACACTGGTTGCCTGTGTAAACAAAGACCAAAAAACATAAGTGCAGCAACAATGAAATTGAAATATAGATACTACCTATATAAAGTACCTAATGGTCCAAAACCTGATAAATGCTAATTTTTTATTGAGGTTGTATTTAGGGCGTTTCCATATATCTAAATGGAGTAAAAAATTAAAATATGTTTGAAGAAACCACGTGAATAACTATTTACATTTTTTTAAAGTAAAAAATAAAAAACTTTTTAACAAAAATAAAACCTCCTTCAAAAAACCACTAAAAAGAGGAAAATAATGAAATTTTGAGGTCTGTGCCAATTTAATAAAATATGAAGTCGGTTAAAAAGTATAGTATAGTGAATAATATCTTCTTTTTAAGCAACTTCATATTTTATTAAATTGGCACAGACCTCAAAATTTCATTATTTTCCTCTTTTTAGTGGTTTTTTGAAGGAGGTTTTTTTTTGTTAAAAAGTTTTTTATTTTTTACTTTTTAGTGTCAAAAAGTGACATTTACCTTAAAAGAATCACACGCGGTTACTCACTTTTATTAAACCGACTTTCTTACGCTCTCTGATATGTCAAAAAGTGACATTTACCTTAAAGAATCACACGCCGTTACTCACTTTTATTAAAATCAGCCGAACTACTGAACTGATTTTGATGAAATTTCTATGGGACCAATCTGAAAATATATCCTTTCAAATAAAAAAAAATTTTCAAAATCGGTTTATAAATGACTGAGTTATGAGGTAACAAACATAAAAAAAAAAAAAAAATACAACCGAATTGAGAACCACCTCCTTTTTTTGAAGTCGGTTAAAAATTAGAATTATACACTTTCTATAACAGTTTTCAGAAGATTTGACAAGAACAATAATTTGGTAGCCATGGTCGTTAGGTCGAGTGCTTACAAATTATTAGAAATATCAAACCACTCAGGTTCAATTCCCAAATTAGCATAAATTATTTTATTTTTTTTTTTTATTCTAATGACAATTTTTTTATAACATTTTATAATATAAAAAATAAAATTCGAAATAATAATGGACCTTATTTAAAACGCGATTTTAATAATTTATTTTCTGTTGATATGAAAACAAAAGATTGTTATAATGATAGTTATTTACGGTTTTGACAGATATCAACAAGAACAGAGTTTGTTACTATTTGTGAGAAATTTTTTATAAATATATCACGCGATCACTACGGAACCCTTTCATGTGCGTGCTCAACACGCACTTGACCGGTTTTTTGTGAAAATTTTTTTATAAATACGTCACACGAACACCATGGAACCAGCCAAAACAAACATATGATAGTAAGTGCACTGAATATCGCGAGTCACAAAAACATGTTCCGATAAAACATATGGTAGTCAGTAGTGGTTTGATGTTCGGCCATTCCGAATATGTCATTCGCTAATCTAAAGTTTCGCAAACATTGTGTCAAAGTCAAAGTTTAACTTTGTTAATAATAATAATTATTACAGGGAGTTATCCTAAATGAGCAATATTTTTGCGGTTTTCTTAGAGAAAGTTTTCTTTTAAGATTAATATCTCAAAAACTATAAGTGATGTGATACCATTTGAAAGGTCTTATGAGAGGCTATTGATCGTCGTTTGTTTCATCATGATCGAAAAAGAACTTTCAAAGCTGCGATCGAATCTATTTATTTCACATTTACCGAAACAACATCTACATAAATTTGATTCCATGTTCGACAGATGTCCACAAAAGCGATCTGCCCAGGTAATTTTTTTTTAATGTTGAATTCATCACCAAACTGCCCCGTCATCGTCTGGTAGACAAAGCTAGTAAAGTATGAAATCGCACAATAAAAGTCAAATATAATAGTTCTATAATACGAAGAGGAAACTATTTTAGGTGAATCCGTCAAGTTTTTAGCAAACCCTTATGAATTTTTTATTTCACGACACCACTGTATCCGTAACAATCGTTGTTAGTGTTGTTCATGTAGCCTATGTGGCCTGTGTAAAGTTTGTACCGGCTGTGATAAAGCACAGTTGTTGCAGATTTGTGCTATGTCATTACATTGCAGATAACACTGTATATGTCCGTATGTCTATCTGTCCGTACAATTGTGCGTGTGACCGCGTATTTATCATAGAAGCGGAGAACAAGTTCACAATGGCAACGCGGTTAGAATGTGGTATTTCAGTCACTTTTTTTTAACCTTTCAGCGAACGCGCACACTTTTTGAACAGAAACGGGCACGTGCCAAGTCAAGTCGTTTTGTGACTTTATAATAAATTGTAGATATTTGTCTAATATATTAAAAATAACCTCGAAAATAACCAAGCAAAACAGCAAACGATTAATACTTTTTTCTCAACGTACGTTTCGCTAACCATATAAGCATCATCAGAAGATGATTAAAATGATTTTTAATCATCTCCTGATTATGCTATCATGGCTTTCGAAACGTACGTTGAGAAAAAAGTATTAGTAATCTGGTGCTTTGTGGTTACTTTTAACACGCTTTTATTAGCTTCACTTGTATGTTTGCTTGCTTGTTTGTCAGTTTGTAACCGACTTCTTTGAACTTGATTTTGACCAACTTTGAACGGTCAGATTTAGTTTAAACGTTGTCGACTTATCAAGGACCGACGACAATACAATAATTGAATAGGTAAGTTTGTCCCATTATCCTGACCAGGATCTCCAGGACTAAAAAAAAGCAAAAAACTTCAGATTGAACTGAAACTTTGCACACTTATCAAGGACCGATGACAATACAATAATTCAATAAGTTTGTCCCATTATCCTGACCAGGATCTCCAGGACTAAAAAAAAAGCAAAAAACTTCAGATTGAACTGAAACTTTGCACACTTATCAAGGACCGATGACAATACAATAATTCAATAAGTTTGTCCCATTATCCTAACCAGGATCTCCAGGACTAAAAAAAAAGCAAAAAACTTTAGATTGAACTGAAACTTTGCACACTTATCAAGTACCGATGACAATACAATAATTCCATAAGTTTGTCCCATTATCCTGACCAGGATCTCCAGGACTAAAAAGCAAAAATAAATTATAATTTAAAAAAACTAAAAAACACGCTTTAATGAACTAAAAAGTAAAAAATAATTATATTTATTGTAAAAAAGCGTGGGGTAGTATAAAAATATGATACAAAGCACCCCACGCTTTTTTACAATAAAATTAATTATTTTTTACTTTTTAGTTCATTAAAGCGCGTTTTTTAGTTTTTTTAAATAATAATTTATTGATAGTCAGTACAAGTTTTCAAACAATTGTATTACCATTAACGTTACAAGGATATATAAAAAAATTGAATGTCCTTTCTGGGACTTACTGGGAGTTTCGGAATCAAGTCCAGGCAGTGGCATTAAATTCTTTTTCTTATACATGGCCTGTTTATCGTGCATTTTAATCACGATGTTTTTTTAATCAGACTGTTAAATATTTTCAGCTACGTGTTCATTGGTTGCTGCGTTTCGTTACCATAGAAACCCGTCATTTAACAGTGTGATTAAAAAATGAGTGTGATTAAAAATCATTGTGATTAAAATGTACGATAAACCGGCCAACTGTTTTGTAACATTAATGGCAACATAGGTAGTTGTTTGAAAACTTGTAATTCGCTTATGAATGTAAATTTTCATGCATTTTCTGTTGCAGAATGGGTTTCATATAAACATTTATTATTATAACAAACATAACCATAAACAGACTGGTTAATGAATAATAATTTTAACACATAAAAAATTGAAAACATGTTTATTTATTTCAAAATTTCGCGTAACTTTCTGATGAGAGAATAAATAACTAAAACTGAAAAAAACTATTTGAAAAAAGAATTTATAAGATTAAGCGTGTGTAACAAAAATTGCGACAGAACTGACCCCATCTCTCAATAAGAAATACAAACACCGACATGCCTATCAGATAAAATATGTTTCCAAAAATGTGCGTGCCCGCGCCCGCTCACGGGAATTCCTGAGTTGGGAATCCCACGTGTTTAGAGAACGAAATTAATTACGAGTTTAATTTATGGAATTTGTCCCGGATTTATTAAAAATTTAAATATTAATTTTGAACTTGGCTGGTTTACAGGTATGAGCCACATGGAAGAGCTGCAGTGAGATTAAAAACTGGGAATTGGTAGCGTGGAGCATTTAAAATAATTATTACATTGATTTTTACGTGTTTATGAAAATGTTACTGAAGTTCGGTTGATGATATTTTATGTTTTAATTTCGATAATTGGTTTAATTAAAGAATAATTTAGAGGGTAGATAACCTAACGCTGTCTCTAAAATAAAGTAAAACATTTTTAATTTTCGTTTGATTATAAAAATATTAGATTTAATGTTCATGTCCAATATTTTTTAAAAATATGAAATTATCTAATTCTCCCAATTCTCTCATGAATAAATTTAATCTGACATAATATTATGATTAATATAATAAATTTGCTTTGAAAAAGCCTAAATATACAGGGTGAAACGTGGCAATCATAATAAAAGTTTAATCTTTATTTAACTTGGTCCTAATTCCCATGCAATAATGTCATAATATTAAGAAAGTTTCTATTAAGTTAGGGGATGGCTTTTATATTAAGCTTCTTTTTAGTTTCACTTTTCTGGTGTCTGTACATACCTAAATGTGAAATCTTGTAACGAATTTTTGAGACACTTCCCATCGTATATGACAATACAATGTCCAAATATTTTCAATGTATTTGTAATAATATTTAAATAATAAGTTTAAAAAGAAAAAAGTAACATATGGTGGGAGTTCCGGATATGGTGGTGGAAGAACGTGCCTTTAGTCAGTTTACAAGCTTTTTTTAACAATGTATGTACAGAAATAATGATTAAACATTAAAAAAAATAATTTAAAAAACCTTTTATTAAAATTCACTAGAAAGAAAAAAATAATATTTAATTTAGGTTCATTATTTTAAAAGCGTGGGTTGTGAGTGTGACTGTATTGAACTATAACAAAGTTTACGACTCTGCTTTTATATTTTTGAACCTAAATAAATAATTAGTGAATTTTAATACAACGCTGTTTTAAAAAAAATATTTTAACTATTGTATTTATTTTGATAATTGGTTCAATAAAAGAATAGGTCGGAAATCACTACGCCAGAGTAATTGAGCAAAACATTTTTTTAACAGATGTCATGTTCCAAGTTGACAAGAGAAAAAAAATAAATTTCAATTTTTCAATAGCAAACGCTGCACATTTCTTCAATTTTTATATTCGAAGAAAGTTAGCAAATTGAAAAATTGTTGCTTGTAAAGAAATTTCCGTTTTCAAGCTGTCTACACGGTGTTACCATAGCATATTGAAGTAGGGAATGTGCATGCTTGTACGTGGCGACCCTGTCAGCAGTACTGCCAATATAAGAGACGTTAAATGAATTTCGGCAAGCGTTCGTGGTGTGGCGCACGTCACGTTGGTAACATTGAATGTGACCACACACCACAGAGTTGCCGGCACTGGAACAGCTGTCAGTTGTTCTGTCGAATCTATATTATATTGAGAACATTGGTTTCGTAACTGGATTCAAAAGCGAAAGGATAGACATCCCATAAAATAAACCGCCAATAACGGACTCCCAACGGTTATTTTTAACGTCGGTAACGCTGAATATGAAAAATAGTTTACCAGTTACCAAAGTTTTTTTTTATTTCAATAAATTTAGTTGGTCTATAATCAATATTTTATGTTAAAAATATCTAGAAAATTGTTAAAAAAATTCGACTGATGACCAGTCTTATACTTCCCACCTAGTAAATATTTGCAAAAAATAAACACTCTTTTTTTTTATTCTTTGACTAGGCCCAATTAACCTTAGCTGTTGGTGGTCTTTAAAACACAATTTAATTTTTATTCTTTGAAGAAAGCATGGCCCTCTTTTTTGTTTGGTGATCTACTGATGGCTAACTTAATATAGCAAAAATCATGGTTACCTTGATTTACGTACAATTTTTATTTTTTTTAGTAAAATATTTTTTTTCTCGAAAACTATACATTTTAGAGAAAAAAAATATTTACATTTTTTTCATATTATAACATCTATAATTCATTTATATTTTTTTTTACCTATGTTAATACGTGACATTGAGGTCGTTTTTTTGAATATATCAGGATCCACTGAACCGATTTGACTCAAAATCTAATCAGATCTAAGTTAAAGGCTGATAAACACAATAGAATAATCGGCATGCCCGTATGTTGTTCCGTTCTTAAGATATCGAAGGCGAAAAATTGACCACATACACACACACATACACACACACACACACACATACAGACATCAGTCGGAAAATGATTTTAAACGATTGCTAGGGTCTCAAAACGTGAAAATCTGTTAAAATCTCGAAATATTGTTTTCGGACTGAATCCATTACTTCCCTACCATAGTAGAGGTGGGAAGTAAAAATATATAATAGAAAAATAGGGATAAAAAAACCGGTCAAGTCTGAACATACTAAGAGTTTTGCATTTCCAAAAAAAAAAGTTGACGCATAAAATAAAGAATTAAAAAAGAAATTAAACCGCGAGAAAACATTTCAAAAATAAAAGAAGTCGTTTGTTCAAGGCACATTAGAGAGAATCGTGCGTGTTAAATGAATCATTTATGAACGACAAATCACTACTACCATCTTGACCTATATTACACTAAAATCTCAAAAACTAATGAAAATCTGGCCAACCTTTTTATGTCTGATTTTTTCAAAATTTAAGGCGTAATATTTTCGGATATAAAAGGGGGCATAATTTTTTGATGGTACCGTTTTTACAAAATAACCTACGAATACAAAATCGTCAAAAAATTAATACAAAATTTTTTTAGTGTCTTCTGAGTAAGTGATATAATATGCCACATGCTAAATTTTTTTTCACTTTATTGGACATAGGAGATGCAATTATTTTTATAAAATGACCCCTGGAATATTTGCGGACCGCAACACTTTAGCTGTATGCGTAAACTAAAAAATGCGTAGGTACATATCCGAAAATGCGCCTTTTCAATGTCATTCAATCAATATTATATTTATCCTTTAAAACGTTATACAATGTATCGAGGACAAGACGTCAAATAGGTACAGAGATTAATAACATAGAATAAAATTATAATAAAAGAAACAAAATATCAACCTTTATATAGGTAAAACTTCGCTGTTTTAAAATTATAATTTAAAAATTCGTCAATTCTGTAAAAGGCATTCTCTATTAAAAATTTTTTTTTTAAAACATATTAATAAATTGTGTTAATTTTATTTTTTTTTTATGATGGTAAAGCGTTATAGACTTTAATGCAGTTGTAGTATGCATTGCTTTCAAACCATTTATAGATTTTGCAGATCATTACAGATCGAATAAAATAAAATACTCAAATGCTACATTTTTATAAATTTTATTATAAATTGCGCCCAAACGAGAAAGATTATTTATTTTTTTAACAATCAAATAACAACATGTTAGAGAATATTCAACAAACATGTATATTAGACTAACAACTGATAACACTTTTTTTATGTATTTATATAAGACTTGAAACTTTTTTTAAAAGATAACTTTTATATATCTACAAGGGGTAAATAGTCTGTCATTCCAAACGCGGACAAAACCACCCCATATTCTTTTTTGTTCACTCTTGCGAAAAAAATAGACTTATGTATATGTTTATAAGACTTGAAATTTGAACAGCTTTTTTATCATTAGTAAAGTCTAAAAAAAACTGACAGACTGTTTGGACGGGGCTAACTCCCTGACAGATGACCATTGTCTGTCAGGGAGTTAGTCCCGTCCAAACAGTCTGTCAGTTTTTTTCTAGACTTTACTAATGACAAAGATTGACTGGATTTTTTTTTATTTATTGATCACCAACTGAAAAATATATTGGTTTGCTACCGGCTGAAATTATTTTACTATGGTCCGTCCAAGTTCTGTGACAGACAGTTTTATTATTGTTGACTTAAATTGATTTGCAACAAAAATTTCAAATTAAAAAACAGGGTTAGGTCCTCCTGCCTCAACCCATCGACATAACGCAATAAGTCGGGCAAGTAAATGCAACATGGATGTCTTTGGTGCGGTGCAATAGTGAGTGTACACATATACACTCACGCATAATGCGCGAGAGCGAGAAAGCGGGGGTGGTTATAGATGTGTTAGAGACAGACAGAGTGGGGTTTGAGTCGTTAAGGGATGCCACAGGGATGTGTGGAGGCTGCAGACAACAGACGCTCCGACCTGTTGCTGCCGAAGCGTCGCGTACTGAATTACTGATGCTGATACACGCCGCGACGTTTCACGACGCTCATCCCGATTGCTGGCATTCTAGAACCGGTTTCCGATACAACCGTTCTCTCGTCAGCGACTACTTCGTCACATGACCGATTTCATCTAAATGTATCATTATCTATGTTTAAAGTGCGATAACCACGTAATAATATATTTAGAGCTTATTTTAGAATAAATTACCTATATTGTAGAAATTTTGAGGATGGTATTTTTTCAGTTGCAACAGCATACGTACCTCTCTGAAATTTGTATAGTTAGTGAAAGAATATCAACATTCTGGCTACTAACAATAATATACAAAACCGCCGAGATAAACACTGTTCTATATCTCAATATATATATCTTCGCTTCTCTTCTTCTCTACATAGTATAAATTGAAGTCGCTTTTCGCGTCTGTCTGTCTGTTTAACCGCTAACTCTTCCCAAACCACGCAACGGATTTTGATGCGGTTTTCACCATCAGTTAGATAATTTTTCACTGAAGGTTTATATATATAGCATAATTAATAAATAACAATAATTAATAATTAATTAAATTCGTAACCCGACCGTAAGAATTCTCAACATACAGGGTGTCCCAAAATTGCTGGGACACAGAGCTACCACGTGTAGTAGAGGTCAAAATAAGTCGATTGGACCCAATTTATTTATATACACAAATGTACCGTTTGCGCGGTATAGAATAGAATAGAATAGAATAGAATTTATTTCTTTCAAATTACAGTAGCACTGTACATTTTATAACAAAAATATATATGTTTGAAAGATATAGGTTCCTTCTAAGGTAACACCTGTGGTGAAGAAGCCATTATCAATTTGTGGACAGTATTATACCTAAAACTAAAGTTAAATAAACAATTTTGGACAGCAATCAAACAAGAAAAAAGAATTATATATCATCTAAAACATGAAAAACCAAAGTATTGCGAATAATCATTGTGCTATATCAAAAAATCTTTCCGCATTTTGTTGCGTCATTATCCATTGTCTTAACATCGACAAAAAAGTGTGCTTTATTTTGCACTGCTGTATGTTCACTGGTAACAAATTAAAAAAATGGGGAGCTAAAAAAAGAAAATATCTTCTAAAAAGTGATATGTTCGGTCTTGGCACATACATATTAGTGCGTCTAAGCATATGACCATTATCATTAGACTGAGCGGTTCCACTTCTTGTATAAAATATTTTTAGCACTTTATAAATGTACAAATGCCTGACGGGTAAAAGAGATAAATTTTCAAAAAGAGGAAAGGCATGTTCACGATTGTTCTTAAATAACATTTTTCTTACAATTTTCTTTTGTATTGTGGATACATTTTTAAACCTATTGAAATACGCACCACCCCAACATTCGATACCGTAGTTTAATTTAGACTGTATAAGGGCGTAATAAACGTTTTTAAGGACATTAAGGGGACAACGAGTTCTCAAAAAATAGAATTTACATAGACCATAACGCAGTGATTTAGACACGTTTAGTAACTGACAGTCCCAATTTAGCTTAGAGTCAATATGAATACCTAAATATTTGTAATTTTCAACTTTTTCCAAAGTAATACATTTGTCAGATTTGCATGGGTTGCTTGTACAATGAGTTGAGTGGTAGACTAGACGGGAGTCACAATTTGAGCTACCGTAAATGTTAAACAAAATATATTTTGATTTTTCACTGAGCTTAAGTCGATGAAAACTAAACCAATTTCTTATTATATTTAGGTCAGCTTGCATATCTGCTATGATTACATCATGGCAGTTACCTGAATAGCTCAAAGCTACATCGTATTAAATTAAAGTGCCATTTTCTCGGCAATTAATGATCGGATTTGAAAAAGAAAAAGACTGTTGTAAAAAGAATTGAGAGGCCTTTCGAACTGCGAACCGTTTGACACCCCTTTCCATTAAAAATTTTTGGGGTGCAATTCACCCTGCTCTCAGGGTTGAAGTTATGTAAATAATACTAATCGATTTAGATGTCCCCCTTGATTCTAAAATTGACGTATGCGAGCTTTTTTCGAAAAACTGGTGTTAAGTCGCCAAAACTTGCCCGGACTGTTTTCATTGGCTCACTCTGTATAACGTGTAAATTGATTGCTAGGCAATGAGCCATTTTCCTGAAAGTAGTTCTTTTAATATGCACGAGAGACAGCACTTCTGGCAGGGACAAACATTATCTATTACCCATTAGTGTCGTGTCGTTTTAGTGATATAACTGAATTATTAAATTATTATTATTATTAAATTAATTAAATAATTAAGTTATACCACTAAAACGACACGATACTATAATGGAGAATAAATAGTGTTTGTCCCTACCACAAGTGCTGCCTCTCGTGGATAATTGAAAAAACTACTCTCAGGAAAATGGCTCATTATTTTAAATACATAGAAAAGTGAACATGAACGCTGAAACTGAAATTATTAAGCTAAGTTGCACTACACATTGGCAGAATGTCATAACAGCAGTTAAAGATCGCTTAACAAGACGCTGCAGTTTAAAATTTCAATTCGAAGTTGACTTATAGATAAATAGGATGGGTACAGATGGATATGTCATCAATAATAAACTTGTTTGTTGGCAAATTACGTTTTTATCCACTTTAGTAGCTCATATCTGCTACTTGCAATTTCATATTGAATTAATATTAACAAATGCACCCTGCGGTATCAAGCATTTTATACGCAGCTTTTACTGTCTCATGTTGATTTAACTTTGTCGTAGACATAAATAGAACTATGTTAGGTATACAACTTATTGATAATAATCGAATACATTATTTCAAAGAGGTTTAGTTACTGTTTGATACTTAAATAGGTATATTGTGTGTCTATAAGTGTGCTAAAGACATCTATATGCGTCAGGCGCGATGTTTTCAGCACGAGTAGTACGCGAGCGCACCTATTTCATTATAGCATCGAAAAGAGGTACATAATAGTTCATTATGTAACGGGTTTTTCAAATGTTTTTCATTATATCATCGAAAAGCGTTTCATAATGGATCATGACGTCACCAACACACACACAAACAAATTTTTTTCTAAACGTTCCTTAATAGTAATTTATGCAACTAGTGGCTTAAGTGACGGATTATATGACAGTAGCGATTTTGCGATACGAGCTTAAGGTTATGTTGCATTTATACCAGAACGATACCGTGTATTCTGGTATAAATGCAACATAACCTTAGGCTCGTATCGCAAAATCGCTACTGTCATATAATCCGTCATTTAAAGCCACTAGTTTCATAAATTACTAAGTATTATGTAGATATTTCTAACACATGTCCTAATTTCCATATATATTTTGACATTTAACTAATGGATTCTCTAACCATTATTTATATGACAAAATTCACAATAAAATTATGAACTGTTCATTTCATAAACCTTTTATTTATTTCGCAAATTTTCTAAAAAATATAAGACAATTTCCTAAATTGTTTATATATGCGTTTGAAAAATTTGTCATTTTATGAACTACCTATTTTCCACTCTCAGGCACTGTGGAGAAATCGGTAACTCACCTAGCCGGAAACTGGGAGTTTCGGGTTCAAGTCCCGACAGTGGTCATTTGATTTTTTCTTAGATATAGCTTACAAATCATGGCAGCCTTGCTGCCTGAGATATTTAGTATTTTCACCTGTAATTGTTATGTGAATAATATTGTGTGGATAAAAAGGGGTTTTAAAAATCGATTGATTTTATCATATACCAATGAATTACCTATTTATTTCACAAAATGTGTAATGAATTTATGAATTGTCTGAGCATTTCACGACTTGTTTTAAAAATATTATTATTTCTCGATTATCTAACTGATCATGGAATTATTTAATGAAACTCCGGCATGCACGCAGGGGAACGCACGCATATTCGTTTGACTTATATCAGATCCCACCAGCTGTCGCTCTCTAGTAGAGTTTCCCTTTACCCCATGGGAATACAAGAAGTGACGACACACTGTATATATGTATATATATGTATACAGATATATGTTTGAGAGAACGGCGCGCGTTCAGAGGGGGCACCGAGGACATAACGCGAGTGCGTCATGAACGTTAATCAACTGGCGCGCGAACAGGGCGGCAATCATCGCCGCCGGAACTTAATTTAACGCCCCCGCCACACTTCGTATGCCCTGTTCGCTGTGCCCCCTGGCGCCCCATTACACAACACGTCCGACCGGAAACTACGCTCTATACATTCGAGCCATACGCAGTGCTGCAGATGGACTGAACCAATGCCTCATCTTCACATTTGAGATTTTTAAATATTTACGTTATAATAATGAGAAACTTATATGGTCCATGTGAATGAAAACTCACTCAATTTTAGTTTTTAAACACAATTTTAGTTCACCAGAACTAAAGTTATTTTCGAAATTAACCCAATTATCATTTTATAAGTTTAACAAAGTTCTTTTTAAATATTAAAAAAATAGGGAACCTTCCGAAAAGAGCTGTAAAATTTTTACGTGATACATAATAGACAATAGTACCTGTATTGTGCAGCTACTTGTATACTGTACAAAATACATATTTATGCGCCTGACGCACAAAGATTTAGCACACGTGTTGCACACTATACTTTTTTCAACACATGCATGGTTTTAGAGATTTATTGAATTAATGTCAAACACCGAAGCTTCAATGACAGCAGTACATCTCATTCTAAAAACATTGGCCTGGATACAATATTTATTTACTTCATTATGTACCATAGTAACCATATTTCATTATAGTATCGAAAATAGACGAAAAAATACTAAAAGCGTGCATGTGTTGAATAATAGTACATTGTATGTCTAAATATGTAATGGGGCATATTACGGCGAGTGATGACAGAATGTAAAAACGAGTTTTTACAGTCACAAGAGCCGTAATACCATTACGTACGAGACATTTATGGTATTTTTTGCCATACCCACTACAAAATACCTACTTTTCACGTCATTTTCAAAAAATTCTGACAGTTCATTTGCGTCGCCATCTTTCCTTTCAGTGTGCCGCGAAGTTCGTGTAAGTAAGTAATGACAGGTGCACTCAGGCGTATAGAGCGAATAAACAGAAGTTGCTATGGCAACCATTATTTTTTGCGCTAGTGCGAAAAATAAAACGTTTTCCGCACACCTGTCTGTTAAATGACTCATTAAATACATCGGAAGTAGCTATTTTGTAGTGGATATGGCAAAAAATAATAAATGTACCTATCCTCAAAAAAAACATTATTGTTTTACAGAGCCAGCGAAAAATAATTTCGCTATTTATAGAATAAGTGGAGAGAGAGGCTTGTGACACCTCGTGACACTTGGTATTGAAATTAAACAACATATTTTCAATTATGAAAAACTGATTTTCACAACAGGCATTTAATGACGTCTATTTAGAGTGAAAATATACTTAGGTTAATTAGAACATTGAACTTTCTATATGGATGTAATTGGAACTACATATTATTTTGAAATGTTCCATTTCCGCCATATAATTTCTGCTGGCCCAGATGTTTTCCATACAATTATTGACACTTCTACTCTATCTAATACTATAACAATTAAGTACCTATCAACAAACGCGTTATTATATTATAATTGTCGCTGGTAAAACTATATTTTAACGCATTAATCAAACTGGAAGTAGTCAATAAATACATCGATTTACAACGCGATTGGTGATAAGTTAAATGTTCAGTACTCGTTTTGTAAAACAGCTGATGACAATTTGCTTTTCTTTATTTTAAAAAATATATTTCCATAAAAATGACAAATCTGTTTCAAACTGAGTAATTAATAGGTATAACATATTCTCACAATGAGTCTGTAAACGTCGTTTTTTTATTAGAAAGAGCCCAGTCTAACTTAAATAATGTCGTTGGATTTTTTGTCCAGCACTTTAAACGGCTTCACAATACATTTTTGAAGTTGTTTAAATAGGCCACACCTTTATTTTTACTTTCGAGCGGCTGACGTCACAATATGTCCCAAATATCACGGTTTGCTCTACAGCATATATCCATTTTCATAGTTATTTGATAGCAACGTAGTGGAACCAATGAGTCGGGATTTTGGCTCAAAATCCGAACATTTTGCTAGAGTTACAAGAGCACCTACCTTCACCGCTTTCGAGGGTGTTGAATGTGGTAAAAATAGTAAAAAAAGTTTTTAGCCATTCGCTACCCCTAAAACGGCCAAAAACTACCCCTTTTTGCAATATTTCTGCACAGACGCCTGGATTTACGCCAAAATTCTATTACTTTTCATCAGTTTGAGGTGAGTGGTGAAGGTTGGCACCGGCTCTAGGACACCGTGATCACCCTCGGGGGTTGATTCTACCCTCCCAGGGGGTTGAAATTTCAACTTTCCCCTTTCGCATTAAAAGTTAAGCACTCCCCCGTTTTCGAGGGTGCTGATCACAAAAAAAAAACTTTTAGCCCAGTTCTACCCTTCCTAACGGCCAAAAACACCCCGGGGGTATCTCAGCGTAAATACTTTTAACGTATTGATATGAAATAAACGCCGTTGTGTTTCTGGCAATGATTTCTGATAGGTAACAGTCAGATTTTAATTTATTTTAATTTTTACAGCCTCTTTTTAAAGCCCACTTAAAACCGTACTGTTGGCTTAGTGGAATATAAGTGACAAATAGAATGCTTAAATTCATTAAATTTTACCTGTTTTTCTTTGATCAACAGTTGCCTACTCTAGATTGTGCTTTATCGGTAAAAATTATCAACAATTAAAAATAGCCTAGAACAGCGGTTCCCAACCCATGGGCCGCGGCCCACTTGTTACTATGTTACTGTGCAGTGGACGCTGGTCGAGAGTCTAAGCCAAGATAAATATTATCAGATCTTCAGGGGTCGAGATGGGAACAATCGAGTAGGTATATAAGTGTCTATTTGTGTTTGTGTGTTTATAGTTTTTACTTGTATATTTAGTTAGTGGGCCTCAATTTTTTTTACAAAATTAGTGGTCCGCACAACTAATAATTTTATTGTAAAAAATCGTGGGATAGTATGAAAATATGATACAAAGCACCCCACGCTTTTTTACAATGAAATTAATTATTTTTTACTTTTTAGTTCATTAAAGTGTGTTTTTTAGTTTTTTTAAATTATAATTTATTTTTGCTTTTTAGTCCTGGAGATCCTGGTCAGGATAATGGGACAAACTTATGGAATTATTGTATTGTAATCGGTTCTTGATAAGTGTGCAAAGTTTCAGTTCAATCTGAAGTTTTTTGCTTTTTTTTAGTCCTGGAGATCCTGGTCAGGATAATGGGACAAACTTATGGAATTATTGTATTGTCATCGGTCCTTGATAAGTGTGCAAAGTTTCAGTTCAATCTGAAGTTTTGTGCTTTTTTTTTTAGTCCTGGAGATCCTGGTCAGGATAATGGGACAAACTTATTGAATTATTGTATTATCATCGGTCCTTGATAAGTGTGCAAAGTTTCAGTTCAATCTGAAGTTTTTTGTTTTTTTTTTTAGTCCTGGAGATCCTGGTCAGGATAATGGGACAAACTTATTGAATTATTGTATTGTCGTCGGTCCTTGATAAGTGTGCAAAGTTTCAGTTCAATCTGACCGTTCAAAGTTGGTCAAAATCAAGTTCAAAGAAGTCGGTTACAAACAAGCAAACATACAAGTGAAGCTAATAAAAGCGTGTTAAAAAGGTTGGGAACCGCTGGCCTAGAAGACTAGAACTAAGACTAAATTTGTTAATTAAATCAAATTACTGCAGATTGCCCGAATTCCGATTACATAAGCTTTAAATTCGTTGATGACCTGTGTTGATGGTTTTTATTACCAACTTAAAAGCACGAGTCGCCCTAAGGCCTCTACACGGGCTGTGCGATGTACCGGCACCGCGCCAGTCGTCAACTGTTATAATTATTTGTCAGGTGACAGCCTTTTAATTAAAACTGACAAATGACTGTATACGTGTACATCAATACACGCATACAGAACGTAACGTATGTACGCTCATAATATATACGTTGGGTATTACGTTATGTGGTTGAATACGTTCAATGTAGTTATGCTTAGTTTTTTTCTAAATTCGCCATGAAACGGCTACTTCATGAATATAAAAGGTTTGTTCTTTAAATAGATAATGTGTTTTTAAGGACGAATTTTCTATCGCAGTGTTTCCTAAAATTTTATTATTATTATTATTGTGAAGGAAGAATTCCTTAAGAATTTTGCATCCACAAGCACCCTAAACTTCAGGTTCGTCACCGTCACACAAGGGATACTTGCGGAGCAAGGTGAAACTATAACCGCGTCTCAAACCATGAAATGGGCGATTACAGTAAGTTTGGGTCGTGCGCACGGAGTACACGGAGCGACCCAATAAGCACAGTCTTTTGCATGCGGCAGACTAGTAACTCAGCATTACGCTGACATGCCGGGATAACTTTTATATTTGCCAACAGTGAAGGTTTGGCTCCACCAAGAATACCAATTATAAGGACAATTAATTTAACAGAATAGTCTGGGTACTGCTTCCTAAGCTCAAAGAGAAGATCTTGATATTTTGTCAGCTTCTCAGTCTCCTTAGCGGCTATGTTCGTTTCAGCAGGAGCTGAGAACTCGATGACACATAAGTCGCGTAGTCTTATCAAGGAGAACTATGTCAGGCTTTGTAGCTGAAAGTTGCCTGGTAGTACTGAATGAATAATTCCAGAAAATCTTACATGATTCATTCTCGACAACGGACTCAATATCGCCAGGAACATAAGGCAGAACAGGAGTTTTATCAATACCGTAACTATGCCTTAGATGGTAATATAGAACTCTTAGAGCAGTATTGTGGCGATGGATGTAGGCACAACTTGCATAGTAACTGCATGCCGACAAAAGATGCATGAGCGTCTCTGGATGCGATCGACATGCTCTGCAAGAAGTATCTGTTACTTCCGCACCCATAACTATACGGCGGTACACGAGAGTGTTAATAACGCCGTCTTGACACACCAAAACAAATCCCTCAGTTTCAGACTTCAGTCCAGCTGACCTCAGGAAGGCAAACGTCAGATCCTTCGATAAACCGCACGTATCGACGTTCTTATAATAAATCCCATGCATCGGTTTATCGGTATGCTGTTTGAGCAGGAATTTTTGCTCTGCCTTCTTTATTGCATGCCTTGCTTGATCTGGCGTTAGAGATACAAATGCTGCGTCTCTACGTTTTCTAGCGGAACTGAAGTCAAAATCAAGACTGAGTTCATTTGCTGCTCTGTTTGCTGCTTGAAACAGAAACAGAAATATTATTGTAGATTATAGACGCATCGACAACTCAGATCATTAGCGTCTTAAATACAACAATTAATAATCAATTTGTTCATTAGAATCTGCCAACCGGCATACACAGACCGACTGGTACGAGCTCGGGCTCCTGGGAACGCCAATTCCCAAAGAACATTGAAATGGAATTGTGATAACAACTACATTCCAATGTTCCCTCTGGGGGACCTAACATTTTTTGCCTACGGACCCCTTAGATAGAGATTACCAAAATTGTCGCGGACCCCCATTAATATAAATCAAAAGAAATGTATTTGTTTATTTTATATAACAAATCATACATTATTCTGTAAATGTCTGTAAATGTGTACCTAGGTACTGTGTATACGGTAAACAACTAACTATCACTGTTTACCAGACGGCGTTCAACCCACTAACAAACTGGCGTTCCAGATCACTGTTTGCTGAACATAATCGTATATAGATTTTACAAATGTAAGTTTCACTTCTGTAGTGTGTAGTGTAAACTACACGGTCCATTTTTCCTCAGAGATAATGAACTGCAGATCCCCTCGGTTATACACCTAGAGCCGTTCTCAGATCCCAGTTTAAGAAACGCTGTAAACAAGGATGTGCAAGTACTAAAAAGATCAAGTACCGTGAGACGATTTGCATTGGCTGACGCACGAATAGCTCGCGATAACCGTCTCGTAAAACAAACAATAATATTATAAACCCCAGTACGACAAACAAAAATACTATTTAAACCACGGGATATAACAATAACATGGATAAATATAATACACTACAACAATTTATATATTTAAATTAAAAAATTCGCGAATGAAATCCACGTGCTCGCACTGAACAAAGATAGATGTGTTATTGCGATTTAATATTAGATAGTTATTAAATGATGGATAGTTAAGTGAAAAACAACAGTAACAATATAAACAAAAGTAATTTGGATCGGTTTTACCAAGTACTCCAAATTTTTCTTGATGGTGTTTAAATTAAATTCACTTCACCACTTTGCACAGATTTTTTAAATGTTCACACAAACAAATTTCAAACACTACTAACCTTGTCCGTCAAAAATCTTTTTAACCACCGGCTCTGTACCTTGCCAGAACACACCAAATCGCGTCTTATTCTCACACACAAATTACTACAGTTAGTACCCAATTACTCATTCATTGAAAAATTAATACCTATCTCAAATAAGATTTCTTAATGTTACATGGCCCCCCCAGCGGTTCACACGAATAAATATGGGTGATGAACTGCTTAACAAAATTGTGTCCTAATCGGGAATCTTTCGAAGATTTACAATATTGTGAATGCCTTGATCAGTATCATCATCGAGAGTGATTAGGCGATAAGCATTAGGTGCTACAATTTCTTTAATTCGAAAAGGGCCCTTATAAAGTAATGCTAACTTTCGAGTTTCTTTATCTAATGCGGAAGAAATTGGATTAGTACGAAGTAGAACTAAGTCCCCTGGTTCCAAATGACTATACGGAAACTTTCGTTCGTGACGTTGCCTTCTTTTACTGGCAGAAGCCATCATTTTTTCCAGCGCCGATTGCTCTAAAGCTTCGTAGTTTAATAAACCAGGCGCTTGTTGTGTATTAGGAAATAATTTTTCCATATGACGAAAGGAAGGTTTTTTAAACTGAAGCTCGTAAGGGACACAGCCAGTAGCTTCGTGAACATTATGATTAAACCAAATTTCAGCTAATGGTAACCACTTCACCCAACTTGAGTGCTTCTCATAAGAATACGCTCTTAGCACCCTACCTAGTTCTCGCATAACACGTTCAGACGGGTTACTTTGTGGATGTCTTATTGAAGAATAAATTACTTGCACATCTTCAACTCTAAGACCTTCGATCCAAACTGGAGAAGTGAATTGGGATCCATGATCTGAAAGGATTTTCCGCGGCTTACCCACTTTCGGAAAATATTCTTTATTCATCCGATTTAACATTGCCTTAGCCGTTGCTTTTTTCAAGGCAAACAACCTTACATATTTAGTAAATACATTTAGAACAACAAACACATAACGAACACCCCCTACTGAACGCGGTAATGGTCCAAAAATATCGACGGCTACTAAATCCTGAGCCGAACAGGGTATAACAGGAGTCAGTGGTCCATGAAGGTACTGATTCGGAAATTTACTCTTAAGACACAACATACATTGAGATATTATATTTCTGGTATGCTTCACCATAAACGGGAATGCAAAAGATGACTTTAATAACGCGACACACTTAGAAATTCCAGCATGACCATAGGTTTGGTGAAAAGCCAAAATCACGTCATCTATAAGCGATTCAGGGAGACATATTTTTGGAACACCTCTTAAGATTTCAAACAGAACATCATTTTCCAGAATAAATGAAGGATTTCCCTCAGCATTATTTTTGACCTTAACCCGGATCGAAGCCAAACACGGGTCACTCTCTTGATAACGAGATATGTTTTTTAACTTCCGAGTTACCTCTTTTGGAAAACTAAGAACCTTTTGAACGGATACGTTTACTTCAAAAAGATTCTCGTGGGATTTTCGACCATCTACAGGATTAGGATTGTCATCATTAAGACGTGAAAGAGTATCAGCTGTTGAATTCAACTTCCCCGGTAAATACTGAATTGTGAGCTGGTAATCCTGTAAAGTTAGAAACCATCTTAGTATCCGTGCATTATAGGTTGGAGACCGCGATAAAAAGGAAAGTGCTTCGTGATCCGTAATGGCCCTCACTGGAACTCCAAGAAGATAAACCCGCCATTTTTGCAGCGCCCAAACGAGAGCCAAAGCTTCGCGCTCTGTAGCTGAATAATTTCTTTCGGCCGGGCGGAGTAATCTACTCGCATAGGCCAAAACACATCGCTCATCGAGGTCATTATATTGGTATAAAACTGCACCTAGAGCTTTATTGGAACTGTCGGTGTTAACATAAAAAGGTTTATTAAGCATAGGATGAGTTAATTGATTTAATCTAGAAAAGGCAGATTTAACCTTATTAAAAGCGTCATCCTCCTCTTCAGACCAGGACCACTTTCGATTCTTCTTCAAAAGAGCCGTGAGAGGTTCAACGATATCAGAGTAATGATCACAAAACCGCCGATCAAAATTGCAAAGACCTAAAAATGACTGAAGTTTCTTTAAGTTTTTAGGTATTGGAAAATTCTGTATAGCCTCAATACGTTTTGGGTCAGGTCGGATACCTTTACAAGATAAAATATACCCAAGAAATTTAGCCTCAGCTTGACAAAAACAGGATTTCTTGAAATTTAGAGTCATTTTTGCCTCTCGAATTCGGTCAAATATTTGCTGCAAGTTATTACAATGAGATAAAAATGAATCGGATGTCACCAATAAGTCATCGACATAAGCTGTGGTAAACGATGATACCGCTGGGCCCAATACTATGTCCATACAGCGTGTGAAACCTGCCACAGCAGTGCTTAAACCAAAAGGTATAACCCGAAAATGATAAGTTTTCGACTCAAACAGAAAACCTGTATATTTCCTGTCTTCAGGTCTAAGGGGAACCTGCCAATAAGACTGAACTAAATCAATTGTAGATATGTGCGTTAAACTTTCGAAACGCTGAAGAATTTCTTCAGGTATGGGTACTCGCTCGTAATCGATAATTACTCTTTTATTTAGCTCCCGAGCATCTAGACAAATTCTCACCGTGCCATCTTTTTTTAACACTGGCACTAATGAATTTATATAGCATGTATTAGAGCGCTCAATGATACCCCATTCTAACATTTTGTTAATTTGTTCGCGAACTTTAGCGCGATAAGCAAAGGGTATCGGGTAAATTTTCCCCAGAAAAGGAGATTGATCATTCAGTTCAATCGGATGCACATATTTATTGGTTAAACCAGGTTTATCCACAAATATGTCACGATTTTCGTACAATAAACTAATTAGCTGCACTTTCTGTTCAGCGGTTAATGTAGCGATATTTTGAACAACCTCGCGTATATCGTCTATATTTATATTTAACGAGCTACTCGCTTCAATTGGAAAATCAATGTCCATATGGTGGACCTGCATGGGAGAGGGTAGATTATGCAAAATTTGATTATTTTGATTACAACACCAATATTTTTTAGGCATACCAAGAGAAGGGGCATACCAACCTTTAGAGATCCCCAAAAGAATAAATGTTCTAACTAAAAACCAAGGATCGAGAAAGAGTTCACAAGGCATCCACTGCTTGGAGATATTCTCTAACGTATCTTTTTTATAATCGATACCAACTGTTTTATTACCAGCAACAGCATAGTGCCCATTATGACGGAGATCGTGTTCCAACTCTGCCGGAATTAAGGAATGTTTGGGTTTGGGATTTAAATTCCTGGTTTCAATATTAACAGATGGTAGTGACCCCTTATGCCTGCTGCTACCAAATTTATGCCGGGGGTCAAGGCCAATTAAATCTGTCTCGCTATTGACGAAGACAGTTGGAGTCGATGGAGGAGCATTTACTCCTTCACAACAACCTCTAAAAAGGATGGAGTTTCCATCTAAATATCGGTGCACATGACCAAACCCGGACCGTTGGCTCTTACTGATGGAAGAACATGACGGGGCCGAACTACCGATAGGATTCACCGTATCCTTCCAAGACTCATTAGTCTGCTCTACAGTGTTTAGAGGAATAGGTTGATTTGATATGATCTGATTTTGGAGGGTTGACTGATGTTGAGAATTTGAACCCGTACAACTTGATGCACAATCCTGAATGCCATAAATACCAAAATTATTTGATTTGTGTTCAGAATTAATAATCACGCCCTCCAAACAATTACATACTTTGTTAGCGCTTTCAACTATTTTTTTAACTTTCACGTTGTCCGGACAACGCACAAAATGGTTAATACTTGATGAATTTATACCACTGTTTGAATTTAATTCGTTTGGGGATTTAAAATTATCGTCTATATCTAATGATATTTCTGAAATGATCTGCCCCTCTCCATCATGACACTTTAACTTACAATTTAAAAAATCTACTATCACTTTATTTTGCATTATCCAGTCCATCCCCAAAAGCATTTTACAATTCAAATTTGGCACCACAAATACAAAACAACTAAATTTATGAGTATCATATTCGAAAATTATACGCACACAATGCTTGATAGGTTTACTTCTAACCTGAGTAGCACCAACAATTCGTGTATTGGCAGCAGGTAATATTAAAAAATTTCCTTTATTGGCAATGTTTTACCAAAAACTTAAAGACACGCAAGATATTTCGGAACCTGTATCGACTAAAATTCTATGATGTTCCCCTTCAATAGTGACATCAATTAAAGGTAACGGATATCTTTTCCTCCGGGACGGGTCCGCGAAAGAAAGTTCTTCCGTGACACAAATTAAATCCTTATCAGGAAATGCCGAATTGGACTCAAATTCTGTGCTCTCATATTCGGATTGTTGGCCCAGCGAACACATCTGAGACACCGAAATTAGTTTTCCGGGTTGTCTACCTCATTCTGTGATTCTAGATGATCTTCCGATTCAATCAGATTAGCTTTCGGATCACGGTTAGGTACGCCACCGAACTTATTAGGTCTACGAGAAAAATTTGATTGTGAATCATTTGAATTCGCCGTTCCTACTGGTACCCGTTCATTCTGAAACGAATTAAAACCCCTTCGATTTTCGATTCTTTCGAAGAAATTGAGAATCTGCAAAAATTCTTGTGCGTTACGTGTTCGAGCCGACACTAGATCACGCGCAACACTAATAGGAAAGTGATAAATTATTTGACGTGAAAATTCTTCCCAAGACATACTAGGAGTCAAATTTTGGGATTTTTGAAAAAATTTTAAAAAATATGATGACATTGACAATCCCAATGTTGTCCTATAACGACCTGAGGCGATTTCCATTTTTATTTCCCCTTGGACATCCGGTCCCCAAAATTGTTGCAGGAAAGCCTGCTTCAATTGTTCGTAATTTTGACAAAAAGGTACCACTAAAAGCCACAACTTTGCATCATCGGTGAAACGACTTTTAAATATATTAAGTTTACCGTGATCTGGCAAATTTCGCTGTACAAAACATATTTCCAGGGAGTTTAAAAAATCCAATGGATTTTCCTCAGTTTTTCCACCAAATAGAGGGTATGGTGTCAAATCTACCGGCGCGCAATAAGAAATTGGTAGATATTGATTCGTTACGGGTTCCACCCTAGAGGGTTGCACGTGTGATGCCATTAAAAACGGCTCATTCAGATTGTTCACCATGTTCGGAGGTCTATGCCTTTGGTATTCGAGTGAACCCGCTACGTCTTGTGGTTCATAATTTACTGCGGTAACTGGGGGTGCACCTTGACTAACATAGGTACCCGGTAAAACATTGAAATTCCTATCTTGAGGAGGTTGTGAATTATAATTTAAAGGTGCATGTGTCGGCCAAGATGTATTTAAATTAGCTTCCCTAAAATTATTATTTCTTCGCCTATTTGGTTGATGAGAATTATTCTGCGAACGAACCACCCTACCTGACCTAGTCCAAGTATCTACTGGCGCATCCATAGACGAGGGTAGGCTTGGGGGTCTAAGGTCCCTATTTTCTGTCTGAACATTTTGCGAAGTCGGAGAACGATTGACTGGCATATTATCAAATAAAGAAATTACGAAATATATAAATAACAATAAAACTAATATATTATATATTACGCTAATAAAACAATTATTTATTTATATAAAATTTTCCCAAACGATTCAGTCCTTTTTCGGGCGCCAAATGAGACGATTTGCATTGGCTGACGCACGAATAGCTCGCGATAACCGTCTCGTAAAACAAACAATAATATTATAAACCCCAGTACGACAAACAAAAATACTATTTAAACCACGGGATATAACAATAACATGGATAAATATAATACACTACAACAATTTATATATTTAAATTAAAAAATTCGCGAATGAAATCCACGTGCTCGCACTGAACAAAGATAGATGTGTTATTGCGATTTAATATTAGATAGTTATTAAATGATGGATAGTTAAGTGAAAAACAACAGTAACAATATAAACAAAAGTAATTTGGATCGGTTTTACCAAGTACTCCAAATTTTTCTTGATGGTGTTTAAATTAAATTCACTTCACCACTTTGCACAGATTTTTTAAATGTTCACACAAACAAATTTCAAACACTACTAACCTTGTCCGTCAAAAATCTTTTTAACCACCGGCTCTGTACCTTGCCAGAACACACCAAATCGCGTCTTATTCTCACACACAAATTACTACAGTTAGTACCCAATTACTCATTCATTGAAAAATTAATACCTATCTCAAATAAGATTTCTTAATGTTACAACCGGTTGAAGAATTAAAGTACTCTTTCGTTGAGTCGAGCAAAGAAATACTCGATAAAATTCGAGTCGAGTAAAAAATAATTTTTATAAGATGATAAAACAAAAATCAATCGAAACGTTGGGTAATTTATAATCAGAGTATCATGGATTTTCTTTCCTGCGACACTGACTTTTCTATTTTGAAATATTCAGGTACACCTTTATATAAGTACTAATCGATTAGTAATTACGTAACGGTAAAGTTAATATGAAGCGACAGTAAGCTGTCAGGTTGCATATCGGGAGTTTTATTCGTATTGAGAGATATAATATTATGCTCGATGACGAACCTAGTAAGGGCGCTAACTGCAATTACACTACAGTGAAACGACAAAAAATTGATATGGAGTCATGACATCCTTGTTACAAAATTATTTTTAACATGAAGGCCCTTGTACAATATTATTATAAGCACAAATATGCACAAAATGGTGTACATTACCAAAAGCACCGATTGGCACCAAAATCAATAAGTTCTCACTGAGGCAAACATTTTGCAAAAAGAACAAGTAAATTCAAATCGGTGCATTTTTATAGAAATTATTTCGAACGGAATGAATTTTATAGACCGACAAACACAGCCGCCATGCGGAAAATTATATTTCTTTACGTTTTTATAGTAGTACCTTCTCTCGGACATGATATTTCGATCTCATCACCATGTTTTCATTTTCTTACGGAACATGAAAATAAAAAGAACGACGCTTTTTTTATAAAAATAATGCAGTAACGGTATACACAGCAATTTAGCATTTACCTAATATTGAATGTTTACTAATTAAACTTTGTCCTCGACATTTCCCTATTACATACGGTAATTTGGCTAACCGAACTAGATAAAAAAAATATTCACCTAGTATTTCAATTCTTACTTAAGGAACTCTAAAGTCTAGACCCTATAACCTAAAAAAGAACGAAATATGTGTGGATTGTAACATTTGTAACCAAGTCTTAATTGTTTCTATTGTAATTTATATGCAATGTCATCCCGATTAGTAGTTATAAATAGGACATGATAATATAGGTTTCACTGTTGGTTAGCAGGATTCGTTCGCCATTCATTCTTCTGCAAAGCGACAAATTATGAACATTGTAACCAGCTCACATCAACTGGATTAAATTCCAACAGTAATCATGCGCTTGCATCCGCGTTTGTCTGTTGTTTTGAACATATTACGCGCACATTAATACAATTCATGCGCATGATTTACTGCGCCGATATTCTGTTTTCTACAAGTCAATTATTCAAATGATTTATCTGTTTTGATAAAGTCAAATTATGATAATAAACTATAGTAATTAACAGATACCTACACTAAAATGTAAATTAATTTTTTTTCAATTTAAAAAAATGAAGATTTAAACTTAAATTTTTCAGGTTAGATAATACTGTTAATACTATAAACGTGACAAATTTCGAAAATAGACATGGGTTAAACTATTAAAAGTTGTTTTTTATGAAGGAAAAAAGTCTATTATTTAATTAAATAACAAATTTTAAATATCTTATCATTCCAACTGCAGGAAAAGACGTGGGCAATAATAATAATAATTTTGAAAAGTCTGAGCGGATCGAAACCAAATTTTGGTAGAACGTTTACCATGTAAATAGAATAAAATAGGAAGAGTCCTATTGTTTTAGAGATTTTTTCGGTTAACTCAAAAGTGCAAAACAAGCTTCTGATATAAAAAGTAAAAAATTCGACTGATGACCAGTCCTATACTTCCCACCTAGTAAATATTTGCAAAAAATAAACACTCTTTTTTTATTCTTTGAAAAAAAGCATGGCCCTCTTTTTTGTTTGGTGATCTACCGATGGCTAACTTAATATAGCAAAAATCATGGTTACCTTGATTTACGTACAATTTTCTTTTTTTAGTAAAATATTTTTTTTCTCGAAAACTGTACATTTTAGAGAAAAAAAATATTTACATTTATTTCATATTATAACATCTAGAATTCATTTATATTTTTTTTATCTATGTTAATACTTGACATTTAGAACGTTTTTTTTGAATATCTCAGGATCTACTGAACCGATTTGACTCAAAATCTAATCAGATCTAAGTTAAAGGCTGATAAACACAATGGAACAATCGGCATGGTCGTATGTTGTTCCGTTTTTACGATATCGAAGGCGAAAAATTGACCACATACACACACACACATACAGACATCAGTCAGAAAATGATCTTAAACGATTGCTAGGGTCTCAAAACGTGAAGATCTGTTAAAATCTCGAAATATTTTTTTCGGACTAAATCCATTACTTCCCTACCATAGTAGAGATGGGAATATAAGTAAAAATGTTATAGTAAATTTTTAACCGAGAGAGTGTGAATGAGGGACAAAAAAGACTCCTTCGAATGACGAGTGTTTTGGTATTTACTCTAAAATCGCTTGAATAATAATCACGAAATTTTACAGGAGTATTTTTTCCTAAAATCAAAGATTTTCGTCCTAAGGATATACGTATCTCTGAAACCGCTTAAGCTAGAAACGTGCAGATATCCGCAGCAAAAACACTTTTATTAAAAAATAAAGAAATATGTTCGACCGGTTTATCGGAAAAACTATCTAAACAAGAAGATGGTGGATTTTCGAGATACTATATCGCGGTTTAGAATGAGCGAAACGTTGACATTCTAAATTCCACCCGGGCGAAGCCGGGAAGAACAGCTAGTCTTTCATAAATTGCGTTGTAAATTCTTATGTTATTTTATATGTACCTTCCTACAAACGGAGTTTAATATTTCCTTTGTAATCTGACACAATAAGACAGAACAAAGATAACTAAAGGTATACAAGCATATTTTCAAGATGAATTTATAGCCATAAGGTGGATAGAAAAAGTGAGTAGATCAGTTACGTCTAGTAATGTCCGCCCCAGCTTTCTTGATATAAATATCTCATCATTTTCGTGATTGACATCGGTAACCATAGACAAAATTTTGACCAAAGCTTGCTAAATATGTAACGAACATATTCTAAAAATTACAAATTTTTCTAGGTGATATTACTATGTGTTTTACCGTTATTAAACTATGAACGCGCGATTTTTCCATAAGAGCGCATGTTAAATTTATAATTATATATTTTTTTAGACTATTAAATAAGCCGTTACGAAATTTTGTGTACTTATTTCAGATATGTTAAAAAGTAAGTTTACAAGATTTCATTCATTTCTCGGTGATTTGCGATATGTGCCATAGATCTAAATACAGTTTAACGTATTAAAATGAAATAAACGCCATTGTGTTTGTGGCAATGATTAATTTTTTTAATTTTTTGCGCCCTCATTAAAACATTACATAAATATTTATTAGTGCTAAGCCCAAACGCGTAATAAAAAAATACACTTCGAGTAATAATTAGTTTTAGTATCAAGAAATATATTTTCATAGAATTTAAAATTAAAACGAAATTATGGCAGCATTATTTTGAGCTGCTTTTGCTTGGTTTTCACGTCATATTTTGATGTAGCATGCTGTAATTACAACGAAATGAGAATTTAAACATGATTTAAATTTATTGTAATAGCATTTACAACAGTCCATGTTCTGTTCAGGTTAAACGTGTGATAGACAAAGTCAAATATTGAATGTGATAGACTGACGTTTAAAAATGTTTTTCCTGTAAATTTAAGGAAATGCTTTTTAATATTTCAAGTAAAATTACAATATGTCTATATAAACGATTTTTTTATTAAATTATAGGAATGAGCTTCATCTAGCTTAAATAATGTCTTTGAATTATTTTTTTTTTGTATAACACTTAAAACGGATTAACAATTAATTTTTGAAATATTTTTCCTTTCAAGAGACTGACGCCATTAGCACCAAACATCAGAGTCCTTTAACTGCCCATATATTTTAAGTATTTCATTCTGGCCGAGCAAGATCAGTGTACTATAGGAATTTAGGAAACATAGGCGGCTTGGTTATATAGAGTATATAATATTTGCAGCGAACGCGCTTTGACTCTGATGACGTCAGCAGGTATTAATATTTAAAAATTTGTATCGCCGTAAACGTATGGAAATGACATGAACTCCATTGTATTTGTGGCAATGAAACAGTCATATTACGTCAAATGATATCGTGGGATGTGGACGAAATAATATCTAAGGCTTCTCGAATAAATAAAGAATCTATCTATCTATCTATCTATTTATTTGAAATTTTTATAGATGTAAAGTTAGGTTGATTGTAATTTTAATTTTAATCATTATTTTATCATGGTATGTAGGCTGATTAAGTTGTCATTGTACAACGAAACGTCGATGAGTTAGAAATTTAACATTTGTTGTTTTTTTTTCGTCCACATCCCACGATATCTTTTGGCGTACTCTATACATTATGGACGCTAGAAATCCACATTTTAATTATTTTTTTACTTTTTACAGCCTCTTAGTTTTAACTTCGATAGAGGAGAGCTAAAAATGTTATCGAGGCATCGGCTTCGAATTTCTTATCCTTTTATTTATTTATTGTAAATTATAGACTCGTCGACAACTTAGCTCATTAGCGTCTTGTTCACATCAAATAACAACTTACTTAAAACTAAATAACATCACAAAACATCCATGAGCGGAGGCGGGATTCGAACCCACGACAGTGTGATCCAAAGGCCGCTACGCAAACCGTTACACCACTCTGTCCTCAATTTCTTATCCTGTCTGTCCTCAACCGTAACATATACAAGAAGAAATTTTATACAAGACGAAACATTTTAATCTCTTTTTGTGTATATTATGTTGGTATTACATCCGGATATGTGTATAAAGGTAACAATGGATTTTTACATTGTTGTTGGTTATGTTTAGGTTATATTGTTAAGTTCTCGTAAAACGCTGACTATAGACCATTGTTAGCTACCATTGTTATTACATGTCTTAAATTTAACTACAAAATTGGTCTAATATGATATACAATCGCTTAAGATGAATGGTTGAAAATTGAATTTGTAATTTACTTTTAATCTGCATTCTTTTTCATTTATCATTCCTTTCAAAATATGAAAATTCAACATAATGTTCCCTCTTACAAAACAGCTAACATTCAAAAACCTTTTTATATCCAAATACAAAGTAAGCACATAATTTATAATTTGATCTTTCTTCCATCTTTCTGTATTGTAATATAATATAATATAATAATATAATATAATGAGAATTACGAAAAAAATAGTAAAAAGGAAAAAAGAAAATAATTCAAAAATAACTAATAGATCCCACCCTAAAAATAATATAAATAAAAATATAAAAAAGCATAGGAAATATTATTATTAACAAAGAAAGTGATTCAATACAAGCAAAGACCAAAAAACCAGGTAAATTTTAGAAAAATCCGTTACCAAAAAATGAAGTAAAAATGTACTCTCCCGTGCATTGATGTTTCATGGGTACATAATTAAAATAAATTGGAATTGAATTAATCATTAAATTATCAGTGATTATTAATTGTTGAAATAAAAAATAGGTAAATAAAACAATCAAAGGACATACAAGTTCATTAGATTGTTTTTTTACCATTCCAACTCCACAAATGGGGAATGATACTAATTTGGGTCAAATAAAATACTTATTTTACTTTTCGCAATTTTAAAATATTTTTTCGTTCGAGGTCACCGGAGTCCAAAAAAGATATTTTTGGAAAAAGTCAGTTCGTCTGTTTGTCTGTTGGTCTGTGAGCACGATACAGGTCAAACAGATAAGCGGATCGAAACCAAATTTTGGTAGGATGTTTGACTGTAAAAAGAAAGTCCGTCCATACTGCCTGCGCAAAAGATATATTTGCTATAACGTTGTTTTTTTTCTATTACAACGGTGTACTTTACATAGCGATTTACTATTCTACTCATTTTAACAAAAATAAAAAGCCAGTTGTTTTTTTTTTTTTTTTAAGTGAGTAATTATTGATATGTCAGAAAGAAATCAGTTAGCCGACAAGCATGATTTGTTTATTTTTACATGTAAACCACGGGGTGATAACCAAGGCAACAGCTAGAGGAAACAATTTTTATATTATAAAAATAATTTTTTGCCATACCCACCACAAAATAGCTACTTTAGATGTTTGCATAGGGGCTATTAATGACCCATTTAACAGGAAAATGGTTTACTTTCTGCACTAGCGCAGAAAATAACGGTTGCTATAGCAATTTCTGTAAATTCGCTATATATACGCCTGCGTACGCTTGCGTGCGCCTGTCATTACTTACTTGCACGAACTACGCGGCACACTGGAAGGAAAGACGGCAACGCAAATGAACTGTCAGAATTTTTTGAAAATGACGTAAAAAGTAGGTATTTTGTAGTGGGTATGGCAAAAAATACCATATATGTCTCGTACGTAATCATGGTATTACGGCTCGTGTAACGGTAAAAACTCGCTTTCGCTCGTTTTTATATACTGTCAACGCTCGTCGTAATATGCCCCATTACGTATTTGGACATACAATCTACTATTCAATTATTGTTAATTTGTCAGTTTATTTTTATAATATGTATAAATTTGATTTACTTATTCTTGAAACATAATTGGGTTAGAAAAATAGGTAAAAATTATATTTTGTAATAAAAAACATTTAATCATTTCGCTATCTAAGAATTGAATTGTTTCTAATTCAGTAAAAAACGATATCAAAGATAAAAAATTGAAATTTTGAGTTTCGGTTTATATTTTTCTTTTCATACCACGTCCACATGAGTCATGATCAAATTGTTTTGTACTATTTCCTCATTCCTATTTTACCTTTATAACAAATCAAAGTTGTATTTAAGAAACCCATACTAATTTATTCAGAAACAAAGTGTTAATAAATCCATGGACTATGGAGGATACATTAAGTCGATCGGACATTAAAGGCTAGTATAGTAAGAGATCCCGCTATTTTAGAGAAGAACAACGAAGATATTATGCGAAAACAAACAGCAGAGCGCCGTAAGAAGCCTAAAATTTGTGAAGCCGAAAAGGAAGTCGATTGGACATTTAAAGAAATTTGCTTAGTTTTAATTTAAGAAATAAACACTAAAGTCGTGAGTTGGAATGGTCCCGTTGCCCAATTGGCTGGAATTTTTCAATTTAATTAGCATAGATATAAGTAAATAAAATAGTATAATTGAAAGGAACTTTTGAAGTAATTTCTTTTTCCATGTGGATTTTTAGGATATTTTGAGCAAAACGTACGTTTCTAGAGTTTTTAAATGCCTGTTTGTTTCTATTAGTATATCTCGAAAACAGATAAACCGGATTTAATTAAAGTTATCAACTGCTCTTAAACTTTAAAGTATAAAGTATACCAGCGTTTCCCAAACTCTCCAATGACGGAACACGTCACAAATTCTGAAATTTTAACGGAACACCGTAGATATTTTATAGGGTAAATAATGATACCATATAGGCTTAAATTAATTTTCATAAATTTTCACATATTAGGTACTTTAACGGAACACCAGTGTTTCGCGTTGGAAACGCTAGGTGTAAACTATAGGTACTTTTTACCCGGCTACGCTCGGTAATGTTCCCGTCAAAAAACATTTCCAGCGAATCGTCGAGTAAAATTGACGTTGACGCGAGTGAAGTCACAGAAAACATTTAGTAACTTCACAAACTATCATAACGAATTGTAAGTATATTTTTATATCTGTATTGGTATGCGTTTTTGTCGTTTTCTTTTGATATAACTTTCGTGCAATGTTGGCAGCAGTGAAAACCGTGAAACAAAATGCCGTGTAAATTGTTCTGTTTTAGCTTTCCAGCTCTCTGCTCGCGGCGTCAGCCACTACGGGATCCAATTTTTATATAGATTGTAATCGACTTATGTAACTCGTACACCATAACGATTAAAAAGTATTAACACCTATAAAATGTTTTGTAAAAGCCAGCACGTATTCATATAGGTCTATAAGAAAATACATCTACAGCCAGAATAGTCTAAGCTAAACTTAATTAAAGTTCGAATAATTAACACGGAGAGCATAGGAAAGGTTGTGTTTTTGACAAGTTTTTTAATTAAAAAAAAAAAAGTAACAGTCAGAAATTTTCAAAAAACTAACTGTTCATTGATGTTTTTGTTCTGAATTTAAAAAAGAAAATCCAAAAATTATTACATTTTTATTGTTGAGATATAATAACGTAAAGTTCAACAATTTATGAGAAAAGATTGACATTTTTATATAATCCAAGCGAACAAACTAAGTGAAATATGTGTTACTATGTGAACAACAGTTTACGTACAATCTCTAACAAAATTTTTTTACATTTAACACTATACTTATTTATTGTTTTACAGCGTATTATGAACGAAACTTTTGGATGGTATTGCAGCACAACTACCTTAAATCTCTCTTTTATGTCTAAGGCGCTTAGGCCAGTGGTTCCCAAAGCTGACTGGACTACGACTCACCTAACAATAACTTCCAAAATCGGGACTCACCTCTTGGCTGTCATAAAGAAAAAAAGGGCATAACTATATGAATGAAGGACTGTTAAAAAAAAACATTCAGGTACAATTAAATACAAGGAGTGCTATTTTAATGAGAAGGATGTATTTGTCGGTCGGTCGATGTATCGTTCTATTTTTCAGGCCCACCCAATATTCGCAGAGAGAGTAAAGCGTAGAATTTTTAGTATGTTAGTAAGTGGACCACCCTCAACATTTTGCCGTAAAAGTCTCTTCGTTAATACAATTTTCCTCTAAATGCCAATTTTGTGTCTAATATTCGTCTAGGCTAAAAGGATAAACCGCATTATGTTTTAATTTCAGATTAATTTTGACTGAGGTGGCATTTTAGAAATGTTAGATGTGACGGAAATAGTCAAGTGATTGACATGTGAAACAAAACAACATGTATACTTACTATGTTAAGGTCTCAGACACAGTAAGTCATGGTGACTGTGGGGTCCAGTACGAGTCTACTTACAGGTACAAACTACAATCCCAGGTTCAAATCCCGCGCGAAGGCTTTTATTATTTATTTTTTTCATATTGGAAGTATATAGGTTGGTATTGAAAAACAATTTAAAATATAAAAAAATAAAATTTTATTTATTTTATTTTACGATTAACTTATTTTTTCGTTCCATTTGTATTAGATATCCTTTCCGAAATATTGTTCTGTCGTATAAAGAAAACTACAGGCCGACAATGTCGGGAGCTAAAAAGGTTCCACTATCAGTTATATTCAAGCCTCCTTAGTTAGTTGTCAAAAAAATTGAACTTATATCTAGATGCCATTCTATTCGAATCTCTTATTCACGACTGTTTATTTTTTTTATATAAAAGAATCAAACGTTACAAATCGTTCCTCGCGTTGACAATAAATTGCTTAAAAACATCTGATTGGGTTCCTTTGCAATCTTGATAAGTATGAGACGGTCAGTACAATGTCCGGTGCATCCAGCAACGGTACCTACTACTGATAACTACATAGTATTGTAGTACGTGAACACAAAACACAATAAACACAACATTTATCACAGTTAATGTCCCGCGGTCGTTTCAACACAATGCAATTATAAAAACCATAGTACACAGGCTGTGTTTACTGTATCGCTCTGTGTGAACGCAGCTGTAAAAAACATGTTACGCCATTGTGTCAATCTAACTATTGTAGCATTACAGTATCTTGGATGTTTTACAAATATGCACAAAAATGTGTACCTATATTTCAAAAGAAATAATTATTGCTGAATTTTGTTAATATTAATAATTATAAACTAGTTAAATAATATCGGACATGTTCTTCGCACGAATTATGTCCTTCACCCTTCAATTTTTGTGTGATATCGAAACAGACTGATTTGATTAAATAACAAGCCGTGAGGTGGGTCGTTTATTAGGACTAAAGTGCGACCCTTGATAAATATTTAATAATAATAATTAAATTAGATATTACACAGAAAAGTAATCATTTTAATCATAAAAACATAATTATTATTTATTTTTAACAATAATTAAAAAAAAAAAAAAAGGCTGAACCGATTTTTATAAAATTTATGTCGGATCAAAATTACGTTAACACGCCTCGATTGACACCCTTACGAAGTCGATATAATTTTTTATTCGCGAGATATTGTGTAAAATCTACTTTTTTGGAGTCTATTTGGTTAAGAAAAAAGAACGGCTGAACCGATTTTGAAAAAATTTTGAAAGATTTCGTCTTAGAAAGAAATGGGCACATACGTACGTACGTAGATACGTACACACACACACAGAGAGAGAGACATCTTTCTAAAAATAGTGTAGTGACCTTGAAACATAAAAATGTGTTAAACATTTTGATTTCGATTTTCGAGCCCATTACAATAACTTCCAATGGGAAGTTAATAATAAAACAAAAGCCTTGACGATTTTTTTATATATTGGACAGTTTCCAGATATTTTCATTATCGCCAAATCGCATATACAAATTTTATTTAACGCCAGAATTTTAATGCCTGTACTTGCTTAGAAATAACATTATCTATTACAAAGATTATTTTTTTTTCCATAGGACTTATGTCAGGGGTTTATTAAAATCTTTACAACGCTTTCATATTATTTTTGTAATTTTGTAATCAATTTTTCGACCAATTTTTGGTAAGCTAGTGCTTTGAATTTTGAAATTGTTCATATACGTGTGTAAGTCAGGTGACAATGCGTCATCATAAATTCAATATGGCGAATGCCGCAACGGGACGGATTATTTTTTTCTTCACAACCCCTGTCATATGCATATCAAATTAAAGGGCTTATCCCGTAAAATAAATTGAAATAAAAACTAAAAAGAGTTAAATAAAATAATACAAAAATAACTTTTAAAAACAACGCTTTTAAAATTAATGAAGGTACAAAAAGAGTAAAATAACTTTTTTCTGAACTTACAAGAAATTAATAAAGACTACTTACTAAAACTAAAAGCGTTGGGTGTATTAATTAATGTTGATTTCTTAAAATTTTCAATTTTGCGCTCAACGCTTTTTAATTAGTCTGTATAAATTTCTTAAAATTTCTATTAAACTTTATTTTTAGTGAAAAATCTATAGATAGACAAGAAATATTTAATATAGATTGGATGAGTTTTATGGCAATTTTAATATAATTTATAATATATCACATTACAGTAGAGTCACGATAATCTGTGCCTGTGCCACCTGATCATGTAATCCAACTACGCTTTTTTAACACTAGTCCTGTAGCTTACAAAAAACAAACATTAACAAGCGTGGTGTGGATGTAATCGTCTCGACTGTACATACACATTACACACATCCAAACGTCATACACACATCCATACGTCAAACACACACACATCCATACGTCAACAGCGCAGTTTGGCCAGGTCTTTTCGTTGCGCGTTCAGCCGCATGAATCCAATTAACTCTACTGTGAATAAAGAAGTTTCACTTCAGAAAAGTATTGGTGCGCTATTGTGTATTACGACTTTGCGATGCACCAGTAAGTTAATTATCTATAATATTATTTATTACGCATGTATTTTCGATTTGCATAAGACCGCCATTTTTTGTAAAAAGTGAAATTCAGATTAACCCGACCTCAATGTATGTAATTTAATTTGACTGTTGTATAGTTCTGAATCAAAGCAATTAATTTGTTACATTTCTTATATTATATGAGTTACTACAAGAAAGGATTCCTAGAAAATTGTAACGCTCTGTTGTACCTACAATTGCAAGTTATTGCTGTTATTATTAAAACCTAAATCATTTTTTTAATTATTTTTGAAAATTTTATTACAACTGCTTTTAGACTGTAATATGGTTTTTGTGAAACTATTTCAAAAATTTCATTTTAAAAACATATTCTACATACCTACAGGGAAAACAATATATAACTCAATACTAATATATTAATTAATTATTAATTGAGGACGTACAGTTCTAGAATGTAGACGAATACTTAGCCAAATGAAATCGTAGCAATATTGATTTTCAAAATTTAATTATTGTATTCTGAAAATATACTTTTTTAAAATGCAAAATTGTCACAAAATTTCAAACATTTCTGTCAAACTATTTCGCAGTTTTGAAAAATGACAGGTAGGTACGCGATTAAAATTGACATAAAAATTGTTGAGGAGGTTTGAAAAAAAGTTCAAAAATGCAATTTTTTTTGAGCCTATTAATTTGAGTAGGTATAATAATTAAATCAGTTTTAAATATACAAGGTGTCCAAGACTTGCGTTGTCGGCCGATATATTGATTTTGGGTGAAGACTGAAGATAGAAAAGAAGTTAAATAAAGTTGTACAAAAGTTGTATAAATTTTAATGGTGTATAACCTAAAAATATTTTTAATTATACAGTCTGTCCTATTTAAGCGTGGCAGATCAAAGTTATGTTTTTTTAACCTAGCACCCTGTTTTTATTTCTTTTTTCAATTCTGCACCTAAATGTGAATCGAAATTGTATGGGAAACCATCCTCGAAAATTCAGTAATTTTTGAGTTATTCAAGTTTTTTAGAAATTTTTGACACGTGCAGACCTTTACCTAAAATTCGACATAGCCAAAACAGAAACCTTTATCAAACTGAAATTTTGAGGATCACTAGATAATGGACGGATGTATGTTCCAAAAAAATGAATTTATTGTACAGGGTGTTTAAAATAATCTACTTCTTTTACCTAACTTTTGATTGTTAAATACAACGAGGTTATTTTTTTGCTGGAATTGTATTCTTTAGGATATTTACTAACACTTTTATACCTAAACCTAATATTTTCGTATTAAAATATTTGGTTTAGGTAAAGTCAATCTGGGGAAATACGGTAGATTTGTTTTACCTAATTAGAAATAAACTACTCAAGTAATGAACTGAAAAAATATCTACTGCGGGTTTTTTTTCACTTAGGTACAATTTTGATAAAATTAATTCTTAAAAAGTGAAACATATATGTATTTGAATGAATAGCCTAAAAAAAAGCATAACAAACCTTTTTAAAGATAAGCAAACAAAATAAATGGGAAACAAAAAAACTTTAATTTCTTATGGCGTAAAATGGAAACAAACAAAAACCGACGAAATTACTAAACGAATGCTAAAGACAACAAATAATATAAGTTATTGTTAAACTGAAGTTTTAGCAATGAATCATCGTTCATTAGTCAAACATAATCACTGAAGTATGTATTTAACTTCAGAATGCTGAATATAAAGTGATGATGTTCAAAATATTAGCACTGGTGTAGGCACGGGGGGCTTTCATGAATTAATCTCAGTCGTAACTCGTAACGTAAAATCAATTTTCTTTCACTATAGCGACTTCTACTTCAGCAATTTTCATGATTTTTTTTAATTAAAGATACTGACCCATTGATTTGTCATCAACAAATTTTTAGTTTATTTTTGACTCATTATTTACATCTGTAAAAATAAAATATATAATCAAGGAATTGTGGCGTTTGGTCTCGATTTTGTGATTAAACGTACCATCTGCTTTTCTCCGTTTGTCTTTCGGAAAATATTCAACCGATTTTCATTTGATTTTCGCGTCAAGTGTTTCAATTTTATGCCAAAAAGTAGAAACATGCACATTATTGCTTATAACTTGAAAATTTCTTAAGTTAGTCAGATTGACAATAAATAATTGTTTATGGCATTAAATTTTCTATAGGCTCCTAGACGATCATTTTTTTATTCGGTATAAAAAGTACTCGTAACGCGTGTCAAAAAAAATGTAAGGCTCTCTGATAATTTCAACTTTGACTGGCTATAATTTCTCAATTTTTAAAGATATATATGGGACAAAAATCACGATTTAGGGCAATCTTTGCTTTCTGAACAGATTGTGTATTTTCAATTTAGAATTCGATGAAGAACACAATAAATAAAAATATTGAAAAGAATATTTCGTTTTAATAATTGTTTCCGAGGCTATAAAAAGCGCGTGAAAAAAAATTAGCAGAGGGCGGTGGGATTTTTAGTATGTTAGTTAAGGGCTCACCCTCAACAATTTTTCTGTCTAATCTACATTTAAATATTATTTACCTATTACATAACTAGACAAATTTCCATCGAAAAGTCACTACATAAATAGTAATTAATAGTAAATTAATTGCATTTTAAGATATGTCCACTGGAACTGTTTTTTCACTCATGTTTTTATATTTTTATTCAATTACTTTTAGAGTTTGTTTACCTATGTAAAACTACACCAGAGTTAAAAAAATAACAAAAATAAAATGAAGCCAATTATCAATTAAACAATTTTTGGATACAAAATGTTATAATTACCACAAAACACCAAACCATAACAAACACTCTCGACGTACGTTTCGCCAACCAAGTTGGCATCATCAGGAGATGATTAAAACTTTTAATCATCTCCTGATGATGCCAACTTGGTTGGCTAAACGTACGTCGAGAGTGTTTGTTATGGTTTGGTGTTTTGTGGTAATTATAACATTTTGTGAATTTTTGGATAGTACCAAAATGATTTTAAATCATAATAAAATCATAAAGCGCAAAATTCTAGACTAATGTTGGATTGCGAAACAACTCATTCCTAGACATTCGTAGGACAACGAACATTTCTATTATACGATAATATAGTATCTACTTAATGCGGACCTGGTTATCACAGCACATCACAACAATGTTTACTCCATCAATATTATGATGAAGAGAAGAACACTTTATCTTATAACATCTCTTTGTCTTGTGCATATAAAAACTCAATGGCGTAGGTACTGATATTATTATAAAACCACGGCTTTTGCCCGCGGCAAATGTAAGTGCAAAAGTTACTGCACTTTCATAGAATACCACTATCTGCATTTATTTTAAATGAATAACATCAACATCTAAACTCTAATGCTGGGTGGCAGAAAGCTTTGTAGAAAATTTAATTTGACAATGACCTTAAATTGTAATCATAATATAATCACATTTTATATATTAATGGAGAAACAGTCTAATGTCGTCAAACTCTTTCAGACTAGATAGTAGTGTTACAAAACTGTTTTCTGAGTTGGCGGAATAAATATTTATTTACAATAATTAAAAACACAATAATAATGAACGCAACAACGAAAAGTCAATTCTAACAATCAACACAAGTAAACAATAACTAAACAATAATTACAAAGCAAAGCAAAACAACTATATACAATAACTCGTAACAATTAACTATATACCAGGAGTATTTATTTCTAGTTATTTATGTTTCAAATATTTATATTCGCTGTATTTATATCAGACGCACTATTTGTCGCTCAGTATTCTCCATTGACTGATCTCTCATCACTCGTACTGCTGTTTATATAGGCTGCGTAGCATAAGCCTAGTGTGTTCTCGCTTTCTCTAGAACTTTCGTGCAGGTACCAGTTGTTACAGTAAGCGGACCCCGTTTCTCAGAACTCTTGCCTGCCGTTTATATACAGGGTGATCCGTAACAGTAGATATTAGTTCATTCGTTTCGATTATTTTAGGATGTTCGAAGTTATAGATTTTTCTTGAAAATTACCTAATTAGTCAAAAAAGGTTTTATTTCCTTTGTTATAAAAAAATGTATTTAACCACTACCAAACCAGGTTGCCCCGTAGCTCAGTCAATGAGTGCTTTAAATAGGGGTCTAGCCGGAAAGTCAGTAAGTGCAAAAACCGACTTCGGGACTTTGTTTGGACTGGTTAATAAAAAACATATTAAAAATCCTTGACCCTCGGATGGGAGCAAGGGGGGGGAGCACTTCAAAGGTCCCTTATTTTAGTTTTTCGCGTATATTTCGAAAACAGTTGGTCCTATGAAAACATTCTATGCATGAAAATTGTAGCTGACAAAATTTCCTACATTTTCTATATTCGAGGTTTTTTTTTCTATCTTCAACCGTTTACGAGTTACACGCTTCTGAAAACCGCTATTTTTCGAAAAAATATTTATGGCACCACATTTTTTTGTCGAACTTTACTCTCTAGCACCTCAGCCTTTCATTTCACTAAAAAAAGTAGTAGAGAAATAAATTTCCTTCAAAATGATTTATAAGTTTACCATTTTATCTTAACCTGATCCAACGTTTTCAGAAGTGTGCAACGCGTTAACGGTTGGAGATACAAAAAATCTCAAATATATAAAATGTTGGGTATTTTGTCAGCTACAATTTTCATGCATGACATTTTTTCGTAGAACCAACTGTTTTCAAGATATACGCGAAAACCAAAAAAGGGACCTTTGAAGTGCTCCCCCCTCTTGCGCTCACCCGAGGGTCAAGAACTTTTAGTATGTTTTTTTATTAACCAGTCCAAACAAAGTCACGAAATCGGTACTTGCGCTTATTGACTTTCCGGCTAGAATCATTCGTTGACTAGACTACTGGTCACACCATCTAGTTATGTAGATTGTAAAACATTAAATTGTACTCACAGAAAATTAAATGACTGATATACATAGAAAAAGATCGCTTTTAAAGCTAAATTTTCATCAAAATGTGTAGAAAGGTTGATTCGATTTTCTAAGTGGAAATTGTACAAATAAATGTCAAATAATTGTACAAATAAATATCGTTTCCATCGATCAATTATTTTTCTAGTAGGATCGATTTAAAATTCTACTGTGCTTTTGAATTTGAAATATGTTTGGTCACTATAGGTGCCTATCTAAGGTCAATGTCCAATTAGATTTTTTGACAATGCTAATGCTGGGCTATAGAAAGTTTTGTCAGAAAATCTAGAAAAATACCTAATTGATCGATTAAAATGGTATTTTTTAAAACAGTGTTTGTAGATACATTTATTTAACATAGTTTTTTTTATACAAATTCCACTTCGAAACAACATTTTTCTACGCACCTCAATAAAAATTTAGCTTGAAAAGCGATATTTTTCTATTTAAATGAGTCATTTGTTTTTCTTTGACATAGAGTTTGACAACGATGTTAGACTATTCCTGTATAAATATAAATGACATTATATTGTTACGGATCACCCTGTATAAGAACGGCGGGCAACAGTTCTGAGAAACGGGGGTCAGCTTACCGAACAACTCGTACCTTCACGAAAGTTCTAGAGAATACGAGCACACACTGAGCTTAGGCAACGCAGGTATATAAACAGCGAGTGTGTCGTGTTGAATCAATCAGTGAATGGTGAGTCGTGCAACCAAGCGGATCAGTGATATAAATCAATCAACGGTCGAATCAGTCAGTACAGTGATATAAATAGTGGAGTGGCTGTGGATATAAATAAATAGTACTGAAGTAGCTGAGTAAATGACCGACATAAATAAACGTTAGAAATAAACCGGATATAAATACCGTGATATAAATTCACCTGATAAAATAAATATTAGTGTAGTCAATTGTATATAGTTAAGTGTTAATTACTTGTGTTGATTGTTAGAACTGACTTTTGGTTGTTGTATTTATTATTGTTGTGTTTTTAATTATTGTAAATAAATATTTATTCCGCCAACTCAGAAAACAGTTTTGTAACAATATGATCACATTCCGTCATTGTCAAATCAGATTTTCTGATCATGCCCTCTGCAACCCAGCATTTATGAGAATAATATTAGTTTTCAATTATTTCAACTACTTTTTCACAAATGAGCCGTGCCTCCACTGATTGGTTCTTTGCGCTACTGATCTCTTGTACACAGCTTTTCCTTAACACTGTTTTAACAGTTTGTTGGTGAAAATGTAAGTGTTGTCATTATATCCAAAGATTGTTTACACAGACCGAGCTCTTGAAAACGTCTTAGCACTCATCACACAGAACTACTACGTGTTTTATAAAACAGTTGAGAGTCGCCTTTACAAAACAGATGACATTTGTATTTCAAAAGATTTATACTTTGTGAAGTCGAGTACATAGACATTTCTGTTTTCAGTTTATAATTGATATTTAAAATAGCAACGGATTTTGCTAGCTTTTAGAACAAAACAAATAGTTTCTAATAGTCCGGGAGTTTGCGTTGCAAATAAAAAAGTCATAGTAAGCCGGCTGATTTTGATATCGATAGTTGATCTCGTACTGTCAGAATTTCGGTCGTTTGAGGTCGGCACCAATTTAATAAAATATGAAGTCGGTTAAAAAGTAGATAATATTAATTAAATTGGCGCCAACCTCAACATTTTATTATTTATTTTAGTGACTTTTTTGAAGGAGGTTTTTTCTTGTTAAAAAGTTTTTTTGTAGACCATATATTTTATAGATATTAGAACTAGTTCCGGAATTCCCGAACTGAGAACCAAATACCGAAACCAGTTCCAGAATTGAGGATGATCCGATATTAAAGGCCTTAAACGGGACCTCTGTCTTTAATTTCCCGAGTTTTTTGAGATTTTGGGTATTTAGCAAGGCACCTAGATGCAGGGAAAACATGTTTTCAGAATATTTTTCTGTCTGTCTGTTTGTACCAGCATTACTCAAAACCCGCTCCGCTGACCAGATTTGAATGCGAACTAAATTTCGAGTAAAGGCTAGTATTTGTAGAAATAGATAAAAATATACAATATGTTTTTTGACAACATACGGCCTAGCTATTTCGTGTCATAATTCACACCCCGTTGTAAGTTATAGCCAGAATATAGTACATTTTTGAGTGACAGTGGGGTTATGCGTGTATAGTGAATGACTGAAGACAACGGGTCTAGTCGGGTAATAACTAATAAACCAACAAGCTATATGTCTGCAGGTAGGCAACCTGCACATAATATCGAACAGGGGATGTTCCCAGCGCCGTGTTTTGATAAGCAATCACATATCACATCAAACCTAAACTACATCATGTTTCAAATACCTACAGGCGATTTTATAATCTGTTTATAATTCGATAATGCAGTCTATACCCCCCTCCCCCGAACCTATTATGTCAAATCTATTCCGCTAAAACGTGTCCATGATAACTTGGAGACCTTAATTTCAGTTGACTTATTTTTTTTTAATTTCAAAAACGAAACAAAAATTTCGGTTTCCCGTTAAAGGGTTCGAGTAAACGCCAAATGAAGGACCGAGAATCACACTACGATCCTACAGGCGAATTTTTTGAAATAAATGTTTTGAGTACGTGTGAAAGATTACGTAATTTTTTAAAAAGTAAGTTTTTTCAAATTTTCGCCTCTAGGATCTGTAGTCGTATTCTTGGTCCTTCATTTGGCGTTTACCTGAACCCTTTAGCTTTAAGAATAGCGTCGGGAGAGCGGGAACCTTTTTATAGCCGAGTGGAAAAAAGAAATATATTATATATATGTTACTGTAAAGGCCCGTATATTGGTATATCTTAGGTTTTACTAGTATATCTTAGGATTTACCAACTTGTGTTGATAGATGTTAGGATTTTAAAAAAAAGAGAATAGCGTCGGGAGAGCGGGAACCTTTTTATAGCCGAGTGGAAAAAAGAAATATATTATATATATGTTACTGTAAAGGCCCGTATATTGGTATATCTTAGGTTTTACTAGTATATCTTAGGATTTACCAACTTGTGTTGATAGATGTTAGGATTTTAAAAAAAAGAGACAATATTTCGGGCTTTTACTATTATAGTTTGGTACATGCTAAGTTTTACCAATGACGGTTGGTAAAAGTTGGATTTTTTTAGATAAAACAATGAATTAATTATCTGAATCATTTATTTCAATTACCACTCACTAACAGTCAAAATCTTACATATTTTAATTATCATTATGATATATTTTTAATTATAATTATTTCTTAGTATTTCTTAACACCTGCAAAATATTTTTTGAATAATAAAAAACAAATAAAACTGAAATACTTCACAAACATAACGTTTACGTTGGCTAAGCTAACTAAATTAGTACTTTTCTTATTATTTGGTATTTTTAATAAACAAATTGAAAAAATGCAATTAATACATTGTCATTTATAGTAAAACATTTTTTATTTGTTACAACAAGGAGAGCTATTATGGCATTTAGAATTACACAATAATCCCGATAACTTAGAAGCACATTTCTTCGTCGAGCATTTTTTGAGGCAGTTACATTTTTTGACTGCAGGCCCACGAATACGAGACGATGCGCCGAATACGTCTTGACATGATCTTTCAACATTTACCATGTCTCTGAGGTAAAACCTAAGATTTACCGAGTGAATGGTGGTAAAAGTTCGAAATGAACGTTGATCACCAAGCAGTTCGGACTTTTACCATTAAGAGTTGGTAAATCTTAGGTTTTACTGCAAAATCTTAGGATTTACCGAAGTTCGGGGTATTACAGTAACATATACATAAAATCTAACGTCATCGTCAAACGAGATTTTCTGACGACTCATTCTGCAACTCAGGATTCGAGTCCTTTAAGCAAAATCTAAACTCTGGAATTATTGCAAAGCTATTTCGGTCCTGCGTGCAGAAATATTATATTATAGTAAGTACATGTATGCATTAGGTAGGTAATCACGTGTTACACTGTTTTGTATAATATTATATCAGCAGTGTCGATCAGAGTCCGACGTTCCATCGGGAGTTGCGTGTAAATAATGCCAGACACTGGAATATTGTGTAATTTCCGTTTTGCAACCCACTCGACTGATACGACGCCACACCTTCTAACAGACGTGCGGACAAACATATAGAACTGACCTTTGGTCTAAGAGGACATCATATACTCACTACAGATAATATTATAAAAACTATGCTTGGTTGCAGAATGCATTATCAGACAATTTTCGTTGGCCATGAGCAGTGGCGGCTCCTCTATGAGAGCTGCGGAGCTGCCGCACTGCCAGAAAATAACGCACAATTCAAAAAAAATATTATATAAATCTGCATAATATGTTTTAATTTCATAATCACATAGCATTATAATGAATGACGGCATGCCGCAGGCCTATATTCTATAAACAGTCCTGCAGGAGGTGCTGCAGTTTGTGTTGCACCTAAATCCAATGTGTTAAAGAGAGATGACTTAGTAAAAATGAGACAGATTTATACGCGTAAAAGCCAGAACGGGTGCACAGAACCTAGTACAGTATTATTTTTCTTGGTTATAATACCGTATTATATAGCAATGCAATAAGGTGTCTTCGTGGTGTAGCGGTAACGTAGTGGCTCTATAAGCAATAGGTCTCGGGTTCAAATCTCAATACAAACATACCTTATATTTTTTTTTAATAAATAATTAGATAAATATCATAAATAAATATATTTAATAAATTAATAATTTATTAAATTAAATTAATTTATTTAATATCTTTATTTTATTATTTTATCGTCTTTTTTACAAACGTTTAGTACTGGCACGCGGGATAAAATGTTCGGAGTTATTTTTGTTTTGTTATCTAAAAGAAGTATAACTTCTGACGTGCGTACATAGTACACACACACTCGTTTTTTTAATACAATAAGAAATATTGCTATAAAAATCACTTTATTTACGATTTTAGCGCTAGCGAAATCATTGTATAATGTATAGACAAATTATTCAAAAATACACTTAAAAATTGCATCAAATGTATTTTTGAATTTTTTTTTCGAGGTTGCCTCATTAGGGGGGGGGCTACTCCAATCTCCGGGTTGACTTTGCAGAACACCCATTTAAAATGTTCACGCGCCGCCACTGGCCATGAGCAAAGATTGTGACCTCACTGAAGTCACAGAAAAATAAATTTACTCAAAAAACATTTCTAAAGAAAATGTATGAAGAAGGGCTAAGACCTCAGCTGTTTTTTAAACTACTTTAAAATTATGTTTTGATAAAATTCAAATATGATCATTTCATATTATAAAAAAACTCGGGTCGCAGTGCCAAAACCCTGCCGACAATATAGTGTATTTGCTAATACTGGCATTGTGGCTTTATTATGTAAACTTAAGTTTGTTTTTGAACAAAATAAAAAATTTAACCCCTTAATACATCCCTTAAAATAATATTTTTTTTCTTAATTTCAATATTTTTATCAATGCAACCTCGGTACCAAATTAAATACACCCTTCAGTAAGTAAAGCACTATCCGCAAACTAGTGTTTTCATAAAATTTGTAAGTCCGGTCCTGTCGGGCCGATTTTATTAAAATTTTGGCAGCACATTTTAATCGTTACTAAAAGGTTAAATTTCAATTTTGAAACGATTTTGAGAATTTTTTCGGCATTTTTGGGCCCAAAAACATTTTTCAACCCCTAAAAACTACCCTTAAAATGGTCCGATTGAGCCCATTTTAAATAGGCTTCGTGCGGTGATGGATTTCAACGTGCCTACCAAATTTCGTCAAAATCAATTAACTCTTTCGAAAGTTATTGCCCGCACACATATATATATATATAAATATATATATAAATATATATATATATATATACATATATAAATAGACATTTCCAAAAATGGCGGCAAACTGTTCAGGAGGGTATGAAACGTCGAGAAATTTTGGTCCGACCCCTAGGTCCCGCCATCCGACCGACGCCAATAGTGTATGTGCCATATGGCAAATACACTAATAATGAAGTATTTTAAAGAAAGTGTTTAACGATGCTGAATAATTTAAATTAAAAATAACTTACCGCAACAACTTCTTTAACTTTGGCACTACTTTTGTATCAGTCCACCTATACCTACTTATTTAAAGTTCACAGTTCACATTAGTAAAAAAATATCCACAATCTAATGAATTAATTAAACTTACTGTTACAATAAATTAACAAAATAGGTACACGAAATATAATTATTTTAAATAGTCTAATGACTAGGAAAAATCACAACCTAATTTATAGTTCAAGCTCCCACCGTACAAAAGTCTACTGGATTTAACAGATAATAATAATATAATGGAAAACATCAAATCGGTGATAGACTAATTCGATTTTTTTTAATCATTTTTTTATTGAAATTTCTCTATAATCTGTATAAATTTCATATTGAAAATAAAAGATGATCTAAAAAAATCGAATTAATCTGCCACCGATTTAATGTTTTCCATCATTATCTCTTAAATTCATTAATAAAATGTTAGTAGTAGAGACCTTTGTACGGTTAGCTAGTGAAATTTTTCTGTCGATTATGTTAATCGTAAAACTAAGTAGATACTAATAATTATTTGTTTAAAATTATTATTAATAAAACACTACACATATTATTTGATTAAACAGGCCAACTTTAACTGATTTAATTCCATGCACATATTATAAAACAGACAACACGTTATGTCTTGTTTATGGAATACAATAACCGAAATGAAATATTCTTAAATAAAAATTTGAGATTTTTTGTACCTACAAACTTATATAATTAAGTATATTATGAAGTATTAGAAATACCTTGTATTATGTCCGTCTTGTGACATAATTATGCAATCGCATTAAATTGAAGGTCGGGCTACAAATATAATTTTAACAAATGTATATTTCTGTGGCCAAAATACAAAACCGCGCTTACATCGAATTTTGATAATAATTATTTTTTACATTATACGCTGATTTTTTTATACTATAATTTCCACAGATTCTTTACTCGGCACTTATTAAAACATGATTAAATATCAAAATTATTAACAACACTTGAAAAATTCTGCACATCAACATATTATGTTTGACGATCGTTTCGGACACTTAGTCCACCGTCAGGAGTATAGACTAAAGGTCGATTTATATTATCCGGTCAGATACGGCGCGGGAACGTAGCGACCTTTACGAGTTACGACATGTAATCAAAATGTCTATGTGCAGCAACGGTCTTAGCTAAGCGACGTTAGTAAGTTTTGTCCACTTCTGTACAAATATGACTAAAGAATTTAAAAACTTGAAGAGAATCGAATATAAAAACTTAATTGTTTTTATCAATAATTCAGTCATAAATAATTAAATTTAATTATATTAAACTTATCAATATCTCGAAAATTATAATTTATTAAAAGTATACTAAAAACCAAATCTATGTGGAATTTTAGTGACTTTCCTAGTAACGAAAATACACTCTGTAATACACATAAATCTTTTTTGAGCAATCTGTAGATTACTAAAAGCAAAATTATTAACTGTCAGAAATATTTCTATAAATATTTTAATAATTCTGGACGTGTAAACTGTCAGTTTAAATTTCTTTTTCAAGATTTTCTTTAAATACTCTTGCAAGTTATAATAAACTAAAAAGTGTTGTTATTTTTTTTTTAATTAAAAATGAACTGTTTTAATAATTTCTTAAATTTTATTTTGTCAAAAAAATTAACATAATGTCTTAATTACTTATTAGACCAGAGTCGATAATTTTTTAAACCAAAAAAAATTATAGTAGGATGAAACCCATTGGAAAAGGAAGAGAATAGAACAAAAATGAAAGGAAAAATAATTTACGGGCGATCTGAGGTCGGGAAGTGGTAGGGGGTGGGTTTTTAAGGGTAAAAAACGGTTTATCTCGATTTCCGGCAAAACTACAAGTCCTATGGAAAAAAGTTTAATAGCAAAGTTGTAGGTAATAAAAAGATCTACAACTTTTTTATCACACTTTTTTCACATAACCTCAAAATTTATGTAAAAATTTCAAATAACCAAGTTTTTGGTTTTTTATTTTTATCTTTTACAAAAAACATTTTTTTTTCACGAAATTTGGTGAAAACTTACCTTTTTATGTCCCAAACACACTGTAATTTTTTTGATTTAAAATATTTATTTTCTCACCTTATTTTGACTTAATATCGAAAAAGCACCCTAATTTTCAATCGAAAATTCTCACGTCAAAATATCTGCTTTTTTAAAAAAGTCGGTGGGCTTTTTGTTCGTTGAAATATCTACTTTATGATGGTGTAAAAAAAAATATACATTACTACGGTAAATGTTCTCAGAAAATGCAAAGAAACGAGTAATTAAAGTGTAAATTTTAATAAATACATCAAAATTGTACATACTGATTAAAAAAAAAATTTCGGATACGAGTTTTTTTCTCGTTTCTTTGCATTTTCTGAGAACATTTACCGTAGTAATGTATATTTTTTTTTACACCACCATAAAGTAGATATTTCAACGAACAAAAAGCCCACCGACTTTTTTAAAAAAGCAGATATTTTGACGTGAGAATTTTCGATTGAAAATTAGGGTGCTTTTTCGATATTAAGTCAAAATAAGGTGAAAAAATAAATATTTTAAATCAAAAAAATTACAATGTGTTTGGGACATAAAAAGGTAAGTTTTCACCAAATTTCGTGAAAAAAAATGTTTTTTGTAAAAGATAAAAATAAAAAACCAAAAACTTGGTTATTTAAATTTTTTACATAAATTTTGAGTTTATGTGAAAAAAGTGTGATACAAAAGTTGTAGATCTTTTTATTACCTACAACTTTGCGATTAAACTTTTTCCATAGGACTTGTAGTTTTGCCGGAAATCGAGATAAACCGTTTTTTACCCTTAAAAACCCACCCCCTACCACTTCTCGGCCTCAGATCGCCCGTAAATTATTTTTCCTTTCATTTTTATTCTATTCTCTTAATTTTCCAATGGGTTTCATCCTACTATAATTTTTTTTCACTTTTTACCATTTTCAAAGGCTTCAGCTCTAGTCTATATTCACAATGATAATATTAATAAAAAAATATACAAATATAGTTTATTAACAAAAATAAGAACTGTCCGTTTAAAATAATATACCTAATTATTGCACTTGCACATTGATTAAGAAAATATCAGCCACTGTAAATTTACCGAAAGCAAATGAAAAATTAACTGTTATAAATAGGCAGTATTAGAAACCACTCGTTCCCGTTGTGTTTTTAAGTTACGGAATTTTAACGTAACGAAAGTTCGAGCCTCTTTATGACGTTTTCATCAACTTATTATTCCATATTTGTCTTTTCATATTCTGTACTTATTTATAAACGCTTTAAACCAACTTGAACTCAGTCGAGGTACGCAAGACTAGAGTTGTGTAGTTTCTAATATGTATAGCTCCAGGAACCATATCCTCTCTATCTTTACGCAACTTAGCATGTCCATACTGCGTATTATTATAATCAGATTTCCATTTGATTTTTTCCATTTTTTCCATCAGATTTTCCAATACAAATTTGTGTATTACTAATTCACTGTTTAAATAGAATACGTGCATACAGAAAATATTTTCGCAATTTTTTTTTTGAGTTCACCCGTGTGTTCACCGTTTTTTACATATTGATTTTTAAACTGCGAAAAACATTCAATAACAGCCAGTTTTAATTTTTTTGTTAATAAATTTCTGCTCTTCGGCATTTTTTAATTTTTTTTTTTGTGAATATTTTTTGACGAATATTTTTAATGACAATAAAAATCTGAAATTTACCTTACCTGTTTGAATGGTTTCCATAACAATTTTAAATTTAAACGAAAAGATCTATCGGAAATTTGTATTAATTAATTACCACACATACAAACTAAAAAAAACTTTTAAAAATACTTAGTGCTGCCAACATAAATCAGTTACTAAAATGTAACTAAAATTCCACATAGATTTGGTTTTTAGTATACAAACATATTGTGAATTTGTGTATCGATTTTATGTACAGTGGAACGTCAAATATTCGAAACTCAATTAATCGAGGGCTTCTGCTATCAGGATTTTTATTTTATGAAGCTTTTGTTATATAGTTAAGCGTTTCAACCTTGCACTTTGTGATAGAGAGATGCCTCTCGATACGAATGTTGGTTGGACCCATATCTTCACTTTAAGAAGTGAAGCCATTTTGAGTTTCTCATGTCATATGATATAAAAATTTACTCATATTATACGACCATTTGCACTTATGCCCTTATATTTCACCTCTATACGCGAGCTGGAGAGATTTCGAAGGTGGTCTGAGGAACGTCCCGTATGAAATAGAGTGTGCTGAATCCAATGAGATTACCCCCAGGACTGTGCGAGGAACGGTTGCTGAGTTACAGGCTTTTTGCTCATAAAGTTACGCAATCACCATGTCTAGGGGCTCGGTCGCGGGGCCCAAAATGGCTCCACATCTTAAAGTAAAGATGTGAGTCTGACCAACATTCGTACCGAGTGGCATCTCTTTATTACAAAATGCAAAGTTGAAGCTGGATTCGTCGCTTATAGCGGCCCCACTAATAGGGAGAAATATTGTAGATTATAGACGCGCGACAATTATTAATTTGTCTTAAAATTTACGTAATTTTATCAATATCGATAAACAAGCTTTATAGCTGTTTATTCAACATATTTTCATATAATAATGTAATATAACTAGCGGCCCGGTCCGGCTTCGCCCGGGTGCTAAGAATTTCCCGGGTGCAACACACTACCACTCGCTTCGCTCGTTCGCTCGAATATTATTAATACATTTCTCACTCGCTATGCTCGTTCGTTCGAATTTTATTAATACACTACTCACTCGCTTCGCTCGTTCGCTTGAATTATTAATACAATTAATACATTTCTCACTCGCTACGCTCGTTTGCTCGAATTTTATTAATACACTACTCACTCGTTTCGCTCGTTCGCTCCCGGGTGGTATGAATTTATGATTTGCTAAAACTCAAAAACGGCTTGACCGATTTTAATTTTATTTGTTTTTAAACCACCCCTGTATTAGAGCGAACAAAACAAAAAAAATATTCAAATCGGTCGAACCGTTTTTGAGTTTTAGCGAGACAAACGAACATCATTTCATTTTTTATATATAAGATAAGCAAAAACTACGGATAAAAAAATCAAAACAATTATGTATAAAAGTATTTTTTGAAAGTTCCGATTAAAAAAATGGTACGACCACGTCACGCTAATTTTCTCGCGATTGCGACTGCAAAAAAGTTTTTTTTTACTTATAATTTTAACTTGTTCTTTTAAGTGTTTCAAAATTTTTCCGTATCAAATTTAATTAAATTAATTTTTAAGGTAAAAAATTCCAAAATGTTTATACATTATAAAAAAAAACAAAAAAAAATCACGTTTATTGTCAATTTGATTTGAACCCGGATCTTTGAGGTGGCATGCGAGCTTGTTACCGTTACTCCACGTTTACCACGGCACAAACAATGATACAGCTCTATGCCGAATTTTTCGTTTCCCGTGGGAATTTATGAACTTGGGAATTTTGTTCAGGTTTTTCTGTAAACTATGAGTGAGGACCTATATTCGCTAATTTTTTCAAAATTATAGGCTCTGCAGTAGTTTCGGAGATAGGACGGACAGACAGACACAAGAGTGATCCTATAAGCCATAAGGGTTCCGTTTTTTTCATTCTGAGGTACGGAACCGTAAAAATAGAATATGCTAGGTCCAATTAATTATTATGTACTTATTTGAAAAAACGTTATTTAATTTACTTTTAGATATTACTAGCGGACCCGTCCCGGCTTCGCTCGGGTGGTATGAAATTATGATTTAATAGCGGTCACCCATTACTCCGCTCACGTATATTTAGTATAGCTGATCCGGCAAACGTTGTTAATAATTTCTAGGAATAATTACATTACTCACTCGCTTCGCTCGTTCGTTTGAATTTTATTAATACAGTACTCACTCGCTTCGCTCGTTCGCTTGAATATTATAAATACACTACTCACTCGCTTCGCTCGTTCGTTTGAATATTTTCGCCTACTCACTCGCTTCGCTCGTTCGCTTGAATATTTTCGCCTACTCACTCGCTTCGCTCGTTCGCTTGAATATTATAAATACACTACTCACTCGCTTCGCTCGTTCGCCATATTATATTATATGTATTTTTTAAAGCTTAATATAAAAATCGCGATTAAAAATCAGGGGTTGATCGTATAAGGGTAAAAATTTAGAGTTGTATGTATTTTTCAATGCTGAATCATGAAAAAATAAAAAAAAAAAATTTTGTCCAAAAAATAAAAAAAAAAATTTGGGGTGGACCACCCTTAACATTTAGGGGGATGAAAAATAGATGTTGTCCGATTCTCCACCCTACCCGATAAGCACACAAAATTTCATCAAAATCGGTCCAGCCGTTTCGGAGGAGTATAATAACGTACACCGCGACACGAGAATTTTATATATAAGATATTATTGATTCACTACAGTTACCTAATATATTTTTAAATATCCATGAGTTCTAATATTCGAAATGTCGCCGAATCAAAAGAGTTATTTATCTCTGCTGTTAATAATTATTATTAAACTATATTGTTATTTTGCGATTTTTAACTTCCCATTGGAAGTTATTGTAATGGGTTCGAAAATCGAAATCAAAATGTATAACAAATGTTCATGTTTCAAGGTCACTACATTATTTTTACACTATTTTTAGAAAGATTTCTGTGTGTGATGTGTGTGTGTGTGTGTGTACGGACGTACGTATATGTGCCCATTTCTTTCTAAGACGAAATCTCGAGAATGAAAAATGATATCGACTACGTTAGGGACATTAGGGTGCAATCGACGCGTATTAACGTAAATATGATCTGAAAGAAATTTTACAAAATCGGTTCAGCCGTTCTTTTTTCTTAGCCAAGTAGACTCCAATAAAGTAGATTTTACACAATATCTCGCGAATAAAAAATTATGTCGACTTCGTAAGGGTGTCAATCGAGGCGTGTTAACGCCATTTTGATCCGGCATAATTTTTATAAAAATCGGTTCAGCCGTTTCTTCTTTTTTTTAATTATTGTTAAAATTAAATAATAATTATGTTTTAATGATTAAAATGATTACTTTTCTGTGTAATATCTAATTTAATTATTATTATTAAACATTTATCAAACTGGGAAGTTCGTCGTGTGGACCTCAAGGGTCGCACTTTAGTCCTAATAAACGACCCACCTCACGGCTTGTTCATGTTAATATTAACTTAGTCATTATTCGTTGTACTCTAGAGTACGCTCAAAAACGTATACAAGTGCGATATCAATCCTTAATTTTAATACATAACTCAAAAGCGCACATTAAAAAAAAATAACAAAAATTAAAAACAATTAATATACTATAATTCATTAAAAAAAACTGATAATGAACGCAACATCGGATCAAGAGCGAACAATGACGAATCGGTGTCGAATATTATCGAACAGCTCAGCGTCGCGACGGTCTCGAGTCCGTCAGTTGGTGCGAACGCGCTGCCGTGAACAGGCGTCGTTTTCATAACCACAACTTTACGGTGCAGTGTTATTATAAATAAAACGTAACTGTTACAATCTGAAAAGTAACATTTGCGTGTCGTTTTTTAATTGATTGAATTTGAAGTGTCATTTTGATTAATTGACCATTGTGATTTCTTTTACCATGTGGAGTATGAACTTCAAATAGCTGGACAATTTGAACATTTGTGCTAACAGAAAGAAAGTGACTTCGGTAAGTTGATTTTTTTGTTATTTTTTTTTAGAATAAATGAAGGGTTTTTATAATGATAACTGAACAGTAAATATTCTGTAAATTTATTCTGTAAAGTGACAAACTCTCTAATATTTTAAGATTTAACATTATACTACTAACTGCAATAATTACTTCAAATATAATCACATCTTTTAGTATAATGAACTACACATATTTTTATGCAACGGATTGGATAAGAACAGAGACGCAGTTATCTGCATTATTTTTCGATGTTTACTTTTCAAGACAACTTATAAAGAACCTTTTAGAGTAAATTAAAAATTGCATGTTTATATACTTAAATATACATAACATGTCCATTTTATTAATAGACATAAAAGCTCGACGTTTGACCGAAACGTTGAGCTTCTAAATCTACTATAATTTTGTCAGTTTAAATTGGTCATCAATTTATTGAATTATGTCCATTTTAAATTGAATTTTAATTAATACATTTTATTTAATTTAAATAATAAAAATTCAAAATAAAATTACATAAGAATTCTCTTGAAAATAAATAAATTCAACATATATTATAGATTATGGGTATTATAACGGGAAAAATGCATCGAACGTTATTTTTGCAGAATTTTGTAACTTTTACACAAATCTACATAAACCTTTCAATATTAGCGTCCAAATATCACTGATACAAATTATATAAAGATACCTTTTGATGGTTCTAAGCGAAACGCACATCGAAGGTTTTGATATGAATGTTTAGGGTAAATTATCGTCCGTTGTTAGAGTTAATGTTATTGAATAACTGTCTTAGAAAAGCTATTTTTGCAGTTTATGAATTAATAGAACTATGAGTTGATCCGATTGTGAACAAAGAAATTTTGAATTTATACATACGTACCTACATTATGCACTTATGTATATTTTTTATTAAATGCTATAACTTGAAATATTTTGATCAAATTTGTAAGGACTTCTGAGTAAACTTTTTTTCTTTCGAGAGTTATTGCCCCGATGTAGTGGAATGAACTGTCATTTATGAAATAATTTCAAAGACATTTGGTATACACGTTGCATTCCCTCAACGTGCGATGCCTACTTAAAATAGGCGCCATCGAACTCGTTTAAGGATTTTATTTAGTTCCCAAACTGCAATGGCGCCCTTAGCGAAAAAATGTCATTTAAGTAGTACTAGTGGTGCCTAACTGTCGATGATGGGAATGAATTGTAGATTATAGACGCTCGACAACAGATGTCATTAGCGTCTCGATGATGGGGCAAAACTTCTAACAAACATTAAAAAATGGCAAAACAAAGTATAGCTGTCAACTCTACAGAGTTATGTAATTAATTAAAAAAATGTATCCAAATCGGTTAAGTGGAAGCCGATAACATTTCTAGGATAATGAAAGCGCCTTGTGTTTTAAATTTATCGATTATACTTACAGCATACGTGTAACCTACTAAGTTAATTATAATATTTTAATTTTTTTACTGCAGTATCAGTTTTTTATTATTTGTTAGTTGTAAATATAATAATGTTGATTCTTAGCATTTGGTTTAATAATAACATGCTCCGTTATGCATAAATCAATCAATGTAATTAAATTAAATCGAAAATCTCCTTTAAAAAAATTATAAAGGACCATGGCCAAGCTGGATATCGAAGCGATTACGGCGAAACGGTAAACACTGCGCGAACCGCTATGTCCATGGTCAATAGAAACATGGATTTAAACCATTATCCTACTATAGATAAAATTAACTTCTACGACAAGAAAAGTTAAAAAAAGAATAATGTCTCTTCCTACGAAGCTTGCCTTACCTGTTTTTACCACAATAATAATGTATAATATTTATATTACACAATCAGTCAGAAAAATACACAAGAGTCTAGAGATCAAGTAAAGAGGAGCTCCGAATAACCACGAAGTAACTTTTGCAACTAGCCTGTAGACGACATCGTAAGACAGACATTCTGAAGTGGAGACAAACTTTACTTTGTATAGCAATTTAATGGCCAGCTACTAAATCTCGCTGTAGACGAATGGTTAGAGCCGTCGTTTACTAACAGACTTTACATGCGCCAAGCCCAGGTTCGAAACCCAACAGCTAACAATAAATTATAGTGGTTTTGTTTTGTTGTTTTTAAACAATTTATATTATGAAAAAATAAAATTACAATTTTCCACTTGATATACTAAAAACCAAATCTATCTGCAATTCTAGTAACTTTCCTAGTAATACACATACAATTTTTTTGAGCAATCTGTAGATTACTAAAAGCAAAATTATTAACTGTCAAAAATATTTCTATAAATATTTTAATAATTCTGGATGTGTCAACTGTCAGTTAAAATTTCTTTTTCAAGTTTTTTTTTAAATGCAAGTTATAATAAACTAAAAAGCGTTGTTATTTTTTATAAAATTAAAAATGAACTGTTTTAATATTATTTCTTAAATTTTATTTGTCAAAAAAATTAACATAATGTCTTAATTATTAACAATGATATTAATAAAAAAAATGTAAATATGGTTTATTAAAAAAAATAAGAACTGCGTTTAAGAAAATATCAGCTACTGTAAATTTACCGAAAGCAAATGAAAAAGACGCAAGACTAGAGTTGGGTAGTTCCGAACATGTATATAGCTCCAAGAATAATTCCATGAACAATTCGATAACAGCCAGTTTTAGTTTTTTTGTTAACAGATTTCTGCTTCTCGGTATTTTTTAATAAATTATTTTTTTGTGAATATTTTTATTGACAATAAAAATTGCAAATTATTTACCTGTTTAATTGGTTTCCACAACAATTTTCAATTTAAAGACAAAATTTGTATTAATTAATTACCACACATACAAACTGAAAAAAACTTTTAAAAATATTTAGTGCTGCCAACATAAATCAGTTATTTTTATATAACTAAAATTGCAGATAGATTTGGTTTTTAGTATATATATTATTTATGTACATATTTTTTCGATTTGTTTTTTTTATTATTGTCTCTATTTAATTATTTTTAGTTTAATGTTTATTTTTTAGATAATATAACAATACATCATATAATATGAAGATTTTTTTAGTACTACAGGCTTGGATGTGACTTTTCTGATATTGTAAAAAAATAATTACGATATCAGAAACGTCATATCCAAGCCTTTACGTATTAGATACTAAAAAAATCTTCATATAATATTATTAGATTCATCAAGCTACATATTTTAATTTGCAAAATGGATTTTCTAATCATTCACCACCATAAAAACATAATATGAGCATAAATATACATTATAGTTATACAATACACAATTGCTCACCTGGACTGGATCTACTGACATGCGAAAGATACTTCGTAATTGTTCGAGGCTCCTCTTTACTTGATCTCTACACTCTTGTGAAAAATACTGTATATTATGTTTAAAAATGTTTTAAAATATATACAATATTTTCTTTTAATAAAACAACGCTGTGACTAGTATAGCTAACAAGTGCAATTTTACACACCACAACACAATGAACGGAGAGAAAAAATATATAACGACGTGTCCAAAACTGAACTGATCAATTATGCGTATGTAAGTACAAAAAAGCAATTATATTTATAAACTATAATTTAACTTAAATAAAGAAAAACAAAAAGTCGCGCACCACAGAGTATACTGTCAATTCTATATTTTTTTAAATGTCGAGCGTCTATAATCTAAAATCTGTCAAAATACTGCGCTTAAAAATTCAATACTTTAAGTAGAATTTTGTTGAACAAAAATCAATAAGAATGAGAAATTTTTTACAATTTTTTCCATTTAAAAATAAAATAAAAATACATTATATTTCCTTCGCTACACTACACGCATTTAAATAAATACACAATATAATGTCACGCATAGAGTTGCTGAAACACCTTAGAGTAAGAAGTGGTATAATTTTGTTGTCAAATAAACTAAATTATCTGTAATTTAAATCTTTAAAATAATAAAAACCCTTGTGCGTATGATATCGTAGAGTGGTATCCATCGAAGTAGTACCTTGTTATCTAAAATTGGTCTTTTTATTTATTTGGAAAAAAAACCTTAAAAATTTGAACCTCACAGAGGAATGAGCCAAAATCTAGAGCATATTTTGGCGTGAAAGTTTCTTATTTGATTCCATTTAATTGTATTTTTTCCAACATTTTTAACTTCCCATTGGAAGTTATTGTAATGGGTCCGAAAATCGAAATCAAAAAGGAAAAAAAATTTTTATGTTTCAAGGTCACTACACTATTTTTACACTACTTTTAGAAAGATGTCTGTGTGTGTGTGTGTGTGTGTGTACGTACGTACGTATGTGTCCATTTCTTTCTAAGACGAAATCTCGAGAACGAAAAATGATATCGACTACGTTGGGGTGCCAATCGACGCGTATTAACGTAAATATGATCTGAAAGGAATTTTTTTAAAATCGGTTCAGCCGTTCTTTTTTCTTAACCAAATAACCTCCAAAAAAGTAGATTCTACACAATTTATAATATATAAATTGTGTAATAATTGTATAATAAAATTATATCGACTTCGTAAGGGTGTCAATCGAGGCGTGTTAACGTCATTTTGATCCGACATAAATTTTATAAAAATCGGTTCAGCCGTTTTTTTTTTTTTTTTTTTTTTTAATTATTGATGTTTTAATGATTAAAATGATTACTTTTCTGTGTAATATCTAATTTAATTATTATTATTAAATATTTATCAAACTGGGAAGTTCGTCGTGTGGACCTCAAGAGTCGCACTTTAGTCCTAATAAACGACCCACCTCACGGCTTGTTTATATTTGTATACGTAACTATAGGTGTATAGGTAGATACGATTTTATATTTATTTTTAACTGCTCGACTGTTATACCTATTTGATGATGTATTGTGTATTCTCTTTTGGAATTTTTATGAATTATAATCTATATCTATCTATCTATCTATCTATATTAATGAAATTTCAATTTCTCTTATTATTTTTTTAAGACTTATTTCTCTGGCATGAAATCAAAAATTAAGTTTCAAAACTGAATGAAAATAATGATTGTGTACAAGAAATCTGATGTTAAGTTTTTTAAGAAATGCTAAATTAAAAAAAAATATGGTAATGTGCTTGCAAGTACAGATCTAGGTTTTCGAAATAGGGGAGGAGGGCAATTTTTATGAAAGTTACCTATCTTCCAGGATATTCGTTCTGATTTTGTAATTTGTGTGTATGAAACAAAAAATTGGGTAAAATATTAATTAACTACAATCTATATATAGTCAAGGCTCGGAGGGGGGGGGGCATTTCCCCCCATTGCTCCCTCATGAATCCGCGCCTGTATGCTTGTGATATTGTAATACATAATACTTTATTGTACGATCAAGAATGTCCGTAGGCGTTTTCATCTTGTACTAATGACATAATAAACACGGTATAAAATCAATCAATAATAATAACAATATCATAAAATATTCAAAGTACCAGAACTGTTGTCAGTGGTACAGATGAAAATTTAAATTTTTAAATAAAAATGTCCACTTGAAGTAATTATGTATAGTATAAAATGGGTGCACGGTTTACGTATAATTGTGAAGAGTTTAACAAGTACTTTTTTTAAATTGATATCTCTGGAATAGGGCTCATTCCCGGGAATTCCCGAGCCGAGAATTCCCGGGAAATCGTTAGGCTTTGTTCCCGGGAAATTAAGCTCGAGAAAAGTCGAGAACTCGAGAAATCATACTTTAGTCTATAAAATTATAAAATAAAACTATTTGCCTTTGCATAAAATAAAGAACCGGCTGTCTGATAAAGCTATAAATGCTTTAGTTTTTCTAAAGGCATATTTTATCAGACAGAGTAAGCAGCTCTAATTGTTTTGTATGTATGTACTATGTTCAGAATTCAGATGTTGTTTTATTGATCATGCAAAGTTTTAAGTTGATTTTTTTCCTAATTAACCTGCCAAAATGGTGCTGTGATTGTAATTATAAGTCAGCGTAGTATTAACGTTTTAATGTTTACATTTTTAATTTTTTTTATTTTGTTTGAGAGAAGCCAATTTTGTTGAAAACTGTCAATAAAAGTTTTATGATTATTTTGATACTTTTATTTGACAGGAAAACCACTTAATTTATTGATTTAAAATAAGATATTTTTTATGATACACATTTTTAATTTTGTGACGAATTTTTTCATTATTTGAACCGAAAAGATATGCAAAAACATACGTAAATGTAAATTTCTCGACAACCCGAGAAGACCCGAGAAATTAGCCTCGAGAATTCTCGAGACCCGAGAAACTGATAAGCTCGAGAAATCATGAACCCTACTCTGGAACGTAGCGCTTTACGCACCTTGTTTCATTCTCTAGACTATTGAAGGTATTGATGGACACATTTTGGTGCCTTCGTTAGTTGAACCTGCAGGTAGCATAATTTAGTAAGTTTTATTATAACTCACGCGTGTAACTAAGGTATATATTTTTTAACTTCCCGCTAAGAAAATTGAAAATTTTCAAAAGTAGGGAAGTTATTGATTTCACCCCGATTTTCGAAAATCGAGTTTTCATCAGATCTCGTTTTGTGATCCTAAAAAGCTATTCTGACTATTTTTACAATGATGTCAGTATGCCTGTATGTGTGTGTGTGTGTGTGTGTGTATGTATACCTCATAACTTTTGAACTTAAATTTCCTGAAAATTTGAACCGATTCGGCCCAATAGATTTTGAGAAATTCCAAAAAAACCGGAAAAAAAGTTGTTAAAACGATGTTTTTCAAAATAACTTCTAGAATATTGTAGCGGTTGATTTCATAATCTAATCAGCTCTTCTCCTCAGAAAACTGCGTCGAATGCCGCTAAGCGGATCAAAATCGGTTAATCCGTTCGAGATATATCGTAGTCAACAGATTTCGAAAAAGTGTTTTTTCAAAATAACTTCGAGATTTCTCAACCAATCGATTTTTTACATCTTACTATATTTTTAGAGCTTAAAAAACTGCGTCGAATTCCGTTTTAAAGATCAAAATCGAACAACGCGTTCAAAAGTTATAGTTTTTCAAAAATTAAAATAGTGTTGTTATCAGCAATTTTCAGATTTTTGAGCTCGAAGAGATTTGGGTATATTATCAAGTTCTTCGAACTCAAAGAGCTTGAAAATAGCGGGAAGTTCCAAGGATAGCCCGCAGAGTCAACCGATTTACAGATTTTTTTTCTCAAAACGGATACATTAATTAATACTTATTTTGTGTAATAGATTGTATATTTTTTAAAAATTATACAGATATTCTCAATTAACTAACAAAGTATTCAGTTTTCAGTATTATAATTTAAAGATTTAATTTTGGTCAAATTTTCATTAATTGCATTAAATGATAAAACTTAGTTAAATGTATTCATAAACGCTCTTCAGGTACTCATTCCAGTATTTTATATTAATTTCATACTTTCGAGAAATAGTTATACGCATGCGTAAATATCCATTTTAAAATTAAAATTTCGCTTTTAATTACTTCATTTAACGCTACATAAAAAGCACACACTTTTAATGAACATTGCGGCTCTAACATAAATATTTAAGTTTTACTTATAATTAATACTCGACCGCGGAAACAAGTAGGTAGTAGAGTCAAAAGTTACTTGATGTTTGATTTCTGGTTGGCTATATTCTCTATTACAGTGTTTTCCAAAGTGTGGCTCGCGACCCCCTGGGGGTCGCAAAGCCTTTACAAGGGGGTCGCGCCATGAAAAAGATTGAAAAACACATCTATTAGTTCTGTTTCTGTAAGTATTTCACCTCATTCCTTCAATGTTTTAAAGTTAACAGAATTTCGTAGACCCAATGTGTCACATCAATAAGTATTTTTTCGTTGGAGAGCAGCCAATTATATAATTGTTTCGAAACATATAGGAAAAAATCATTTTACCAACCAGTGGTCACAATCAGGATTCTAACCTGAACCTTTCCACTTTCGCGGCGGAATGAGCTTACAATACTCAATCGTGACAAGATTGCTAAACTAATATTCTCCATATATGCTTCAGAATTAATAGATTTTCACTACATGCGAGCGTCAATTCATATCTGCTAATTCAATAGCTATATGATATGAAGTGAATCCTCGTACCAGCGAGAGCCTAACATGAGAGGATTCACTTCATATCATATAGCTATTGAATTAGCGGATATGAATTGACGCTCGCATGTAGTGAAAATCTATTGATTCTGAAGCATATATGGAGAATATTAGTTTAGCAATCTTGTCACGATTGAGTATTGTAAGCTCATTCCGCCGCGAAAGTGGAAAGGTTCAGGTTAGAATCCTGATTGTGACCACTGGTTGGTAAAATGATTTTTTCCTATATGTTTCGAAACAATTATATAATTGGCTGCTCTCCAACGAAAAAATCTTTCAATTGCATTTCGGCCGTATAAAAAAACTATTATTATCAATAAGTATATTACCTATCAAGCAGGGTGAGAGACAGTTAGTGGAGGTTCGGCACCACGTCGGTTGGTTAATTTTTGTTGGTTTATTGACTCAGAATTGAAATAAAACAGCATATTGAAACGTTATATACTAATAATTTTCTACGTTTATGCATCTTTGAAATACCATCAATTCGTGGGAAGTGTTTTAAAAAGTGTATAATGTATAATTGGGCCCAATTTAAAAAGAAATCGGTTAAGTGCGAGTCGGACTCGCGTGGAGAGGGTTTCGTACTATTTCGTTTTAAACTATGCATTTTAAAATTATAAGAAAAATATATTTGTATTTATCATAACGAGCCCTTTAATTTGATATGTCACATGATGCATTTGAAAAAAAAATAGTTTTCTAATTTGCCCCCCAAATAAAGACTTAGTATTTTCGTTTAGGTTTTCCTATAAACTATATGTGAGGCCCTATATTTCCTTTTCTTTTAATTTTAGGCTCAGTAGTTTCGGAGATAAGAGGGGGGGGAGATCGGACGGACAGACAGACAGTCAAGAGAGTGATCCTATAAAGTATAAGGGTTCCCTAAAAACAGACGCTTATTGAATTGTGTCGAACATCTATAATCTACAATCTTTCTTATTATAGTTTCAAATAATGTTCCTGCTCAATTTAGCTAAAATTTGTTCAGGCATTTGGCGAGACAAACAAACAGAACTCAAATGCTAAATGGTTGAGCAAAAATACTTGCCTTACTCGCTTGGATAATAAGTTGAGAATCTGCATTCCTAATGACTTCTTATACTTATTTAGCGTTTTTTTCGGAAAATAATCTGCTTACCTAGTTAATCTAATTGCATTAAAGTTTAAAACTTTAATTACCTCTACATTTTCTAAGAGACGCATGGTTACAATAATTTTTATATGACTAATTAAAACCGAAAAATGGTATCTACCTATATTTCATCGATTTTGTCTGTTAATAAGTTTAGCCGAATCTTTTTAATAGATTTAAAATATTACTATCAAATTTAACGTGTGTGGTTTGATGTAGTATGCACTTATATAATATTATGTATATGCGCGATTATCTCAGGAACTACTACGCCGATTTGAATGAAACTTTTACCGTATTGTTTAATTATGAAGAATGACCGTAGATTTGTCGCATTATCCGACGTAATCTGGGCGACCCGGAGTAAAATAAAATACAAGAACGTTACACTAAAAAGTGTGAAATAAAAAAAATTGAACCGATTTCATAAGAAACATCATAAAAGAAAATGTATAGTTATTCGTTTGGCAATCACCTTCCCCACCTATATTCAATTAGAATTTATATGGCCCCTATATCTATAGTTTGTCTAAAGACCTGACTGATACAGCGTTCAACGGATCGTAACCAAATTTTAAACTCAGTGTCTTTAGGCAATTCCTAAGAGAATTTTTATTTTTCCCTTACTCCCCCAAATGGTTTTATCGATAAACGAAAATTGAAAATTGTGATTTACTCAAAAAAGGCTACCTTACAATATGCCACCATTTATTTGTCTCGAAAAAATCCAGAAAGGATAGTTTTCTGATAATTGAAAAAACTTTTTAACAAAAAAAAAACCTCCTTCAAAAAGCCACTAAAAAGAGGAAAATAATGAAATTTTGAGGTCTGCGCCAATTTAATAAAATATGAAGTCGGTTAAAAAGTATAGTACTTATAGTGATTAATATCTTCTTTTTAACCATCTTCATATATTTTATTAAATTGGCGCAGACCTCAAAATTTCATTATTTTCCTCTTTTTAGTGGCTTTTTGAAGGAGGTTTTTTTTTGTTAAAAAGTTTTTTATTTTTTACTTTTTAGTGTCAAAAAGTGACATTAACCTTAAAGGAATCACACGCCGTTACTCACTTTTATTAAAATCAGCCGAACTACTGAACCGATTTTAATGAAATTTCTATGGGACCAATCTGAAAGTATATCCTTTCAAATAAAAAAAAATTTTTCTAAATCAGTTTATACATGACGGAGTTCTGAGGTAACAAACATAAAAAAAAACAACCGAATTGAGAACTACCTCCTTTTTTTGAAGTCGGTTAAAAATACGCGGTCGATGTAGCGAAGCGAGAAAGTCAGTGCAGTGGAGTCGTATCATTTATTTTTTTTAGTTTTTTTAAACTTTTTTCTAAATAACGCAGCTATTTTATCACCGCAAATCTTTCAAATGCTTCAGTCAAAATTAATGTGAAAAAATAAACACTACAGCAGTAAACATATTATTTTTGCTCGTACAGCTAGAGGCCAAATTTTAAAATATCCTAATAATAAGTGCAGTCAATTCGTCATTCAACCGTGCATTTTAGATAAGCAGCGATTTTTTGGGATGGATTCGTATAGAGATTAGGTGGTGAATTTAAAACTTACTTTTCGGGACGGGGGGTGCCCTCATTTGGTTGCCATCTTGAAAAAAGGGGGTAATAGTTTTTTATGAGTCTCGCAAGAATTTGAAAACAGCAATTTTGTATAGACAATAAAATTCTCTACAATTTTTATTAATAACTATTTGTATCCTATAACTACAATAATCTAATTCACTCTACCGTGCGTAAAGAAGTTTCGCTTCTAACAGTTTTTAGGGTTCCGTACCTCCGTATGAAACCTTACTACCGAGTCTATGATGTCTGTCTGTCCGTCCGTGTGTCACAAGGCTCTATCTTACAAACGGTAAGAGTTAGCTAGTTGATTTTTATCACAGATTGTGTGTTGTTGATAAATTCTGGCAAATAATAATTTGAATTAGAAAACCAATTTTAATAAATTAATGTTTTTGGTTTACCGTATTTCTAATAATACTGTACATATACCGTAGTATTATTATAGGTATAGAGCTGTACCCAGTGAGTCGATTGAACGACGGTTTTACACATCATTCTGTTAGCTAAGTGGTTAGACTGTTAGAGTATTAGACTGAAGATCTAAAGGTACCCGGTTCGATTTCGCGTTTCGATTCACAAGTTTTTTTTATTTTTATTTAATGAATGAATCGTAAATTATAGACGCTCGACAACACTTATTTTTATTCATCACATATTCTGTTAATACATTAAATTTGATACCTATACGGAAAAATTTTCAAACACTAAAAAGAAAAAATAAAATATGCCTAAGTAAAAAAAACATTTTAAAAACAAGATTAATAAATACATTTGTTAATTTTTTACCCCTACCTAACTCCTTATTTTTATTATTGTACGGAACCCTCGATGTGTGAGACTGACTCGCACTTGGCTGGTTTTTAAAATAATCTAGTCCTGTCATTCTTATGTGGCGAGTACTGTACGTACACACAGTGCCTTGGCTGATTATACAAAGGACATAAAATATCCAAGCAAGATTTAATGCATAAACATTTGCATATAAAAATAAAATTCATGCGGTAAAAAAATTTTTACTATCTAAAAACTCATTTCGTTTTACATGTATGTGTTCTTGCAGGGTTGTATTTCAGTATCGAAACGTTTAAAAACAGATAATATTGATTGCAAAAACAGATATTTTATGTCTTTTTTAAATCGATATAAATTATAGTTTACTTCTTTAATTTATCATGCTAGTAATGAATAGAAGTAGGGGTGTGCGATTACTAAATAAATCGATTACCGGTTGACTAGTAGAAGTACTCGAGTAAAGGAATAGCATTTTCGTTAACACTCAATCTGCAAGACCGATTCGCGTACGTGCAGTACGCAACTGGGATTCTAGATGGTAGCATGTATGGTAGATTGTGACTGAAATTATAAGCGCTTATACGTTTGCACAACGAAGCTTTGATACTAACATTGATACAAGATTAAGTCGTGTTTAAAATGTCTGCAGATAGCGAAGACGAATATTTGTGTTCTTCTGCTACAAAGTGGTATATTTTAAATACAAATTTGGGTAGGAGCTATCATGTCCACCCTATTAATAGAAAACGATCTAAACATGGCGAGTTTCATCATTTATACCAAGAATTAAAATTTTATCCAAACCGGTTTTTTGAATATTTACGTATGGAACCTAACACTTTTAAATACGTCTTAGAAAAAACTCAAAACAAATTAAATAAAAACTGGCAAAATTTCACTTATTAAACTAGTCACATCCATTGCGAAACTTGTAACCGCCATTTGACAGTTGTCACATGTTGATTGTAGTAGTCAGCGCGCTGAAAGAATGGCGGGATACATTTTTGTATCTACCAGCTCTTGTAACGGCGCTTATACCTGCTACACTCACTGCTTCGTTGTGTACGCTCGCATATATAACAATGCATTAATTTAAGCAAGTCCTGCTATGATCTACGCTACCATCTAGAATCCCAGCTCCATACTGCACGTACCTTAGTCGGTTGTATTACAAAGCGAATGTAGATGTCAGCACCTGGGACGAAATTATGGTTTGAAGGATTTTGTAAATTTTTAAGTTAATGAGGTTAGATTTTTATGTCAACAATGTCAGATCGAGCATTAACATACCCTGTCATTTATAAATACGTTGGTTTGAATCAAAAAGACGTAAATGAATTACGGGAGCTGCCTTTTTTTTCTCGTGGACCACACATACGATGACTTCGGATTCGAACATGTCAGCCATTTTGCTTTTAATGCGAGTACATTAATCAAAATCACGAATTGTTTCAAATCGAAAAGAAATATTTTCAGAAAAATTCACGTGATTGACTTTTTAAGTAGGTACCTAATAAATTTTCCATTTCGACTCGAGTTTTATTACAAAGATTAATCTTTATTATATTAAAATAAAATATATAAATAAAACTCGATTAAAATTATACTTTTCAACCGAGGGTAACCAGGTGAAAAGTGCGGATTTGGATATCTTATTGATGATACCAAATTTAAATAAAATCAGTTCAGCCGCTCTCGAGCAATGCCGATACAGGCATAAAAATATGTCTAAGCAATTTTCGTTTATTTTGAACTAAATAACCAATCACTCCGCAAGAAAAAAGGGAATAACAAAAATAGGTTACAATTTTATGTTTTGGTATTAATTTCATTTTTTAAATTCTAATGCATGCAATAATATAGAACAATCGCCGAATTAATTCTCCACGAATAGCTTTTAACTAATCCCAATAAATCTGCTAACTTGTTTACTAAATAATTATTAAAAACGACTGAAAATCAAGCAAAAAGTGACGAATCACTGCATAGACGTAAGAAACGCAGGTGGAGCCACAGTATCGCAGGGGCTTCAAAAATCTAAAAAGAAAACTAGAGTTTTGTTGATTTGCAAAAACACATTTACAAATTATTGAAGAGAGCCTCAAAATCAGGTTACGCTTTGAGGACTCTGAATGCTGAATCCCCTATATTATTTGTAAAATATTCCTTTGTCGATAAACACGGCCCTGTCTAAAGGTAACCTTAGGCAGATAGTACAAAATATGTTTAGTATACATATTATGAAAATTGCTTACAGCGGACAAGCCCAATATTGCCATTGTTCTTTTGGTTATACCGAACTTGATTTCAAAAATTCGTAAAACGTTATATGTCTTGTCCTTCTTTACGCCCTCCCCTCCTCCCCTGACAATTTGCCATCACATGAATTGTTGTATAAAAAAAATGGAATTTATAATGAGAAAAGCAAAACAGTACGTATAATAAAATGTTTGTAAAGTTTTAAAAAATTCATATAAAACGAGAAAATATTGTAATTTAAGTGTTTGAACAATAACATAAATTTATTTTCTCATATATTTTCCATAAAAAAATGTAAATATGTTGGAAAATTACTCTTCAGATTAACACCCTTTTTATTTCAGTGTTTCTTTCTTTTTTTGCAACGTCATGACGTAATACAAATAAAATTATTTCTATGTGCAACTGTGTGTTCACAAATTCCTGATATTACATAATCGTATAATTCTTCAAGAAATATTCAAACTGTGGACGTTTTCTAGCTGTACAAAAGTCTTAGATTTTAGAGTATAAACTCGTTAACTAGTATAAAAATTGAAGCCGTTAAATTGTTGTTTTGCTATAGTATAACTATATGAGCCCTACTAACAGTAGTCATTTTGTGTGTTTTTCCAAGGTCTGAGTCCTGTGTTTGTCTTGAGTTCCTAATGCTGCGAGGGCCTGTGGCGAGAAAAGGTGTTGGTTCCTTTAATCCTTGTGTGTTTTATCCTTATTATTTTGTGTCTGGCACATGGGATTAAATCCTTGAAGCCAAGGGGGGGTTTAAAAAAAAAAAAAAAAAGTACGTTATCGGTTAAATACCCTACAGCATAGGGTTTCCCTTAAAACTGATATCATTATACGAGCAAAGCAGGAAAAATAGCGGTACGATCGAATCAGCAGGAAAAAAGCTTACATTATGTAAAGAGTGTTCTCCACCGGAAGTAACCCCCTGGCCCTTCATCTCAAATCCTTTCCCCTCACCAGAAAACGGTTAGAGTTCTCCCGACGCTATTTTTAAAGCTAAAGGGTTCGGGTAAACGCTAAATGAAGGACCAAGAATCACACTACAGGTCTTGTATGCGAATTTTTGAAAAAAAGGATTTGCTACGTGTAAAAGATGACATAATTTTTAAAATTTTGTAAGTTTTTCCAGGAAAACGTTTTTTAATTTTTCGCGTGTAGGATCTGTAGTATGATTTTTGGTCCTTCAATTGGCGTTTACCCGAACCCTTTAGCTTTAAAAATAGCGTCGGGAGGACTGTAACCGTTCTCAGGCGAGGGGAAAGGATTTGAGATGAAGAGTTCAGGGGGTAACTTCTGGTAGAGAATAGTCTAAAATATAAATTTATATTGATTTTAAAAAACGTAATTAGGTATAAAAATATATGAGCACTGTGGTTGGAATAAAAACAAAAATAAAGATAGTTACTTCTTACCACAACAGTTTTATTGATGGATGTACATTTCGAAAGCTATGCTTTCATCTTCAACAAACACTATACATCAACATTTCATTAAATATTTGATGTCAGTACGTATAGTGTTTGCTGAAGATGAAAGCATAGTTTCGAAATGTACATCCATCAATAAAACTGTTGTGGTAAGAAGTAACTATCTTTATTACTTCCCACCTCTACTATGGTAGGGAAGTAATGGATTCAGTCCGAAAACAATATTTCGAGATTTTAACAGATTTTCACGTTTTGAGACCCTAGCAATCGTTTAAGATCATTTTCTGACTGATGTCTGTATGTGTGTGTGTATGTGTGTATGTGTGTATGTGTGTATGTGTGTGTGTGTGTATGTGGTCAATTTTTCGCCTTCGATATCTTAAGAACGGAACAACATACGGGCATGCCGATTGTTCTATTGTGTTTATCAGCCTTTAACTTAGATCTGATTAGATTTTGAGTCAAATCGGTTCAGTGGATCCTGAGATATTCAAAAAAACGTCCTCAATGTCACGTATTAACATAGGTAAAAAAAAATATAAATGAATTCTAGATGTTATAATATGAAAAAAATGTAAATATTTTTTTTCTCTAAAATGTATAGTTTTCGAGAAAAAAAATATTTTACTAAAAAAAATAAAAATTGTACGTAAATCAAGGTAACCATGATTTTTGCTATATTAAGCTAGCCATCAATAGATCACTAAACAAAAAAGAGGGCCATGCTTTTTTCAAAGAATAAAAATTAAATTGTGTTTTAAAGACCACCAACAGCTAAGGTTATTTGGGCCTAGTCAAAGAATAAAAAAAAGAGTGTTTATTTTTTGCAAATATTTACTAGGTGGGAAGTATAGGACTGGTCATCAGTCGAATTTTTAGTGTATTTGCCATATGGCACATACACTATTGGCGTCGGTCGGATGGCGGGACCTAGGGGTCGGACCAAAATTTCTCGACGTTTCATAGCCTCCTGAACACTTTGGCACCATTTTTAGAAATGTTTATATATATATGTATATATATATATATATATTTATTTATTTATTTATTTATATATATATATATGTGTTCGCGGCATAACTCTCGAAAGACTTAATTGATTTGAACGAAATTTGGTAGACACGTTGGAATCCATCACCGCACGGAACCTATTTAAAATGGGCCCAATCGGACCATTTTAAGGGTAGTTTTTAGGGGTTGAAAAAAGTTTTTGGGCCCAAAAATACCGAAAAAAATCTCAGAATTGTTTCAAAATTGGAATTTAACCCTTTAGTAGAGATTAAAATGTGTTGCTAAAATTTTAACAAAATCGGCACGACAGGACCGGACTTACAAATTTTATGAAAACACTAGTTTACGGATAGTGATTTATTTGCTGACGGGTGTATTTAATTTGGTACAGAGGTTGCATTGATAATAATATTGAAATTAGGAAAAAAAATATTATTTTAAGGGATGTATTAAGGGGTTAATTTTTCATTTTGTCCAAAGACGAACTTAAGTTCACATAATAAAGCCACAGGGCCTGTATTAGCAAATACACTATATTGTCGGCAGGGTTTTGGCACTGCGACCCGAGTTTTTTTTTTGTTTGTAATTAGGTACCTATGTCAAAAATTTCGGATATTTACTTTCTAGAAAAAAACTTTCTGCGTAGTTATCAAATGCAACACCTTGTATAATATAAAATGTGAAATGTAATTAATAATTAATTTTTATATGTTATATTAATTGTCTAATAACATTAATAATATACATTTGCAAGCAATCACACCAGTCTGAAACAAAAAACATAATAACATATACTGAATGATAGGTAGGCTATAGGGTAGGTGTTGCAGGTAGGGGCGTTCCTTGAGCAAGAACACGCAAAGCTGTGATTCACCTGTGAGCATAAATACATCATTAAAGGTTCCATATATTAGTGCAGGCCAGTATTCTTTTTCACCCCAACAGATATAGTAATAGCTATATTCTTGGACAAGGATAGAGGATTTATTTACATATCAATGATACGGTAAATAAATTCTCTATTCTTGTCCAAGAATGTATCAATTACTATATCTGTTGGTGGAAAAGAGTATAGTCAAAGTGACATTGTGGTCCACGTAGTATAATCCTAAATCAGCTGCATTGTATTGAAGCAAAATAGCTTTGTTCGCTTTGCCAGTCCGGTATCGTTCATTATATAGAAATCAATCAAATAATTGGTTAATGACATCATTACATCAATCAAGTGATGGTCAATTTCTGAACTACATACACTTTCAATGCGAACAAAGCTAAAGCATATTGCGGGATTAATAGTAAAATTTATTTAGTAATAGACTAATAGTTATACTAGGAAATAATCAATCCTAAAAAAATATTACCAAAGTTAAGTTTTCATAAATTATACGTTATTAAAAACCTATTACGAGTATTAAACTGATTTCATATCAAATCAATTCTGTCAGCTATGTCCCATCCGGCTTCAATACAAGTCAAAGGTCAAGTCAAGGCAGTTTGTTTGATCAAGTAGTCAGTGAATTTGATAAAAGAATGAATATTAATTGTACAGCTACTATTGTTTCTATTATAATTATAAGAAGATTGAAACTACGAAGCATTGGTTTACCCAATAAAATTTATTGGGTAAACCAACGCTTCGTAAACTCTTCTATTAATTTAATAGAATAGTTTACCTAATAAATAGAAGAAGAGATACATTCGTCTGCTTCTCACATCTTCCTTCCAATTTGTTGGAAGATCAAAAAAACGTTTATAATTATTGTTATGTGAGTGCAGTAAAGTAATAATTATTTCACTATCCATGTCTTGTATCGGCAAAGGATTAGCCAAGACTGATAAAAAATCATCAAGTTCAAATACTGCTAGCAATTAAATTTGACTGTTGTGAAACATATACTGTTTGCCACTGTTTTTAAAAAATTTAAACAAGAGTCGTCTGACGAGCGTGACGTGATAGAACGTCTTGAGCGGACTGATTTGGTATGAGGTCAGTCTATTGAAGCGATTATTACTGAAGACCGATTACTTTACAAAAAAACAATAACAGCAATAATTGGGATGCTCTCTAACGAAATAACTCGAACTATACTCGAATAAACTGGTTTAATCGAAAAGAGTTATACTTATTTTTCGATTTTTTTTCGCTTCATATTTATTTTAGAACACTGGATATTTTCAGGGGCGATGCACATTTTTACAGCAGTAACTGACTCAACGAAACTGCATGTTCAATTATTCACAGAGAAGTTTGTTTTTTATACAAAATATAGATACTTATCAATTAAGACGAACCATTATTACATTATTATGACAACTTGCATCTATATTATTATCTTTATCATACCTGACGTTAATTTTCTAGACGAATTTTTATCAATAACGAAGTTGCAGGAAAGCCAAATTATGATGCGTAAATACGATACAAAATAAGTGAGTGGAAAACAGTAATCACGTTATATACTTATTAGTACATAATAAACCGTTATCAGATTTCATTAACTAATAGGCTCTGATAATATAATACCTGTATAATATATACTGAAATATATACATAGACACAGTCATCCTGATGGATTTTACCTATACTCAGTTTCATCGAACTTGACAATTAAAAAACAATATCTTTTGGTGAAATATCCTGTCTTAAAAATTTTTTACTTTTCAGAATTTTACATTTTTCTAAATCAGAGCTTATAAACGCTAATTCATGTACCTACGTGAAAAACTGGTCAACATAATATCATTTTCTTTTTGTAATATTTTCAAGTTTTTATTTTTAAACGATTTTATTTATTGTGGATTATAGACGCGTCGACAACTTAGGTCATTAGCGTCTTAAATACAACAAATATTATAATATATCACTTAAAAACTAAATTACATCACAAAACATCCATGAGCAGAGGTGGGATTCGAACCCACGACAGTCTGATTCAGAGGCCGCGACGCTATCATCTGAGCCATACGATTTCACTAAAATTGTTAGTTTATTATATCACCTTTATTAGCCCATAATAGTTGAATAACAATAATTATCATTAAATTTACTGGAGAAGAATAAATTCCAAAATAATTGTTTAAGTTAATAAATCTTGTTGTTAAAAAGTCAATTCCAAGATGATTATTAGTGTCTTTTTTGTTTTAACTAACCAACTTTTTACATCCCATATTAGTTTACAATTTCCATAAATTATTTGTTTATCGGTTTCCTAAACGAGAAAACAATAATAAAACCCTAAAATGGAACTAAAAGATTAATGTATATTCGTAAATATATTATGTGTTTCAGACCAAACTGATCGCCACAAACGAAACCCTTATAGGATAACTTTGTTGTTCATCTGTATGTATGTCTGTCCGTCAAGACACTTTTTCTTAGGAACATATAAAATTCAAAGATCTTCAACCTCATAATCATGTAAAAATTCAAGCTTCTAACTCAATGCAAAATAAAAAGATACGGCATAATAAAAAGATCGCGTATTTTGATACTGGCTAACTCACAAGTATGTAGAAACCATCTAGATTCTAGAGGACAAGTTTCGTATGAACGCAAACCAATCATGCGGTCGACCGAAGCTCCATCCTACGCGATGATTGTAATCTATATCTGGGAATTATTACGTGACAAACTTAATTTTTATTAAATTGTTATAACGGTACGGAACCCTCAAGTCGCGATTTTTTTATATATTTTTTTTTTAAATTTATTTATAGCCACTTCAATGAAACAGACTATAAAACAGCATGTGCTATAGTTGGTGCAGTGTGTGTACGCATTGAACGATCCCAGTTTCTAGCTAATTGAATAATCTTTTTATTATGTTGAGGGAGAAAAAAACAACGCAGGCCAATAACTGATCAACAAAAGGTTTGTTTGCTCAATAAATACACTACCTTCTCGTTTTATTGCACCTCTTACTTACGTATTATATTCCAAAAAAGCAGTGATTACGTTAACCTGAAGTGTTTTAAATGATTTTAGGTAACTTGCGCGTTTAAAACGGTTATCTATATACATTTAATAAAACTGCAATGGGATCGTACCTGTAAATTTTTTTTGTTGATTATATCGCGGTGGACATTATTATCGATATGGAGGCCATAATAAATTTAAAATATGAATTGGTGCTAGGCCCAAATAACCTTAGATGTTGGTGGCCTTTAAAACACAAAAGAAAAAGATATGGAGGCCAAAACAGCATTTTTTACAATTTTTGTCTGTCTATTTGTTTGTTTGTCTGTCTGTCTGTCTAAGTTGATAGCATTATGTCCTGGGTCAACATATAGGATACTTTTTATCACAGCATAAAAGGAGTTCCTGCGGGGTAGTCAAAAACTATATCTCCTGATGGCTTATGGAATAAAATCAATCTTCATGTTTCTGTTATGGAATGAAATAAACCCTTCATATTTCTGTTACCTACTGGCTAATATATGTCGTAAACGAGTCGTAAACAATAATATTTCTGCTACTCACCAATAGATGTCGCCACGAGTATTTCATAACGCGCTTTGAATTGTGAAATTATTTTTTTCATTACTTACAAGTCGTATCTAACGAAAAATCTTTTTTGAGTAGTATAATAATTATAATAGTAGGGTAAGGTGATATAGGAGTACGCAGCTAAGCTTTATAATGATGTAAAAACCAAACTAAAATATTTTATTGACAAAGAATTGTTTCACTCTAAAGGATATCTATTTAAGTAACTAAACTCTTAATAATAATGAACAATTATAATCACTTTTGAAATAATTAACGAATTAACAAAAAGTTGTATCTGCGTACTCTTACACATACGGTTGGATAACAGTACGCAACGTGATCGACAAGAATGCGCAGATACTAATTAACACATACATCGCAAACAAAGCTGCCAATATTTACGCAACGTTTTCCCTTGGTGGATAATACTTTCGGTGGCTTGTTTGGAACAGTTGATATTCCAGTTTCATTCATATAATATGGCATGTGAAGGGAAATTGTAAGTCTCCATTAATTGTGACAAATTTTCAAAAAATCTATCACACTGAGGCTTATTGAAGCCTATTGCTCGGGCGATACTGGTTGATGTAGGTTGCCTCAAACATTAGAGTGTCTCTTACGAAATCCACGGAGCCACTCTTTACCGGCCATTTTCTGTTCTTTATTAAATCGATGTTGTATTTTATTTTTTTCCACAAACTCGTAAACAATCTCTCTCAAACTTTTCGAGGTCCATCCATAAAACATGTCATCTACTTTTTTAATATAGTCACATTATTCTTGCTCCATTTCCGGTGAAAATGTTGTGTCATATCTTCCCAAGGTTGTGGCTGGTACAGCCTTCTTTAGTCGTTTTCGAAGAGTAGCTTCATTCATGTTCAATGACCGAGCTACCGCCCTTATACTTTCTCCACTATTAACACGTTGCCTTGCGCCTTCGAGTTCAGCAATCGAACATAAGCTTCAATTGCTAGTCCGTTGTCTTCGGGGCATACTGAAAGTAAAAAAGAGACAATCAAATATAAAATAAAACAAGAATTTCTTCATGTTTAACAACCATCGTATAAGAGTACGCGCGTACTCTTACACACCGTGGCGTTGCGAACTTCTACACGACCTACACTTATTGAACAAATATGACCATTACTGCCATCTGTTACCTAGTTGCATAAATAACAACTCAGATATTTGAAAAGAATTCATAACCTAACCAAACCCATAAATTAATTTCAAATTATCACGTTGTGTTATAAAAAGAAAACACTTTGAAAATGACAAAAAAAAATAACAACATGCATAAAAAATGTAAACTTACCTGGGTCCACTGTTTTTAAATACTTTTCAATTTAATTTTGCACGAACACACTTAACCTTAGTCCAATCAAAACACGACTGAAGTTCGCTTTAATAGACAATGCATTTCGTTTATATCTTTATTGCGTACTCTTATCAACTGCGTTCTCTTAGACCACCTTACCCTACCTATATAGTATATTTGTCAAGGCACAATAAAAATTGTACAGACATTGTCAGAAAGAAATACAACACAAGATCAATTAATATTAAGTACAATAATTCACATGAGACAAGAATTAACTTTAAGCTGCTAACCAGATTACAATAGTAGGTACTCCTCAAAACTATAGGTTCTAATGTTAAAATTTTTTTAATAATTTTTATGAAATATTTATATGAGAGTGCGGACTATGTTCGCATATTTTGATTCTTGATTACTTTAGCAAAGGAAATAGTATTGTTATGTGTTTAACAACCTTGTCAAATAACAATGCGTTCTGCAACCCAGCATGAATCTCGTTAAATTAAAAACCAAATAATAAATTTTTCAACACGATTTTAGGAATTAAATTTGAGACCATTAACAATTCCAAATATATTATTGTTAGTATGCAACAAATTTAAAACCACCATTCAAATAACATGTAAGTAAGAGGACACTGTAGTAAAAGGGAGAACGCGTGCGTCAGTCAGTAGGTAACTGGTAATGTATTCTGATAGCATATAGGGTAAGGCGGGTAACGGTCGCTTTGTCACGCATGACTGCTATACCCTATTTATAAACCTGACACACTCTGGAGGTGCATACGTGATAATGTGATACATTATAAAATGGATATACAGTATAATCTGTCAGTACGCCACAAAACCCAACAATATCGCCTAATATAAAGAGCGAACACTATTTTACTATAGTTACTTTTTACTTCCCACCTCTACTATGGTAGGGAAGTAATGGATTTAGTCCGAAAAAAATATTTCGAGATTTTAACAGATCTTCACGTTTTGAGACCCTAGCAATCGTTTAAGATCATTTTCTGACTGATGTCTGTATGTGTGTGTGTGTATGTGTGTGGTCAATTTTTCGCCTTCGATATCGTAAAAACGGAACAACATACGGCCATGCCGATTGTTCTATTGTGTTTATCAGCCTTTAACTTAGATCTGATTAGATCTTGAGTCAAATCGGTTCAGTGGATCCTGAGTTATTAAAAAAAAAACGTTCTCAATGTCACGTATTAACATAGGTAAAAAAAAATATAAATGAATTCTAGATGTTATAATATGAAAAAAATGTAAATATTTTTTTTCTCTAAAATGTACAGTTTTCGAGAAAAAAAATATTTTACTAAAAAAAATAAAAATTGTACGTAAATTAAGGTAGGTAACCATGATTTTTGCTATATTAAGCTAGCCATCAGCAGATAACTAAACAAAAAAGAGGGCCATGCTTTTCTTCAAAGAATAAACAAAAGAGTGTTTATATCTTGCAAATATTTACTAGGTGGGAAGTATAGGACTGGTCATCAGTCGAATTTTTTAATGTAGGTACAGACAACAAACATCAGACATTTTAATTAGGACTGACGATAGGCACCTCCGTACCCGAGTAGAATCGGGTACCCGGATATTGGTTCTGAAGGCTAATAATAATATAATAATAATTGGTATAAAAGCTGTCTTTTTCATACAGTAGTAAATTAGGATTGGGTATGGTTAATTTCGAGAAAGCGCAGATTGTGACACAATTTTATTGTTCCTAGTGGATAAGTCGGCTCTGCTATTATTCATTTAATGAGGCTGCAAAAAATTAAAAAAAAATTCGACTGATGACCAGTCCTATACTTCCCACCTAGTAAATATTTGCAAAAAATAAACACTCTTTTTTTTATTCTTTGACTAGGCCCAAATAACCTTAGCTGTTGGTGGTCTTTAAAACACAATTTAATTTTTATTCTTTGAAAAAAGCATGGCCCTCTTTTTTGTTTGGTGATCTATTGATGGCTAGCTTAATATAGCAAAAATCATGGTTACCTTGATTTACGTACAATTTTTATTTTTTTTAGTAAAATATTTTTTTTCTCGAAAACTATACATTTTAGAGAAAAAAAATATTTACATTTTTTTCATATTATAACATCTAGAATTCATTTATATTTTTTTTTACCTATGTTAATACGTGACATTGAGGACGTTTTTTTGAATATCTCAGGATCCACTGAACCGATTTGACTCAAAATCTAATCAGATCTAAGTTAAAGGCTGATAAACACAATAGAACAATCGGCATGCCCGTATGTTGTTCCGTTCTTAAGATATCGAAGGCGAAAAATTGACCACATACACACACACACACATACACACATACACACACACATACAGACATCAGTCAGAAAATGATCTTAAACGATTGCTAGGGTCTCAAAACGTGAAAATCTGTTAAAATCTCGAAATATTGTTTTCGGACTGAATCCATTACTTCCCTACCATAGTAGAGGTGGGAAGTAAAAATTCGACTGATGACCAGTCCTATACTTCCCACCTAGCAAATATTTGCTAAAAATAAACACTCTTTTTTTTCATTCTTTGACTAGGCCCAAATAACTTTAGCTGTTGGTGGTCTTTAGAACACAATTTAATTTTTATTCTTTGAAAAAAGCATGGCCCTCTTTTTTGTTTAGTGATCTACTGATGGCTAGCTTAATATAGCAAAAATCATGGTTACCTTGATTTACGTACAATTTTTATTTTTTTTTAGTAAAATATTTTTTTTTCGAAAACTATACATTTAAGAGAAAAAAAATATTTACATTTTTTTCATATTATAACATCTGGAATTCATTTATATTTTTTTTTACCTATGTTAATACGTGACATTGAGAACGTTTTTTTGAATATCTCAGGATCCACTGAACCGATTTGACTCAAAATCTAATCAGATCTAAGTTAAAGGCTGATAAACACAATAGAACAATCGCCATGCCCGTATGGTGTTCCGTTCTTAAGATATCGAAAGCGAAAAATTGACCACACACATACACACACACACATATACACACACACACACACACACACACACACACACACACACACACACATATACAGACATCAGTCAGAAAATGATCTTAAACGATTGCTAGGGTCTCAAAACGTGAAGATCTGTTAAAATCTCGAAATATTTTTTTCGAACTAAATCCATTACTTCCCTACCATTGTAGAGGTGGGAAGTAAAAATTATATATGACTATTTCCTATTAGAAATCATTGGCAGAAACACAATGGCGTTTATTTCATTTCAATACGTTAAGTATTTACGGAGATACCAATTTTTAAACTTTAATAGCTGCTTACGTCACAACACCATCGAGGCGGGCTTTATAATCTTTACAACCCAAGGAGTTACAACCAGGCCGCCTAAAACCGATTGTACTGTTGCTAGCAATCAACTATAAAAATTGGACATATTGTATTAATAGTACAAGGTGGCTAATCCGAAATAGAGTAAAATTTCTTAAAACAAAATAATATATACAGCTAATAAAATATTAGTAAAAAAAAACTTTTTAGAGACAAGCTTTTATTGAAATGTACTAAAAAGGAAAAAATAATATTTAATAATTTAGTAAATAAAACACACAAAAACTGACTATAGCTGCCCAACTTTATTTTTAAGTACTACGTTTCGGTCTGTTATAAGAGACGCCCGGTCAGTAAAGATTTTATGTCGCAACTAATTCCCATAGAGTTGGCTTTTTCACAGATGGTAGAACACCTTTAGACACGTATTTTTACAAAAGTCCCCGGTTATCCCCACTGTGCTTCCCCTGCCATCCCCTCTTAAATATTTGAATGTCACTTTTTACTGAGCCTGTTTCGAAATATCTCAAAAACGGTCGACATACGCGATTATTTCATTATGTAATGTTTTAAATAGAATTATATTTACTACAATTTTCATTCCCACAAATTTTCTGTGGTAGGAATAGTAAGCGCGCTACAACTTCTTGAAAATCTCTTATAGCAGACCGGAAGGTAGTACTTAAAAATAAAGTTGGACAGCTGTAGCCAGTTTTTGTGTGTTTTAATTACTAAACTAATGCTAAATTATTAAACTTATTAGCTTCTATAGAATTTTCAGCTTTAAGTCTAAAAGGTTAAATATCTTGTACTATAAATATTTGTGCTGTAGAGTAAGCTGTGATATTCGGGGCATGTGACGTCAGCCGCTCGAAAAAAAATAAAAATGTATTGTGATGCCGTTTTAAGTGCTGTACAAAAAAAATTCAACGGTATTATTTAATTTAAGTTAGACACGTCTAACTTAAATTAAATAATACCGTTGATTTTTTTCTCTTTCTAATTTTTTTCTCTTTCTAATGACATAATAATAAAACGTCGTTTACAGGCTCATTGTTTCATCATTAAATAACATTGTATTATCCTTGGAATTGCTTCCTTTACAATGCTTTTGAAGCGACCCAATCCTTGATAAATTCTCAAATCTGTCCATCTATCAAAGCAGTAGAAGGTTGACTCAAACTGGGTGGATGGCAATCCGTCAGACGTACGTACATAATGTATCTGTTATTCGATGCGTCGACATGTATCCAGACGCCGGAGGTGTTCCCTAGGGAGCCAGTCTTGTTGTCTGGAATACCGAACGTTAAGACGAGAGGCATAACCGTCAACGCTTTCTTACATTTATGTTCTTACTTTTTTAAAGTAATCTTTACAAACGACACAAGGTGTTTAAGCATTACATTTTGGCTTAACTAAATTTATTTTAAGAATCTTCGTAGCCCGAGAGGACTATAATTTGCTAAAAAACAAGCCGTTAGGCGGGTCGCGTATTAGGAGTATTAGGACTCTACAAGTGCGACCCTTCAGGTTTACAGTTTCACACAACCAACTTTCCATAGTATGATGAATACAGGGTACTGAATCGTTTTGCGTGTAATCGGTATTTAACCCGTAATATCAAACTTTTGCGATTTCCTGCTTCCCTAATTATTTTAGGAAAAATATCTTCGGATAAAAGTTTTAGAACATAAAATTCTGCATCTAAATCATTAAATAAAATTAATTTTGCATGCTTTGTAACGGCAGAAATTTGATATGAAAATGTCGAAATTACCTCAACAACAGATAGCGATAGCCATGGAACTTGTACAAAATGATTAGAAATTATTCTGACAGCTAAAACGTCATCATTTTGTTCAAGTTCCATGATCAGGACCGGATTAAGGGTCTAAGAGGCCCGGCTCTTAGACCCTTAATCCGGTCCTGACCTTTATGTAACTCTTTTCAATGCTATAATGAAATATGGTTACTATGGTAATGAAGTAAATAAATGTTGTATCAAGGCCAATGTTTTTGGAATGAGATGTAGGTACTGCCGCGTCAGTGAATCTATACGGTGTTTGACGTTATTTCATTAAAACTCTAAAACAGTGCGTGTGTTGAATAAAGTATAGTGTGCAACACTTGTACCTATTAAATCTTTATGCGTCAGGTGCGATGTTTTCAGCACTCATATACGGCTCGCAGATGCGCGCTCGCCTACTACTCCTGCTGAAAACATCGCTCCTAACGCATAAAGATGTATTTAGCACACTAGTTGCACAATATACTATTTCGTGTAAATCGCAGGTTGCGATTTTATCGTTTCCAGAAAGGAAACCACTGGGAAGAACAAAGAGGGTACCTACCTACATCATAATAATATATTCTTTCAGTTCGCCGTCACAAAACGTAAAGTTTTTCTACGTTCGCATATAAAATAGGATTTTTTTAAATGCGGACAAACCGTGCATAAACCATTATACGATATTAAAACTCTTTGCCACACTGTTGTTGACTTTTGACGAAACAAAAATTAATGCAGCATGAAATTACATAACAGCATAAAACTTCACAGATGCTAATTTTATTTAAATGCCAAGAAATTCTCAGGTGTAATGCTTATTATCAGTAAAAAATTACTGGAAAACACGTGAAGTCGTATGGCGAGAAATGTGTACCCGGTGGAAAAGCAATTTCACAAAAAGTGCTTTATTTTTTCGCTTGGCCGATCACACAGCTTGCTTTACAACTTGTCACTAGATCAGCGCAAGCAGCTGGAAAACAACTGACGTACACATGCACAGTTTACTTGATGCTTGACTTACTTTTTTCACAAAACGAAAATTTAAAACTATAACCTATTTAAATTAACTTTGTAATTTTCTTAACTTAGCTTTTTTTAAGTTTTCACTGCAGTTAAGTATTTTTCTGGCCCGGTTGTAAAACTGTAAGGTGATAAAACAACAGGGTGATTGGGGATGATTTGGTGATTAACCCGGCGTCATGGGGGTTGGGTCTGTGAGACCCGTCACACTTTATTTCGCTTCTAGTTCGGTTACTATGCGTGCTACGTTGCCGTTCTTCTCAATAGCTGGAGCTGTTGAGTTGTTCTATGCGTCGAAGGTAACACAACTGTCGTGCGACAGTTGCAGTGGGAGTTACAGGTGCACAAAACTGAAAAAGGTATGTGAGACCCATCCCCGCAGTTAGTGTAACAGTTTCGCGCCATATTATATATCCATTTATATTTGTTTTTTTTTTTTTTTTACAATTTAAGTGGCTGATATATAGTTCAATGTATTTTATTTGTGTTTTTTGGAGGTACTTAGTAAAAATGGATCGAGAAGAGGCATAACGATCGTTTTAACAAAATTTTGTTGATATTGGTCGTTTTTTTTAAAGTTCTAATAAATATGATTAAAACATAATATAATATGATATTTGTGTTTCATTTATTTACATAAATACCTAAAAAACTAAACACGAATAAATAAAAACTTTATTATTTATAAAGTATTGGAATAATTGATATCTAATGAACGGGTCTGTGAGACCCACCCCAACGTCCGTGTAACACTTTTCAACCCCCATGACCCCGGGTTAAAATAAACAAATAAAGTTCTTTAAACATAGGTTCGGATGTCTGTATGTGTGTGGTCAAATTTTTCGCCTTCGATATCGTAAAAACGGAACAACATACAGACATGCCGTTTGTTCTGTTCTATTTATCAGTCTTTAACTTAGATCTGATTAGATTTTGAGCCAAATAGGTTCCGTGGATCCTGAGATATTAAAAAAAACATTCTCAATGTTACGTATTAACATAGGAAAAAAAATATAAATGATTATTATTATTTAATTAACTCTGTGTACACCAAAAGTGAAGAGTAGGTCAAAAATACATAAGTAGTAAGTTACAATAAGTACAATAAATTAAAAAACAATATTAAAATATTCCTCAATGGAATAGATACTATGCTGTAGTAGCAATGTTTTAACTTTTTTTTTCAAAAGTTTGGGGTCATTTATTTTTTTTTAAGTCAGTTGGGAGATGATTTAAGCATTTTATAGACATAATCAAAAGACCATTTGCTGAAAAAGCCAATCTATGCTGTGGTAACGTTAGATTTTCATTTCTTATGAAAAAAATCTCAATATTTACTAACACTTTTTATTATCTCCATACCTAAACTTAATATTTTCGTATTAAAATATTAGGTTTAGGTATGGAAAACCCTTAATAAAAGTGTTAGTAAATATCCTAAAGAATGCAATTCCAGCAAAAAAATAAACTCGTATTTAACTATCAAAAGCTACACGTGATTGAAGTTAGGTAAAAGAGTACATTATTTTGAACACCCTGTATAATAAGTTCATTATTTTAGGACAGACATTGATTTGTCCATCTACTATCTCTAGTGATCCTCAAAATTTCATTTTGATAAAGGTTTCTGTTTTGGTTATGTCGAATTTTAGGTAAAGGTCTGCACGTATCAAAAATTTCTAAAAAACTTGAATAACTCAAAAATTACTGAATTGTCGAGCATGGCTTCCCTTACAATTTCTATTAACATTTAGGTGCAGAATTGAAAAAAACAAATAAAAACAGGGTGCTAGGTTAAAAAAACATAACTTTCATCTGCCACGCTTAAATGGGACAGGCTGTATAATTGAAAATATTTTTAGGTTATACACCATTAAAATTTATACAACTTTTGTGTTTAAACTGTTTTTCTATCTTCACCCAAAATCAATATATCGGCCGACAACGCAAGTCTTGGACACCCTGTATAGAGAGATTCTTTATGAGTTTTAAATCTATGGAAATCACTATCATGCGTAGTTGTGCATTTGAATTTGACCGTAAATAATTGTGTTTAAACTTTTTTTCTGTCTTCACCCAAAGTCAATATATCGGCCGAGAACGTAAGTCTTGGACACCCTGTATAATGCTCAGACAAAAACACTTTGTCCGCCCCAATTAAGATTCTATGAAAACCGACATAACTCGAGTGAAACTGCGGATTAAATAGGCGTTCACCAAGCGAAGCCGCTGAAAATAGCTGATAAAGAATATACCTAACCCTTTTAAAATACAACGTTACTAAGAAAAGTTATAGAGAAATATTGTTTCTCAAAAATATTAGTTCGGTGGACTTTTGCAAGTGTCCTAATTCAAAATACAAGTAGATACTCGTAGTGTGAGCTGAATGTGGTTTATTTAAATTAAATTAAGGAACATAAAAAAGCTAGATTAAATAATAAAGTTAAAACGAAGCAATGATTCATTAATAAACCATTTTGCAACGACTTATCGAGCAAGCGTTGTAACAGCATGTCGTTTGTTACAAGACGGTGTAGCGCCGTCCCCCCTGATGGGGCGGTTAACTGACGTGGCTACAAATTAGTTATAGTCGACGGTGGTTGGTAGCTCTGAAGAGTGAAATATGGTCCCTGTGTCCCACAAATATATACATAATCTAGGGCTGCCGATTAATAATGCTATACCATTTCTTTCCTTTTTAACCAACTTAAAAACGAGGTTATCACATCGTCGTGTTATAGGTATGCTTTTTGTATGTATGTACAGTCGCAGTTCCAATATAGTTTACGCTTGAGCTTTTTCAGTGAACGTTCATAAAAAGTCACTAGCTTAGTAACAAATTTAGTTTAAAATAAAAGAAATGGTTGTCGTTTTCCTCTCCCCCCCCGCGAGAAATTTAACAAAATAAAATATAGCCTATAGCACTCAGGTGTGTAGCTTTCTATTAGTGAAAGAATTTTTAGAATCGGTTCAGTAGTTCCACAGATAAGAATTTATGAGAATATGAGAATATATGAGAAACTCTCCCCTTTCTTAATAGAATTCCGCCAATACGCTAAAATGCAAAAGAATGTCACGTTTTGTTAGCAGTAGAGAACCAATAAAAATTTAATTAATTAACTCAAAAATTAATTTAAGAGGCTTATTAAAACATACTCTATAACACTTCTGGAATCATAAGGAACTTTAAAACAAAATTATCAAAATCCATCAAATAGATTTTAAGTTTAATCATTTCCAACATAAAACATACATTGTTACAAATTTACATACTAATTATACAAATAATTTTATATAGAGGGTAAGTTCGGTTTTGAGCTCAGATCGAGCTGAATGCTCCAATGTGTTCGAATTTAACATTTACATGCCCTGAAAGATCTCTATCCTGCGTTCGGATTTAAAATCTGGAGGAGATCGAGCACCCTCTATGAGCTCCGAGGAAAGCGAGCGAGCAAGCAGATTTAACCATCTTCAGAGCATTCATTTTAAAAATGAGCGGAAACACTTGTTGTGAGAATGGATAAATTTCGAAGTTTATTTATATGAGGTAATTTTTCAATGGGTAAAAATACACGAATAATATTTATTCAAAGAATAGTAATAACCAATAAGTCTATATTGCACAGAATGATTAAATAAAATATTTATTATATCTATGAGTCGAAAAAATCAACAACCAGTAGTACTATTAATTTTAAAATAAAGGAATAAAACGAAAACAATTGTGAATCATGATTTATTATTATAACAATGTTGAATTAAATCAAAATGAGGAGCAATAAAGAATATATTTCGGCTTTAGTAATAAGAATTTAACTTGCTGGGGCCATTTTATTCTGACGTTTGGAAAAATCTGCTAGATTACGTTCGGAGTTGTTTAGATGGCTCGATTTGCTCGCTTGTCACGTGACCAAAAATCTGTTCGCTCGGCTCGATCAATCGAGTGCAAAACCGAACTTACCCATAATAGATAGTGCAACCTCCATTAATCCGAATGCGAAAATCGCGATGTAATTTGGACGTGTTTGACATATTAATAGAAAATAATTTGTCAGAAATTTTAAAATGAAAAATATTACACAAATTGAGAAAAAATCTCGAAAAATTAATAACAACTTGTGTTTATGCTGTTTCTACGTAATTTTAATCAGATTTTCTTTTTACAAAGTACGGTTAATTTTTCCTCATTTGCAAAAACTGTATGTTTTGTTCAAAACACGGCAAACGTATAAATAAATAATAAATCTTATCAAACGGAAGTTGAACTGCATATTTTAAACCTCAGTAAATCTCGACGGAACACATATAATTATCTTTTAATGTAGTTTATCAGACTCTAGTAGTTTTGTTGTGTAAGTACAAACAAAATAAAAATGTTTACCGTAGCGATCGCAGCAGGCGTTCAGACGTACATGGCATACTATATTGTCAGTGGCCAGTATGGGCTACTTTACGTTATGGTACATCCGAGTGCCGACGTAAAAAAGAAAACAGTTGCTATCTGCCAAGTTTTGAACATAGAGGAATTAGGTACCTGAAAATGATATTTTCAACGAGAATTAATTAGAAAATTAGTTCACTGTCCATGGTTAAAACTAGAAGGTCACTCAAGCAGAAAATTTCAGTAGAAAGTCGGAAAAAGGAAAAATGAACTTTGATCGGTATTCTCCACCCTGGCGGGTAATACCGATCATATAAAATGTGCCCATGTATTTTAAATGGGAAAATAAGGAATTTGACTATCATGATTTAAATTGACCGCCAGTGACCATAGTTCGACCAAATGACAAAACGCATTATTTTCTCATTTACAATAGTCAACAAATGAATTGCAATAATTTTTTATAATTTTATTATAATATAATGCTGATCACTCGATCGCCATTCCGGGGCACCATTTAATCGGTGTTCCCCAATATGTACACAAAAATATTTCATAACCTAGAACTAAAACAAAATATTTTATAATAATAAACAATAATAAACAACAAGTCAAAAAAACTCGGGTCGCAGTGCCAAAACCCTGCCGACAATATAGTGTATTTGCTAATACTGGCATTGTGGCTTTATTATATGAACTTAAGTTTGTTTTTGGACAAAATAAAAAATTTAACCCCTTAATACATCCCTTAAAAAATATTTTTTTTCTTAATTTCAATATTTTTATCAATGCAACCTCGGTACCAAATTAAATACACCCTTCAGTAAGTAAAGCACTATGCGCAAACTAGTGTTTTCATAAAATTTGTAAGTCCGGTCCTGTCGGGCCGATTTTATTAAAATTTTGGCAGCACATTTTAATTGTAACTAAAAGGTTAAATTTCAATTTTGAAACGATTCTGAGAATTTTTTCGGCATTTTCGGGCCCAAAAACATTTTTCAACCCCTAAAAACTACCCTTAAAATGGTCCGATTGGGCCCATTTTAAATAGGCTTCGTGCGGTGATGGATTTCAACGTGCCTACCAAATTTCGTCAAAATCAATTAACTCTTTCGAAAGTTATTGCCCGCACACATATATATATATATAAATATATATATATATATACATATATAAATAGACATTTCCAAAAATGGTGCCAAAATGTTCAGGAGGCTATGAAACGTCGAGAAATTTTGGTCCGACCCCTAGGTCCCGCCATCCGACCGACGCCAATAGTGTATGTGCCATATGGTAAATACACTAAAAAAACTCGGGTCGCAGTGCCAAAACCCTGCCGCCAATATAGTGTATTTGCTAATACTGGCATTGTGGCTTTATTATGTAAACTTAAGTTTGTTTTTGAACAAAATAAAAAATTTAACCCCTTAATACATCCCTTAAAATAATATTTTTTTTCTTAATTTCAATATTTTTATCAATGCAACCTCGGTACCAAATTAAATACACCCTTCAGTAAGTAAAGCACTATCCGCAAACTAGTGTTTTCATAAAATTTGTAAGTCCGGTCCTGTCGGGCCGATTTTATTAAAATTTTGGCAGCACATTTTAATCGTTACTAAAAGGTTAAATTTCAATTTTGAAACGATTTTGAGAATTTTTTCGGCATTTTTGGGCCCAAAAACATTTTTCAACCCCTAAAAACTACCCTTAAAATGGTCCGATTGAGCCCATTTTAAATAGGCTTCGTGCGGTGATGGATTTCAACGTGCCTACCAAATTTCGTCAAAATCAATTAACTCTTTCGAAAGTTATTGCCCGCACACATATATATATATATATTATATATATATATATATATATATATATATATATATATATATATATATATACATATATAAATAGACATTTCCAAAAATGGTGCCAAAATGTTCAGGAGGCTATGAAACGTCGAGAAATTTTGGTCCGACCCCTAGGTCCCGCCATCCGACCGACGCCAATAGTGTATGTGCCATATGGCAAATACACTAATAATGACATAATACTCAGTTAAAAAAATAAACAAAAACAATAATTTATTACAGTGTCATATAGTCAGACGTAAATAACTAGCGAATGTCACCATAAAAAAGTTTTTGACATCACTGCAAAAATAATGGCGGGATTTACATGTGGTTTTGCACAGTAGTTCCCGGCATTGTCCAATAGAATGCAGCACCGGTTTGACATCGCTAACAATTACCACAATTTCAATCCCGGCCTGATCGGGGCTCCCCGCTGATCGGTACTACCCCATCTTCCCCTACTAAAAAAAATTCCAGTCAATTGTCGTTTAATTTAATAAAAACTTTAATTAAGTTTCTATGAAAATTTTTAAAAATTATCAAATTATCAAAGTGAAACGCTTAATGAAATAAAAGTTTCACTTCTACCGTACGCTTATGTGGGTGAGACACACACGATTTTTCCGTAGTTAATGCTCACTGATTTCGGTCGGTGATTAACAGGCATACCAATATACAGGATAACAACTTGTTTAGAGATAATATACGTGTTTTAAACACGATATTGTACATTGATTTGCATAAGTCAGACGTTCATCACTGCCTAAAGCCGTGCGCATGTCCGGAACCGACATCCGGTACTCGTAACTAACGGTTATCTCTCACGGCTAGCATTGCAGGTAATGCGACGTACTATATTACCGACCGACCATCTCTCGAATGTCTTGCGATAAAAGTACAAGTTCACTTCGACGTCATGAGCACCAGATAATAAAAACAAGCATTATTATGTCCATTTATATCACGCTAATGCATGACATATTTGCTGGTAAAATTGTCCGAAACATACATGTAATGTTGCACCATCTCATTTCTATTTCTATAGTTTTACTGATTTAACTCATAAAATTTTGCAAAATTCTAATTTCCAACAATGTACCTACCTTTTTTTAGTTTTACCTGTTTCTTCCTTGCTTATACAGGGTGTCCCGAAATTGCTGGGACACAGAGCTACCACGTATAGTATAGAGGTCAAAATAAGTCGATTGGACCCAATTTATTTATATACCAAAATGTACCGTTTGCTCGTACTAGGAATATCTGTTAGCATTATTTAAGAAAACATTTTTTTCCTTCGGAACTATGCGGAATACGAAATTTTTACAAGAGTTTTCTCGCTTAAAAAAAATTGAGAACCGTGTTACCACCCCTAAGAAAGTTCTGAAAAAAATGTCAGGGGGTGAGGGTGGTTTTAACCCTTCTACAATTTCTTTTGAGTTTCTTTGATTACCGAAAGGAGAGTAATCCTCTAAAATGCACTTTTGTTAAATTTCATTAAATTTGTTTCACTCATTTCTGAACAGCGTACAAAAATGTGTTTTTTTATGTAAACTTTGAACTCTTCTCACGGGCAAACGGTACATTTTGGTATATAAATAAATTGGGTCCAATCGACTTATTTTGACCTCTACTACCCTATAGCTCTGTGTTCCAGCAATTTTAGGACACCCTGTATATTGGATACTAATAATTCTTTATTTATTTTATTTATTCTAGATTATAGACGCGTCGACAACTCAGGTCATTAGCGTCTTCAACACAACAAATAATCCATTTGTGTATTAGAATCCACACATCCGGCATAGACAAACCAACTGGTACGAGCTCGGGTACCTGGGAGCGCTAATTCCCACAAAACATTGGAATGCAAACTACATTCCAATGTTTCCCCTGAGGGACTAATAATTTTTTATACTGAATGTGATGATATATAAATATACAGTGCGGTTCAAAAAGTGTGCATCATGTGGGACAAACTTTTATTTATGAAGTCATCAAAAATTTGATGAAATATAAATGTTTCCATATTTTATTTAGGTATGATTTTATTGTACGATTTTTCAAATTGAACTCGGTTCCTAGGAGTATTTTTTAAATAACGTTTTACTGTAGGTATCTCAAACACAACTAAAATCAAAATATAGGAAAATTTCGAATTTTCTTCTGAAGCTGGTGTAATTACTTAGCTTGATTTAAACGCATGGATATATTGGGAAATTGTTCGTTAATATAGAAGCTCATGAAAAGTGAACACACTGTAGAGTTTTTATTGTATTAGTTTTAATTTACCAATTTTCACAATTGAAATTAATTTTGAAAAAAAATGTTTCTTTATAGAAAATTTTCGTTGAAAAGCAGCCAATTATATAATTAATTCGAAACATATTGCAAAAAATCATTTTACCAACCATAGTCACAGTCAGGATTCTAACCTGAACTGTTACGACATAATTGACACAATATTAAATTTGGTAGAATTACAATTTTGTTTTGTCAAAGTAAACTTATTTTTAACGAAGACGAATTTTTAGTTGGTGCTGACCTGGAAATTTTGTATATCTGTTTATGATTTTTTTAAATAGATCCGCGATTGTTTTAGTACTTATGTCTATCGTTCGATGGCGGTGAGTGACTGATTGTCACGTTTTTAATTATTGTTTTGATTCAGACTGCTTTGGAAGTTTCGTTTCTTTTTTTGTTGGAATGGTGACGGCCTCCATCCCGGTTGTTATTTTTCAAGCTGGATAATAACAATCGTTATTTTTGGAAATACTGAAGAAAACTTTTGAATTGATAGTGGAATTCACTCAGGAAGTGATATACTGTGGTTAATCGTTGTTCACGAAGTTCTTTGCTGAAGTTACGGTTTTTACCCTTAAATAAAAGGGTTCTTAGGATTGGTTCTTAGGATTGGTTATTAGGATTGGTTCTTAGGATTGTTTCTTATGATTGGTGCGGGTTCCATTGGTGGGATACTTCTGTTGGAAAATATTCATGGATAATTATGTACGGAGACTACTATCGTCTAAGATGCTACCGATTCCTGTTAACGTGTAAAATTACGTTGGAGTGGTAAACCTGATCAAGAAATTTCGCCAGGTGAAAATTTAATTTCAATTCAGTAATTTTGACGTCTGGATTCAAACTGTGAGTGATTTGTTTTCATCTTATTTATTCCGCTGGTATCCTAGCAAATGTAGTTTCGATCAACAGAAATTTGCATTTAAACTGATTACCATAAGAACGACATTTTAGTTTCTGAATCAGTACACTGTTTGTGTCAATATTGGTGTTTGAAAGTTTTCAAGTTTAAGAAATCACTATTTTGCCGCCTTTTTCTTATTTTTTTTAAGTTACCGTATTTGTTATCAAATACTTTTTTTTTGATATTAACGAAACTTGTTTTATCAATCTCAATACAACTTCAAAATTTCAGTCATTATGTTTTAAATGTCATATGTCAATATCGAATATGAAATAATTTACTTTATTGTGTTTTAATGCTATAAGTGTCGTATATTAGATTGAGTCGATAATCTCGGTTATTCATTGTGACTCAAATATATGTTTGCGACTGGTCAGTTACGGTTATGCTGTTTCGTACGTTACTTACGCGCATTTTAAGATTTTGACTCGATCTATGAATATGAAAATATTTTATATATTTAACTTTAGTTCATTTTTCCGATAATGTTATCTATAATATTATGTATCTAATTTCTGGTAACGTTTAGTTTGTTTTGGTCGATCAAACACAAATGAGGTTATGTTCTGAATATTCTTTGTATTTGTTGTATTAATGTAATACGATGCTTACGTTTGTCATTTCGTAATTCCAAGTTCAGAGTTGAATAACTATTTTCTCAGATAATAATTGATGCATTACTTTTCTGTTTAAATTGATGAATAGTCGTACTATTTCGCGTTGTTAAAGTTCCGCGAATGTATTGTTTACGCTCGTATGTTTGAGTACCGTATATTTGCGAATTAACGTGTTTACGAATTCTTGTTATGTCGATATTATGTACCTTTTGAAAGAACTATGAGCAGTGTCGTATTTATCCTGCTATAGTGGTTTTCAATAGTGTCGTGTTTATGTTTGCGACTTCGTATAGTGTCGATATTATGTATCTATTGTAATGGCTATGAGCAGTGTCGTATTTATCCTGCTATAGTGGTTATCAATGGTGTCGTATTTATTAAATTTTACGGTATTGCGTCGTGTACTCAAACATTGTTGAACTAGTACGAACTATAATAATGTTGATACTTTAATTGAAGTTTTATTGATGTTTTGTAACTTTTGCATATAATTTCCTTAAATAAAACTGACATTTGTTTATGAAGTTATCGTCTCATTAATGTATTGTTGTTGTGTCGATAAACTTTTGGCTTCCCTCGTATTTTGGATTAAGAGTCGGTGATCCGATAGAGTTTGTATATAACCGTCTCTGGCGCCCATTGAAAATATTAAACAACTATTTATAATTCTTTAACATCTATGTACAACTACGGGTCGGCCAAAAGTCATCTGTTTTTGGGATATTGTCTTAAAAGTATTAAGTTCTAATGGATCCACTCCCTCGCCACTGAAGCTAGCGGCAACCAACCAAAGGGTCGGTAAGTTTTAGGTGTAATAAAATTGGCGCCCAACGTGGGGCTTTGAATACTTTTGAAAAGTATAAAATTGTTGCTATCCAAGCTTTGTATACTTTTGAGAAGTAATAAATTTGGCTGTTCAGCTTGGAGCCTTAAATAATTTCGAGAAGTAACACAATTACGCTATTCAATGTGAGCTTTGAATAATTTCAAATTTAGTAAGTGACGATACCCAACGTAAATTACGAAGTTTGATAAGTTGCCGCTGTCTAACGCAAACTTGTTGATGAATTTTTCAGACAATTTGATTTTGAGGATATAGATAGAGATAATTATTATTGTTTTACCGGATTAGTGCGGTACAAACAATTTTGTTTTGTGTTGTGGTTATTGATGTCGGATTTATTACAAGTTATCTGATTATATTTCATAGTATATGATTATTTTCGTTTACGTCAAGTCGTGATATTGTCTTTATAGCTGAGAATATTTTTTGTTTATGATGGATCTTGAAAATTCTCTTATTGATCTTCCAAACATGGAAACCGATATGAATATGACTCCTCCAAGTGGTCCTCAGGTTCATACGCTAAATACTGAATGTACAGATGAGGCGACTATGCGATCAATCCCGACTGTACCACGTCGATTGTCTTTGGAAAATAGACAAGGACAAAGTAACGCACCAATAGGAGTACAACACAACCGTCGTGATTCCTTATCGATTATGCATGGAAATTCAGGATACCGTTGTCGACCCATTCCGGTTTTTCAGTGGCATCTGACATTTGATGGAGAATCCAGTTCTTTGGGTGTTTGTGCATTCTTAGAGCGGGTACATGAATATCGCATATCTAGACATATTTCGGAAGAAGAGTTATTTGATAGCGCTGTGGAATTGTTTGCGGGAAAGGCGCTCATTTGGTTTAGAGCGAATCGAACTTCATTTATTAATTGGAACGAGTTAGCTAAAGCCTTGAGAGAACAATTTCTTCCACCTGATTATGAATATCGTTTATTAAGCGAACTGATGAATCGTACGCAAGGCCCCGATGAATCTCTCGGACTATACGTTGCCGTGATGGAAAATTTATTTTCTAGATTAACTTCTCCGCCTACTGAAGAATTTAAATTGAATACCGTACGTAGAAACTTACATCCAACCTATATGGCTCAATTGGGACTAACACCGATTACGTCATTGAATCAACTGGTGACTTTCGGTCGAGATCTCGAACACAATAAATGGCTGATGGATAACTATCGATTACCTGCTATGTCTAGAACGTCTTTGGAACCCGAATTAGCATATCAACGTCATCATAATCGAGCTTTAGTGAATCCTCGTCACGTCGAAACGGCCGTGATAACGACAACCTCCTCGGTTATTTGTTGGAACTGTTCTCAGAAAGGACATGTAGCCCGTGAGTGTAAAGCTCCGCGTAAAATCTTTTGTTATAAGTGTGGTAGATCTGGTGTTACCGTACGACAATGTTGTTCTCGAAGTGGAGAAACATCAACATTTAATTCTCGACAGATTTCGTCGGAAAACGAACAGCGAGACGGTTAAACGGTCGTAAACTCGTCTCTCTTTCTGTAAACCGACCGATGACTTCGTTCCCGGAAAGCTCCCAACATGTTGATTATTTATTAACACAGAATATTCACGATAATCGTCCACATCTTATAGTAAGAATTTTTGGTCAAGAAATTGTAGGTCTTTTGGATTCGGGCGCATCTAGAACTATTGTAGGTACCCAGGGTTATAAATTACTTCAAGAAATGGGTGTGAAAGTCAAAAGGACACCAGGCCAACAAGCTCAAATGGCTAACGGTCAAGTTTGTCAATGTATTGGTACGGCATCTGTAGTTTTCACATTGGAAACAAAAACACGCGTTATTGATGTTCTTATCATTCCATCTGTACACCATCGGTTAATTTTAGGAGTAGATTTCTGGAAGACAATGGAAATTGTTCCCAACGTTTCCGGTCAAGAATGGACTTTTGCTGAACCAGATTCTGTTTCTATAGCCAGTGTTACACCTTTAGACGAATTAACAACGTCACAACGTCGTCGTTTAAATCGAGTGTTGGATAAAAATTTTACAGCTATGGGTTCGAAACTGGGTTGTACTTCTCTAGTGGAACATAAGATTGAAACTGAATCTTCTCCAATCAAACAACGGTATTATCCGACTACTCCGATCGTACAGGAGCAAATTGATTTAGAACTTCAGGAAATGTTGAAACTCGGAGTTATTGAACAATCTGTAAGTCCGTGGTCTTCACCCATTTTATTAATAAAGAAAAAAGATGGCAGCTATCGTTTCTGCATAGATTTTCGAAAGGTTAACGCAGTTACTAAAAGAGACGCGTATCCGTTACCATATGTATCAGCGATTCTGGATAAATTGAAAGGAGCTCGCTATCTGTCTTCTTTAGATTTAAAATCGGCATATTGGCAAGTGCCTCTGACATCTGAAAGTAAGGAAATTACGGCCTTTACCATTCCTGGAAGAGGTTTATTTCAATTTACTCGAATGCCATTTGGTCTCCATAATTCTCCTGCTACCTGGCAACGTTTGATGGACAAAATACTTGGTCCGACCTTGGAACCTTTTGTTTTCGTTTACTTAGACGATATCATCATTACTACTTCTAATTTTGACGCCCATCTAGAAGTACTAGAAGAAGTTTTCTCACGTCTGATGAAAGCCGGTCTCACCTTAGGTCGCGAGAAGTGTCATTTCTGTTTACCAGAATTAAAATATTTAGGTTATGTTATCAATCAAGTAGGACTCCATGTGGATCCAGAAAAGGTTTCTGCTATTGTGAACTTGTCGCCACCGAACAATGTTGCCGAAGTTCGTCGTATTTTGGGTATGGCATCTTGGTATCGACGTTTTGTACCAAATTTCTCTACGATTATAGCTCCCCTGACGGAACTGTTAAGGAAAAATGTAAAATTTCAATGGACTGAAAGCTGTGAGGAGTCTTTTAAGAAAATAAAAGAACATCTGGTTTCTGCTCCCATACTGAATTGTCCCGATTTTGACTTACCGTTTGTGGTACAGACGGATGCCTCTGGTTTTGGAATTGGTGCAGTTCTATCTCAGCCGCATACTGACGGAGAACGTGTTATTTGCTATGCCAGTCGTTCTTTGACTCGTATTGAACGCAATTATAGTACGACGGAACGAGAATGTTTAGCCGTACTTTGGGCGATTGAAAAATTCCGTTGTTATTTGGAAGGTTATCACTTTACGGTAATTACCGACCATTATTCCTTAGTATGGTTACACAACCTTAAAGATCCAACCGGACGATTAGCCCGTTGGGCAGTACGTTTACAACAATATAATTTTACGATTATACATCGCAAAGGCAAAGAACATGTTACGCCGGATTTACTGTCGAGGTCGGTACCTGTAATTGATTTAATCGAAATACAGCCTGAAATACAAGATCCTTGGTATATTAAATTATTAGGAAATGTACAAGCTAATCCAATTTCTTATTCAAATTGGAGAGTGGAAGGTCTACAACTGTACAAATTGATTCATTCTCGTCTGGTAGGTATTGATCCAGAAGAAAATTGTTGGAAACGGGTGTTACCAAAAGAATTACGACGTAAAGCTATATCGGAAGCTCACGATTTGCCCACGTCTGGTCATTTAGGAATTGCGAAGACGACTTTACGAATTTTGGAGCTCTATTATTGGCCACAATTACGACGCGATGTTGCGCGTTATGTAAAAACGTGTGCGACGTGTCTACAATATAAAGTGGAACAAAATCAACCTGCAGGACTTATGGGACGACGAACGCGTGTAAGAAGACCTTGGCAAACTATCTCTATGGATTTGATGGGACCCCTACCACGTTCATCTAAAGGAAATAATTTCTTGTTTGTAGTTGCGGACACTTTCAGTAAATTTACATTATTATTCCCGTTACGTAATGCTAACGCAAAGCCTATCGTTCGTATTGTTGAAGAATCCGTATTTCTGGCATTCGGAGTTCCCCAATTTATCATAGCTGACAATGGCGTTCAATTTCGAAGCCGCGAGTTCGTGTCAATGATTAAGCAGTATGACGTTCGGATGTTATACAACGCGAATTACCATCCTCAAGCAAATCCAACTGAACGGATAAATCGTGTGCTTAAAACTATGATAGCGTCATTTGTAAGAGATAATCATACTTACTGGGATAAATATTTGCCACAGTTCGCATGTGCATTACGGACTGCAAAGCATTCTGCGACGGGTCAAACACCATATTTTATTAATTATGGTCGAGAAATGATATTATCGGGTAAACTGTATCAAGATATAGATCACGAAAAGTTAGATTTTGAAGCTCGCCCTGAAGCGACAGCTATTAATAAAGTGTTCCGTTCTATTTATTCTGACGTTGCTAAAAGATTAAATCACGCTTATGAACGAAGCAAAAAAATATACGATTTACGACGACGACCCAAAACCTGTGAAATTGGCGACTCGGTTTATCGTCGAAACTTTCCTTTGTCTAACGCGGCTCGCAAGTTTACTGCTAAGCTAGCACCCAAATTTATAGGGCCTTATAAAATAAAGAAGAAAAGTTCTCTATGGACGTATGAATTAGAAGATTTAAATGGTCACGCTTGTGGAATTTGGCATATTAACGACTTGAAACCAAATTTCGTTGTTGACGATAAGGTAGAATGATATTGTTAATGGTTGTTGTATCTATGAAAGTTACGTTTTTGATTCTGTATTGACGTATTGTAGGTTAATTTTTTTTAGTCATACTATTTTACCATTGAAGCACTGACGAAAATATTGTTATTGTGACTTTCTTCTGGCGTACTGGTTAACACCTTGTTGCGATTTAGTTTATTGAATTGGTTGATTTGAAGGACACTCTTTACTTATTTTTTTTTTTTGCATAATTGACTCGCTATGGTGCGGATTTTGTGACGGTTTATTTGCTGTCTACGTCAAATGCTTAAGTTTTTTTTGTGTGTTAACGTGTGTTGTCGATTTAGTTTTAAGGAGCACATTTGACTCGCTAATTTGCGGATTAAGTGATGGTATTGTTGCTGTCCATGTCAAAGTGCATTATTTTGTGTCGTTAGATTTAAGTTGTCGCTTTTGTGTTGATGAGTTTTGGTAGATTAGAGTTTTATTTTGAACTTATGTTCCATGCGTATACAATTCCAAGAATGGCTTTTATCGTTACCTGGTGGTCTTTGGATAAACCTAGGGATTGTAGATCTGTTATAAAATATTCTCTAATGATTTTTTTTTTTAATTACGTCTCCTCTTTCCTTTTATTTAGTTGTTTCGTATTATGACTAAACTAACGAGATATCTGTTGCTAGGTCTATGACTGATGATGTGGCTTTTATCTTAGTCGCCCTATTGTGGTTTTCGAGTGAAGAGTGAGTTCTTTAAGTTATGGAGTGTTGTCTTTCTGCTATTTCAATAATTTTTCTTTCCGGTAAGAGAATTTCTACGAAATTCTCTCCGTACGTAAAGGGGGAATTGTTACGACATAATTGACACAATATTAAATTTGGTAGAATTACAATTTTGTTTTGTCAAAGTAAACTTATTTTTAACGAAGACGAATTTTTAGTTGGTGCTGACCTGGAAATTTTGTATATCTGTTTATGATTTTTTTAAATAGATCCGCGATTGTTTTAGTACTTATGTCTATCGTTCGATGGCGGTGAGTGACTGATTGTCACGTTTTTAATTATTGTTTTGATTCAGACTGCTTTGGAAGTTTCGTTTCTTTTTTTGTTGGAATGGTGACGGCCTCCATCCCGGTTGTTATTTTTCAAGCTGGATAATAACAATCGTTATTTTTGGAAATACTGAAGAAAACTTTTGAATTGATAGTGGAATTCACTCAGGAAGTGATATACTGTGGTTAATCGTTGTTCACGAAGTTCTTTGCTGAAGTTACGGTTTTTACCCTTAAATAAAAGGGTTCTTAGGATTGGTTCTTAGGATTGGTTATTAGGATTGGTTCTTAGGATTGTTTCTTATGATTGGTGCGGGTTCCATTGGTGGGATACTTCTGTTGGAAAATATTCATGGATAATTATGTACGGAGACTACTATCGTCTAAGATGCTACCGATTCCTGTTAACGTGTAAAATTACGTTGGAGTGGTAAACCTGATCAAGAAATTTCGCCAGGTGAAAATTTAATTTCAATTCAGTAATTTTGACGTCTGGATTCAAACTGTGAGTGATTTGTTTTCATCTTATTTATTCCGCTGGTATCCTAGCAAATGTAGTTTCGATCAACAGAAATTTGCATTTAAACTGATTACCATAAGAACGACATTTTAGTTTCTGAATCAGTACACTGTTTGTGTCAATATTGGTGTTTGAAAGTTTTCAAGTTTAAGAAATCACTATTTTGCCGCCTTTTTCTTATTTTTTTTAAGTTACCGTATTTGTTATCAAATACTTTTTTTTTGATATTAACGAAACTTGTTTTATCAATCTCAATACAACTTCAAAATTTCAGTCATTATGTTTTAAATGTCATATGTCAATATCGAATATGAAATAATTTACTTTATTGTGTTTTAATGCTATAAGTGTCGTATATTAGATTGAGTCGATAATCTCGGTTATTCATTGTGACTCAAATATATGTTTGCGACTGGTCAGTTACGGTTATGCTGTTTCGTACGTTACTTACGCGCATTTTAAGATTTTGACTCGATCTATGAATATGAAAATATTTTATATATTTAACTTTAGTTCATTTTTCCGATAATGTTATCTATAATATTATGTATCTAATTTCTGGTAACGTTTAGTTTGTTTTGGTCGATCAAACACAAATGAGGTTATGTTCTGAATATTCTTTGTATTTGTTGTATTAATGTAATACGATGCTTACGTTTGTCATTTCGTAATTCCAAGTTCAGAGTTGAATAACTATTTTCTCAGATAATAATTGATGCATTACTTTTCTGTTTAAATTGATGAATAGTCGTACTATTTCGCGTTGTTAAAGTTCCGCGAATGTATTGTTTACGCTCGTATGTTTGAGTACCGTATATTTGCGAATTAACGTGTTTACGAATTCTTGTTATGTCGATATTATGTACCTTTTGAAAGAACTATGAGCAGTGTCGTATTTATCCTGCTATAGTGGTTTTCAATAGTGTCGTGTTTATGTTTGCGACTTCGTATAGTGTCGATATTATGTATCTATTGTAATGGCTATGAGCAGTGTCGTATTTATCCTGCTATAGTGGTTATCAATGGTGTCGTATTTATTAAATTTTACGGTATTGCGTCGTGTACTCAAACATTGTTGAACTAGTACGAACTATAATAATGTTGATACTTTAATTGAAGTTTTATTGATGTTTTGTAACTTTTGCATATAATTTCCTTAAATAAAACTGACATTTGTTTATGAAGTTATCGTCTCATTAATGTATTGTTGTTGTGTCGATAAACTTTTGGCTTCCCTCGTATTTTGGATTAAGAGTCGGTGATCCGATAGAGTTTGTATATAACCGTCTCTGGCGCCCATTGAAAATATTAAACAACTATTTATAATTCTTTAACATCTATGTACAACTACGGGTCGGCCAAAAGTCATCTGTTTTTGGGATATTGTCTTAAAAGTATTAAGTTCTAATGGATCCACTCCCTCGCCACTGAAGCTAGCGGCAACCAACCAAAGGGTCGGTAAGTTTTAGGTGTAATAGAACCTTTCCACTTTCGCGGCGGAATGAGCTTACAAATTACTCAACCGTGACAAGATTACTAATCTAACATTCTCTTTATATGCTTCAGAATCAATTGATTTTCACTACATGCGAGAGTTAATTTATTATAGCTAGGTAGTAGGTGTGAATCTTCGTACTAGCGAGAGCTCATCATGAAAGTGAAAATTATATTATATATATATATATATATATATATAATATATATATATATATATATAAAAAGATTTATTGTCATCAAATAAAAAACATAATAGGTACAATACATAATATTTTTGACATGGCGGTTCCAGTTCGAAAGTGAAAATTATTTCAAACACCCTTAAATGGGATATATTAAATACATAAGTACCGAGATATATCAATACTATAAATAGCCATAGATTTTTCAATATTGCAATTCAGCCGTATAAATGTATTAATTTATGTTTCTTTATATTGCTGACTCGATTATGTCAAATTTTATAGGATGCTAGTTTGAACTACTTCCTGTATTTTTTTATTCGTTGGCAGTTTCAGAATAACTCGGAGTAGATACACAGTTGTAATTGATTTTAAATTAAAAATGTTTCCTTGTGTTGATGTCTTGACTACACGTGCTTGTATCGGTGTCAAAAAATGCTATCTGCCATAAAATGAGGCAAAGAAAAAGAAAAGTGTGGAAAGAGGCGATAGGAAAAAGAGAAGATTGAACAAAATCACAACAGTGTTGAGCGAGGAGTGTATTGGTACGAGCAATAAACATGTCAAACTGTGAACAGATAACGTCTCGTGAATGTGTGTGTTATACATACCTACTATCGACTCCGCATGGTTAGGGTTGGACAAACCAAACATTTCTTTTTAGAAAACCATCTGCAAGCGGCATCGAATGAAACCTTTCTTATCTAATCGTAACGATGAAATCTTGCAGACGACCCTTAAAGTAATATATAAATATTATATTATATAATACACAAATAGATATAAATAATGTAATTAGTTTAACGTCTATATATGAAATATTTATAATAAAATAAAAAATGACCAAATTCACAAACAAGTATATACTTATAATATTAAAAGATGATCGACATTTTTAATATATTTATTTATTTATTGTAGAATATAGACGCTCAACAACTAAGATCATTAGCGTCTAATCATCAAAAAACATCAAATTAACAACATCACAAAACATTCATAAACTGAGGTGGGATTCGAATCCACGACTGTCTGATCGAAAGGCCAGTACGCTAACCATTACACCAAGCTGTTCTCTAAATAATAATTCCTGACAACCACTGTCTGAAGTACCTACTACAGACGTGTCAACCCTGTTAATGTACATTTGACTAATAAATCTATTTATCTATCTATCTATTACCTACCTCAGTCAGTGGTTGCAGATGTCAGGGACAACTTAACCAAATTTCATGCTACATAGATAATGACCTCAGTTGTCAAGCGTCTATCATCCATTTCCATCAAATTTCATATTGGTAGTCAGAACAGTAATATTCTTTCACTATATTTTGATCCGACATAACGCACTATTACACTATTGGGACTTGACGCAAAACGTGTGACACCTGGTGGCAGAAAACTGATACCATTTGTAAATACAATTTATTGATAGCTTATTTGCTGTTTGTCGCAAATAATAATAATAAACAATAATGGATTTTGCAAAATATTCACCTCTAATAGTTTGTGTTGTAAAATACTGTGAAAGTCATGTGAATCGAGTTCTCAGCGCCTGCTTAAACGAACATAGTCGCGAAGGAGACTGAGAAACGGGCAAAATATCAAGACCTTTTTTTCGAGTTCAGGAAGTAGTACCTAGAGTATTCCGTTAAATTAGTTATCCTAATAATTGGTGTTCTTGGAGGAGCTAAATCGTCACTTGGCAAATATAAAAGCTATTCCGGCATATCAGCGTAATGCTGAGTCACTAGTCTGCCGCATGCAAAAGGCTGTTCTTATTAGGTCGCTCCGTGTACTCCGTGCGCACGACCCAAATTCACTGTAATCGCCCATTTCATGGTTTGAGACGCGGTTATAGTTTCACCTTGCTCCGCAAGTATCCCTTGTATGACTGTGACGAACCAAAAGTTTTGGGTGTTTGTGAATGCAAAATTCTTTAAGGATTTTTTCCTTCACAATAATAATAATAATATTTTCCTCAATCCAGCCCTGGCTTTAAATAGAATATGCAAAGACGAACGAAAGATTCTCACTTCGAGTTGAGAAATCAGTGTGCGTCAGCAGCATATCAGACCTTACAACTCTGGCTAGAATATGTATAATAAAATATGCATAACGTGTCCAGACATACCATCCTTTCAAAAAAAACTAGATATATCAAAATAAATATTAATATGATTGTCTACAGAAAATAGTTGCTCAACAATGAATCATAAACATACACGTGGGGCTATTTTCTAACTTTGTCATAAAAAAAATATGTTGTTCTCGTCGGTAACACTAACATAACATTACAGAGAGAACGGTAGTATGGAAGTCATACAGTTACTGGTACTAAACTAAAGCAAGCTTTTAAGATTTAAGATTTTTAATTTATTATTAAAAGCAATATTAAATTTCAAATTTTAGTTTGCGCCTACTAGGTCCAGATATCCTTGGAAATTTGTAATCTTATATAAACAAAAAAATAATAACAAAACGAATATTTCCCATAGACAGACATCTCTCTTGAGTGGGGAAGTTTTGGACAAATTCTGGTGTATTTTCATTAGATTTTGCGCTCTTTTCAAGATCTAAATTCTCTGTAATTAAAAACATACGTTAGAGTGGACAACGAATTGGCGAAGATGAGGTCATTTTTTTCCAGTGGTCGGTATTTTCCTTGTGTTACATACACATAGGGCATCGAGAACCGGCCATATTTTGAGAACCGGTTCTTTCGGTTCTGAACTTATACCAGAACCGGGTACCCGGTTCTTTCGGTTTTATTGGTTCTTAGCTATAAAATGGTAAGCAGATTATTTTTAATATTATTTATTTTAGAGTTTTGTTCATTACGAACATGATACAAGGGAAAGATCGTAAATTAAACAATAAATTCCATATCAAAGAATTATTTATTTTAAGAACAATAGTCTTTTTAAGTATTTTAATTACATACTTATCAAATAATCAGTTTTTTGCAAGAACCGTAAGAACCGGATTACCCGGGTTTTTATATTTAGGAATCGGTATTTATTTTGATTCTGGGAACCGGGAAAAACCGGTTCTTTTGGAACATACACAGTACCAGTGATGTGATTTTATGACAGATGTTCCCATAAAAAATCAGAAATGACATTATGATGTGTGATAAGTCCGTAAAAATAAACATCGTTTTTGAGGACAAATATTTATCCTCTCGAGAAAGACATTGAAAAATCTCATCTTAAAAAATTCAGTTTTCTGAATCTTGAAAAACAATTGAAATGCTTTTTAGTCTACATTTAGTGTTTGGAGTTTTTTTTTGTGAAATCTCTTAAACGTGCAAGATGACCGTTTATTTAAATCCAAAAACTATAGAAAGGTAGTATGTACATTGTACAACAAAAAATAGGAATATTAAAATAAAAAAAAATGGGTGTGTACTTATGACCTCACGACAGAAGTGAAAACATCAGATTTTCTAATTTTTGGTGTCATCTATTATAACGCATTTATGAACTAAAAATAATTTATTACTAAAATACTAAAATTGTATTTTTAATTAATTCCACCTTGGTTTCAAAAAAATTATAATTATTGTCAAAGAAAGAATATAACAAAAATAAAAAAATATATAAATAAATATCATGTAGAATTTAAAAAATAAAACGCCAAAAATTCTACGCTGCCATCAGGTCTCGAACCCAGGTTCCTATGCATAGAACGCAAAGACCTAACCAACTGCGCTATGGGCGGAAGTGTGAAGGCGGCCGTTTTTATGATATAAGTATGTTGCGAATTCTTACGGAAGTAGTTGCGAACGCCGTTTTTATGATATAAGTATGTTGCGAATTCTTACGGAAGTAGTTGCGAACGATTCACATTTTTTCAGTACCCAGGCAAAGAGTACCTAACGCGCCTAAAAAAGTTTTCACTTCAAAAATATATAAGTATACTTATCAAAAAATGCATTTAATAGACTTTTTGCAAAAAGGAACTTCTTTAACTCGATTTTATTATTTTTTGTATCAAGAATATTTTTCATATAGGTTGGTACTCGGTTGGTACTAAATACTAATTAAATAATAGAACATAGATACCTATTTCGATGTATGCAAGTCTACAGAACTGTCGGGCGCAGTTCTTTTAATTGTTATAACAGTGTTTAAAAATAGACGCTCTATTCTAGGACATTTTTATCTTTGAAAACTTACATACGAAAGTTACATAACAAACCCAATAGTTTGTACAGTCTACAATGTAAGGTATTAGTCAATGTACCTTTTTATAAGTCAGATCGTTTACCATTTTCGTCGCGCTAAGCGTAAAGAGGCAAAGAGAGGAGATTCTCTCCCGATAGCTTCCATTCTGAGCTAACATATTTGCCAGCTGATGCGACTAGACATTTATAGCAATTTGGGGCACATTTATCTATTACTTTATATCGTGACTTCACTTAATGCAAAAATCGTTCAATGAAAATTGTAAGCGTTCTTAGTCTGCATTAAAATCATTTTAGAACACTTAAAAGAGAAAATTTAATAAAATGTTATGTGATTTCTTTCGAATAAATTATTTTGCCACAAATTTACGTGTGAAAAAGTTCGGATGGTGTTTTGCAGTTGGTTTGGAAGTTCGAATCTTCCATTTCAATTTTTTTTCCACGCGTAGGGCGGGGGTGCTATTATAGCAAACTCGTTTGTTATAATAACACGCGTTCTCGATATGAATTTGTCAAAATTATATTTTCTTAGTTACGCTAAAAAATTGAAGTTTGTTTTTGATAACAACAAAAAAATTGATTTAGAATTAATCAACATTTAATATTGAGAACACTTTTTTCATTGATATTTTGTTCAACTGAATTTATTGTGTTTTATTATTTTATTAAAGTAAGAACATAAATTTGTTCTTACTTTGTGTTTGAAGAAAAATGTATGTTTCGAAAAAAATTTGATCAGTATCGGCAAAATCGGTAAATATTTTCCGACAAGATTGATTCGTCAATGTTTAATGTAATATTAGTATCGTTAAATATTTCTGGATCACAAAAGATGCACCAGCAGGACGTGTGAAGCGCATGTGAGGTTTCTGTTATGTAATATTATATGTTATCATAAATAATTCACTGTCACTTGTAAATAAGAAAAACGCTACCAAAGTTTTTAAATTTTATTGAAAAATTATGAGCACTTTCGACTATGTACTTAGTCATTTTCAGATTGATGTTACAAATTTATAATCGTCATATTATATGTGTGAATCGTTATTCGACCACATCTTAAATTATACAAACTTTAAATTACTTCTTAACACGGTCACTCGGAGGCCGAAGCAACATAAGTTGACTGTTATATACGAAAAAAAAAAAACAAAATATATACCCGTCATTTACGTTGCTCCGAGTGACCGTGTTTAGAACTATTGTTTGAATTACGACGGAGCGTCATAACCATAATTTAAATTTCTTATTAAACTCTACGAATTTAAACATTATTCTTTGAGAACATTATGTGAATAGCTCAAAGTATAATTTAATAACTTTGAAAATGTTTTTCATATTTACGAGTGACAGCGAATTACTTAATTTCCAAATTTATTCAATACGTACATTACACTACAATGATAATATCATAAAGTTAAGACTAAAAAGTCAGGCGGCGAATCAAGTAGTCGCACATAATTAATAATTAAGTTAGCATTCCTGTTATAGCAGTACCCATCGAATGACGTAACGTTACAGTGCAATACCAGAAAAATTCATTTTAAATCTAACGTTAGGTCATTCGATTGGTATTCCTAACAGAAATGCTAACTTAAACATTCAGTTCTAATTATTAAACATGTTGAATTATAATATCGCATCCACTCCAATTAATAAGCCTTTTATAGTAATATCGAAATACTTTGTTGTTATATTTATAGCTCGAGATCAGTGTAGGAACATAGTTTAGCGTGTTTTCTCAAACCTGTTGAGATCATAATATTATATAACATTATCTCCGATTTCAACCTCAATGGTAGAATGGCGGTAGCTATGACATTTGTTGTTGTTGTGTTCATATTATGGCTTTGTGTTTGCATGTATGTATACAGAGGGTGTGCCAGGTAAATCTATATATGAATCTAAAATATCTCGACAGCATTTTAGACGCGGTAAGTAGGAGTGATTCCGATCGTGTAAAGAGGTAAGGAGAAAGAAATACAAGCGCGTTACTAATACCTTTAGTAGAGGAACAAGTCTTCGACCGTTTCTTCGTTCAAATATTTTATTTATCTCTAACAAACTTTTGCTCGCCGCTTCACTCAGATGAAAGTTGGTTTTGCACGAAAATTTGTTCGCATTAATGTCGGTTTCAATGGTAACCGCATTTTAATTCGATCGTTTGAGATCCATCAGATGGATGGAGCTTAAAAAACATGGTGGAGATCGGGGAAAATTTCATATACGAGGTACCTACACTTTTGCGTGTAATTTTGTGATTTTCAAAGTGATAAGAAATGATAAATATAAGTGCAATTTGTGATAGGGCCGGTACAAATCCTAAACAAAGGAATTTCATTAAAAGAGAACGGATTCTAAAAGTCGGACATATTATCAAATGTGGGAAATATAACGAGAAAAATGCATGAAAAATGAGCTGTCAAAAGTAGTAATCTTTACGGCATATTGCTCAAAAACACCAAAATTAAAAGAAAATCTCTACGAAATTAATCATCCGCGTCCGATGCTCCTTTAAAGTTGGGTTAGGTGAACAATATAAACATAATTGCTACATTTTTGTAAAATTATAATAAGTAAGTTACTAACCTCAAAATATTTGTATACATATTATTGTTAGTGCTAAATTTATCAATCATCAGTGATTTAACTATTGTAGTACAGTATGATAATGAATACCTACATCTTATTATTAATATAAAATATTTTTTTAATTCTTAAATACAGTTTTTCCACATTTCATTAGAAAATAATTCGTTGTAAAATAAGTTTTACAAGGCAATAACTGATAAGGTTATGCCATGATATTAGAAAGCGTCGCGAATTCTATTTTCGATAAACTTTTTGTTTATTTTACTGGTTTTATTTTTGTAATAAACAATTTCAGGATAAATTTGCATTGTTAGCATGTACCTACATTTTACCCTGATCCGAGTACAATTTTCTATCACCAGATGTCATATGCTCACTTGACGGATCCCAATACCAATTAGAAATTACACTATACTTTAAGTTTGAGTATAAACATTTGCAAAATTACACAGTACTATGAATAGTCATTCAGTAAAATGGTTTCAATTTCTGCCACCAGATATCGTATCGTGTTATGTCAAATCCCAATAGAAAATCAAGATGGGCAACCTGTATACGCAGCTCCGTGTATATTGTGAAACCGGTGGTGCAGTGTAACATGTCATCTGTGAACGCCACAGGACAGATTTGTGTGATGATTTACGATCGTTAAAGGTTGCAAAGCTCCGCTGTTAGCTACTAGCTGACCAACCTTCGTGTACAATGTTGCAACATTGATGTTGCAAATATAGACAGTGTGTTTAATAAGGGAGTGCCATACTTACCACAAAACCAACAGTAAAAAAATAGAAAAAATATCAATTGGAATATGGAATAGTTGTAAAAAAAACAAAAATACATTACTGACGCCAGCTGGATTCGAACCATGGATCTTGTGCATGCGAGTATACGCGCTACCAAGTCGGTTATTGAGCTGTTTATTTTAGAGCCGTTTTTATGCAATACCATACGCATTGACAAGAACGTCTGTCCCAATGTGCATGTCATAAACCAAGACTGTTAGTTATGTACCGGGGGCTAGACGCTTTTATATTGCATCGACCAGATCTAGACATTACGAGCAATGATCCATTCCTTTTGGAAAATTTCTTGTAAAGTGAGGCACATATAAAATGAAATTATGTTTGTATTATACACTGAGGTTATGTATGCAGAAATATGTAGGTAGATATAAAGTAAGTTTATGTGTACATCATGTATATATGAAACCTGTACTGTTGATAGATCAAAAATCGTGAAGCCAACATAGGTCCGGGTATATATTTCTGTCTTTTTTATGCGGGCTCAGCTGGCTGGTTCCTGATTGGCTACTGTCATAGATAAAGACATTTTGTTCGAATGAAATAGAGAGATATCTTTAATTTCAACATTTTGTTCAGCTGGAACGCCCGTACATCGACCAATGGCATCATCGGAATAAATGCGGAATTACTTCGTCAAAAGAGACGCAGATATATTTTTGTTCTCTTTGTTGGCTTCACTCACCGCACATTGAGTGAACAGACAAAGCTTGGTATATATTTTATAAGTATACGGTGTATATAAAGTAAGGCTATGTGTGCATAAAGTGAGGTTACGTGTGCGTATAAAGTGAGGTTATGTGCGTATAAAGTGAGGTTATGTGCGTATAAAGTGAGGTTATGTGCGTATAAAGTGAGGTTATGTGCGTATAAAGTGAGGTTATGTGCGTATAAAGTGAGGTTATGTGCGTATAAAGTGAGGTTATGTGCGTATAAAGTGAGGTTATGTTCGTATATAGTGAGGTTTCTGTGTGTGTGTAAAGTGAGGTTAAATGTGTATAAAGTGACGTTCTGTGTATATAAAGTGAGGTTACGTGTGTATAAAGTGATATTATGTATATACAAAACGGTCTATGTATATGTACGTCATTTGTAACGTCATAATCTCATGATGTGACCGTGTTTGAACCGATGACGCCAACCATGTGAACGATGCAATTATGCATGGATTTGTGGTAAATGCTTGTTCATATGTACGTCTGTACACTGTGCTGGTCTCCACGTACATAAACGTGATTACTATAAATATAGAACATGTTCAATAAGTACCTATGAATCTCATTCATAATTTGCAAATATTATTTTATTTATTTATTGTAGATTATAGACGCATCGACATCTAAGGTCATTAGCGTCTTTCAACTACACTAAATAACAACTAACTTAAAACTAAATAACATCACAAAACATCCATGAGCGCAGGTGGGATTCGACCCCACGGCAGTCCAGTCTAGAGGTTGCGGCACCAAGCATGCTAACCACTAGGCTATACTGCCCTCAAATATTATTTTAGGTTAGCTAGTGTCGTCTTACATTTTTATTGCTTTGTTGTGTGGTAATTTGGTTGACCTATACATATTTTTTTATTTTTTTGAATTTAAAGCTATCAAATTTTTTTCAGAATTTTTAGACTCGGAAAGGCCTTAAAAAAATAATAAAGTTGAAAATTGTTGGTTTGGTAACGTCATAGGCAATGTTCGCGCTTGCATTCTAACAGCCAATAAAAGTAAAGCCAGCAGAAATGAAAATACACTGTTGTATTTACAACTTTCAAGCACCTGTCAAGCGTAAAGAAGCGTGTTTTAGGCCCGTATTCACCAAACACTGTTAAAGATAGAAGTTACTAACCTTAGAATAAATTTATTCCTTGGAATAAAATAAACTTTCTATTCACCAAGCAATTCATTCGATAGAATAGTAACTGCAGGTAAAAATTTACTATATACTATACGCCTTGCAGATTTTGTCAAATAAAGCACGTTTACCAATGATCCGACCGATGGCGCATCTATCGAAAATGTAAAATGGTGAATATTGACATATTTTACTGACAAAAACCTTTATCTGTAAGATATGAAATTAATATTTACCTGAAAAGGTCGCCAGGCCATAAAGTAATTTATGCATTTCGTGCACACCCTATTTAACTAGGCGGATAAATATTTATACCCTTGAAATTGGACAGGATAACTATTCTTACGATTTATACCTGCAGTAAACTTAACTATGTTTGGTAATTTGAATTATCACTATTTATTCCGTGTGATAGTTACTAGGGGAATAAATCAACGGAATAAATAACTAACTAGGCTCGGTGAATACGGGCCTTAGTGTTTTTGTTACTTAATACGTTCAAAAATCTATAGTGTTATTTTTACACATTATTTACAGACGTTTTTCTGAGAAATTAATATGGAATTAATTAATTAATTAGTTACGGAATTTGACATTTTGACATCACAACGATAACACGACAAAGCTGCCCCAGCCAGTTGAATGGAGCGCGGCTTCTGATTGACCCTTTAACTAGCGACAGTTTCAAATTACTGTGAAATTAAATTTAAAAAAATAATAATAATAAACGGTTCAAAATTCCTTCCAAAATTGAATATTGGTTATATAGATACCTAGAGTGCAATGATATCCGTAAAAAAACAACACACTTCAATACAGTGGGTCAACCCCATTACAGTGCAGTGCAGAACTTCAAAGACAATTATGGTTACGACGTAGCCATTGGTAGTGGTGTAACAAATTTTTCGCTTGTTACTTACATTCCTTATAAATATTAGTTATACATTAATACATTAAAATTTTTATTCCGTTTTATGTTTCAATTTTTCTGCAAGCAATCCTTTCATATCAGGTACCTTTTCACTACCACCACGGTAATAAATCTTTTATTTCAATTTTCTACTTCCACTAATCCCACGTCACCGTTCCGACCAATATATTATATTTTTGCCATAGGTAATACATTGTCAACCCGTTACCTCCACCATCACATAAAACATATTTGGATAAGTTAACACTTTTATTCCATCATTATAGTACATGTCTTTAATTTAATTTTTTACATAAAATAGAGCAATTTTTTTCATTCGAAAAACTCGCCTTCTCCATTGAAACTAAACTCGTCACTTCCACCACCATAATATTTTTAAAATTTCATTTTTAACTTCCCGCTAAGAAAATTAAAAATTTTCAAAAATAGGGAAGTTATTGATTTCACCCTGATTTTCGAAAATCGAGTTTTCATCAAATCTCGACGTTTTGTGATCCTAGGAAGCTATTCTGACTATTTTTACGATTATGTCAGTATGTCTGTGTGTGTGTGTGTGTGTGTATGTAAACCTCTCATGACTTTTGAAAGGCTTGACCGATCGAATCGCGATTTGCGGCATTCGAAAGGGTTCCACTGAACTTAGATTTCTTGAAAATTTGAACCGATTCGGCTTAATAGATTTTGAGAAATTCCAAAAAAACCGAAAAAAAAACTTTCTAAAACGATGTTTTTTCAAAATAACTTCTAGAATATTGTACCGATTGATTTCATAATCTAATCAGCTTTTTTCCTCAGAAAACTGCGTCGAATGCCGCTAAGCGGATCAAAATCGGTTAATCCGTTCGAGAGATATCGTAGTCGACAGATTTCGAAAAAAAATGTTTTTTCAAAATAACTTTGAGATTTCTCAACCAATCGATTTTGTACCTCTTACAATATTTTTAGAGCTTAAAAAACTGCTTTTCAAAAATTAAAATAGTGTTATTGTCAGCAATTTTCTTTTGGGTATATTATCAAGTGCTTCGAACTCAAAGCGCTTGAAAATAGCGGGAAGTTCCAGGGATAGCCTGCAGGGTCAACCGATTTACAGATTTTTTTTCCACTTTTTCCAACCGTCTTAGATATAATATTAGGATTGATTTACAGAATTCGGCACACAGCGGGACACAGTTATTACGACTTTCTTATTAACTGTCAACATTTTATGTTTGTTTAAATCTTCATCGCAAGTTCTATATTTTTTTTACAATTTAATCTGTAGTAGCTATTATGTTTTATCTATATCTATATTCTATACTATTACATAAAATTCTTTGTATGTATGTGGGTATGTGTGTATGTTCCAAATAATTTTACTTTAATTCTATTTGTTCCTTATGATCGCAAAAGTGCTATGGCTATGTTTTTTTCAACTTTTTTTATTAATTTTTGAGTTAATTAAATAATTAATTTTTTATTGGTTCTCTACTACTAACAAAACGTGAAATCCCTTTGCATTTTAGCGTATTGACAGAATCCTAATAACACCAGTCTGACTTCGCTTCGCGGGGGGGGAGTGATAATTCCTGTGGAATAGTGACAAAACTTAACTCTGATTTTTTTTGCATTTTAGCGTATAGGCGGAATCCTACTAATATTATAAACTTCACCAGTCCGATATATTTACTTCGCAAGGGGAGGATTTCTCGAAGGGAGGGTAATAAATCACAAATTCTTATCTGTGGAACTACTGATGATTTTACAAATTCTTTCACTAATACAAAGGTACACTCCCTGAGTGATATAGGCTATATTTTATTTTGCTAAATTTCTCGCGGAGGGGGATAATTCCTGTGAGATAGTAACAAAACGTAACTCTTAAATTCTTTTGCATTTTAGCGTACAGGCGGAATCCTACTAATATTATAAACACCATCAGCCCGACTTCGCTTCGCAGGGGGAGATTTTCTCACAGGGGAGGGGGGTAATAAATGATAAATCGAAATATACGTGGGCGAAATCACGGATGGCGGCTAGTATTTAAGAAAATTATCTTGTGTGGATTATAATAATAATAATAATAATAATAATAATATATTCTTTATTTGTAATACTGTATCACAGTTTAAATGGCGTCAGAAAAATATACATTAAAAATTGATCAAACTTACTTTGAATAAGACATTTCAGGTTTTAATATTTCTTTTTAAAATCAATTTTAAAAAAATCGTCTGTTTAATACAAACATTCTTTTAAGAGAATTTCTTTAATGGCCTTCTTGAAAGTGTCAATATTGAGATTTTTTATATGATCTGGTAGTTTGTTGTACCACCTCGTTGCGTTTAGATATTTATCCGATACTGCTAATCTATGATTAGGTATGGAAATTATATTGTTATTACGTGTACTGTATGAATGATAGCTATTTAGGATAGAAAATTCTCTTATGTGTTCTTTTATATTATCAATATTCTTTCGTTGCTGTCTATTCCAAACGAATACTAATGTATTATTTCGCTCCATTTGAAAGATTTTGGGAACGCCTATATATTATAGAACATCCAATTATTGTTCTCGCATGTTTAATATTCCACCGAATCCCAAACGACGTGCGTTCATATCGTAGGAACGGATGGCCATTATGAACAACACTCCCCACAATGTTTGTAAATTATGTTACACTTAAAGTGTTACGAATCTACCTTATTCCCCTTATAATGCCTTTGCATTTGTATATATTACAGACAAACTCGTGACCTGTTACGTAAACCTTAAAAGACTTAAGGCATGTATAAAGTGACCATCCGTCCCGATTTAGACGGGACAGTCCCGATTTTGAGCCACGAGTCCCGAATCAACAAGCGTCCCGCTTTTGTCCCGTTTTCATTAAATCACGTGCATTAAGAATGTTTATTTTTTGTCTTTAGAAATTTTTACCCACTCAAAGTATTTTATTTATCAATAATTATATAATTGATACCTTCCTTAAAAAATAAATAATATTTAAAATAAAAATATTAGCGAGTTTTTGGGGGTTTCTAGCTAGTTTTTTGGGGTTTCTAGCGAGTTTTTGGGGATTTCTAGCGAGTTTTTGGCGGTATCTAGCGAGTTTTTGGGGGTTTCTAGCGATTTTTTACGGGTTTCTAGCGATTTTTTGGGGGTTTCTAGCGAGTTTTTGTGGGGTTCTAGCGAGTTTTTGAGGATTTCTAGTGAGTTTTTGGAGGTTCCTAGCGAGTTTTTGGGGGTTTTTAGCGATTTTTTGGGGGTTTCTAGCGAGTATATGGGGGTTTCTAGCGTGTTTTTGGGGGTTTCTAGCGAGTTTTTGGGGGTTTCTAGCGAGTTTTTGAGGATTTCTAGCGAGTTTTTGGGGATTTATAGCGAGTTTTTGGGGGTTTATAGAAAGTTTTTGGGGGTTTCTAGCGTGTTTTTGGGGTTTTCTAGCGAGTTTTTGGGGGTTTCGAGCGCGTTTAAGGCTTTTTTGAGCGTGGAATCTAACGGTTGCCTGCGCAGGGCTTTTACAGACCTTGTCCGGCTTTTTGATATTCAGGATTTGGTCACTTTAGGCATGTAGCAAAAACTATGCATATATAAGATCAAGGCCGATCTTAGCGAGTTTGACATTTTGAGCGTCGTTCAAAAATTTCCAGCTCATATGCTCTTAAAGTTGCTTATCTTATTCAAAATTTCTATTTACCTTCCAGGAAATGTAAGTAAGTATTTTATTTTCTGGAAGTCACATAAGAACTCATTTTTGCTCCATTTATGTGTCAAACCCACGATCTAGAAAACGACATGATCAAATAAATGCATGTTACACTTCTCATAGGTTTTTTTTTTGATATTCCAAAGACAATACATCTCTTTAAATCGTCAAAAATACACGAGAAATGTTACACAGAGCTAAAGAATCCAACTGAAGTAAAACATAAAAGAATTGAGTAAAGTGCAGACAATAAGAATCGTTACAATTCTCTATAGTTTTCTCCAGCGGTCGATAATATGTACCGGTTTTTAACCTTACAGCAATTGTATGAAATTATAGAACAGCACCGGTCTAAGAAACCGACAATACCTAACTAACTCTACCCTCAAATCGAATATGCGTTTCATAGTCAAAATTGACGTCTGTAAGGGCCCTTACATCATCCTCACCTTAAGGGTAGGTAGTATGTCCCTTAAGTGTCGAAAAAGTATGTGCGTCTTTATTTAGACAAAGAAGCAAATAGACGTAGGTAATAAATATTATTATTCTGCTAACCTAACCTGCATTTTTTGTGTAAACAGCGTAATATTACGTAAAATAAAGATTATAAAAATGGATTTTGACGAATTGTACGATAGTAGTGATGAAAGTAGAACGTTTAAAAAAGAGATATATACGCGATCTTGAAAATACTTTTGAATTTTATGAAGAAAATGAATTTTCGGAAAGATATCGATTCAGCAAAGGAGTTGTAATAGACGTATTGTTAACCGTTGGTATTCCATCGTTTGACAAAAATTAATTATCGTGGTTAATCGTGGCTAAAAACACGCATTTATATCAAAAATGACAACTAAACACAATCGGTCTGCATTATGACTAACTGTTTTAAAGGAAAAAATCATGGAGGTTTATTATAATTCTTCCCTCACTCGAGGAAATGACTATGGAATGCTCCTTTGAATAAGGTGCCCTCAACACTCAAGCGACCCTCAGCGAAGGGACCCTTATCACTTACCTTAAGGGTTAACTATGAATATGGGCATACGTTTATATATTATATATATATTAAATTCCTTTGGTTCCTTTAGGAACATAGGGCTTCTACAAATGCTCTGAAACGAGATCTATCGAGAGCGAGTCTCTTAACTTCTTGCCAGGTGACGCCATATTCTCTCATTTCGGCCTCCATAGTGCGTCTCCAAGTATTTTTTGGACGTCCTTGTTGTCTGCTTCCTTGCGGGTTCCACTCTAGTGCGCTGCGAGTAATATCAGTTTCTTCTTTTCTAAGGGAATGTCCTATCCATTTCCATTTTCTTGATTTTATTGTTCTCCCTACTGGTATTTGTGCTGATCTAGCTAGTAACTCAGCATTTGAAACTCGATGGTACCATTTCAACCCGAGTATCCGTCTCAGACAATTATTTACAAAGACTTGACAAGCGTTCGTGTTCTTTTCAGAGGATTTCCATGTTTCGCATGCGTATAATAATACCGACTTGACATTTGTATCAAAAAGACGGAGTTTATTTTTCACAGACAGTTTTGGGCTATTCCATATATTTTTTAACATTCCAAAAGCCTGCCGTGCTTTATTTACACGGGCCTCTACGTCTTCGTCGGTCCCACCTTTATTGGACACTATACTGCCCAAGTACGAAAAACTTTCTACTTCGTTGATCATTTCACCTTCTAGGATGAGATTATTTTTATTTCCCGTTCCTATTTTCATTAATACTGTTTTCTTTCGATTTATTCTCATTCCAACTTTTTTGGCTTCGAGCTGCAACTTGTTTAGTTTATCTTGCATATCTGTGTGCGTGTGCGATAACAAGCATATATCATCAGCGTAATCGAGATCTTCCAGTCTTTTTTGCAGACCCCATCTGATACCTCTAGCGACACTGTTTACTTCCTTCATTATTTCATCAATGGCTAACACGAAAAGAGTGGGTGACAGAACCTTGCTTGACTCCTTGGTTGACTACAAACCCATTTGATAGTTTGCCTTTATGTATAACCTTACAGCTTGAGTTCTCATAGATCTTCTGTATTAGGCTAATAATCTTGCTCGGTATTCTGTTCTTACGCAAAGTTGCCCAAATGAAATTTCTGTCAATGCTATCAAATGCCTTTTCAAAATCCACGAAAGTTATGTATAATGACGATTTCCATTCAATTGTTTGCTCAATTATAATCCGTAACGTGTTTATTTGGTCAACACACGATCTTCCCCTTTGAAAACCTGCTTGCTCGTTACGTGTCTGTTCTTGCAGATAACACTGTATTCGTTGTAATATTATAAGGGAGAAAATTTTACTGGCTACCGCAATTAATGTAATTCCACGCCAATTATTACACTGACTTCTATCCCCTTTTTTTGGTATTTTAACTATTAGCCCTACTTTCCATTCTGACGGTAATCTTTCAGTTTCCCAGATCTCTTTAATAATTGGGTAGAGTAATTTAGAGGTAGTTGTTATATCAGATTTTAAGATCTCGGCTTGTATGCCGTCTGCGCCAGGAGCTTTGCCATTTTTCATTGCTTTTATGGCATTGCCTATTTCTGTTTCGGTAGGAATTTCGATATTTATCTGTGCAGATTCTAACGTCCTTGGAATGTCTTCTGTAGAGAATTGTTTAGTAATATTTATATTGTTTAAGATTTTATTAAAATGGTTTTCCCATTCTTGCATTTGTTCCTCTTCTGTAACCAAGATTCTCCCTGCTTCATTTTTGATTGGTTTGTCACTTATAAATGTTTTGTGAGATAATAATTTGGTAATCCTATATAATTCTTTGCTATCATTTCTTACAGAAGCAGCTTCTGCCTTATTTGCTTGCTCCTCGACGAAGATGCGCTTGTCCCTTCTTGCACCCTTTTTAACCTCTTTGTTTAATGCGTTGAAATCAATTTGTAATAGTCTTTTATTTTCATAAGTTAATGCACTGTTAATTAGGGACTTAATTCTTTTCCTTTCCTCTATTAGTTTCCAAGTGTTATCTGACATCCAGCACTTTTGTTTTTTGTTTCTATGTCCTAAGATATTTTCTGAAACATCGGCTAAGATTTTCTTAGTAATCTCCCATTTCTCGTCAATATTTTTACATTTTTCAAGTGATCTCTCGTTTGCCTTCTTTTTGAGTTCGCATACAAATCTATTATTTATTGAAGGTTGATTTAGTTTACTGGTATCATATCTCATTTCTAGCTTAGTATATTTACTCCTAATAGCCGCTATCTTTAGTCTTATTGTCCCCTTGACCAAGTTATGATCACTACCGACATCTGCTCCTCTTTTGCATCTTACATCTAATAAAGATCTGCGCCATTTTCTGTCTATGGCAATATGGTCTATCTGATTTTCAGTGTGTCCATCTGGAGAAACCCATGTGATTTTGTGGCATTTACGATGGGGAAACACTGTTCCGCCAATAACCAGGTCGTGTTCCATACAAAATTCTATAAACATATTCCCATTTTCATTCCTTCTGCCTAGACCATGACATCCCATTATAATTTCTCTATTCAGGTTATCATCACCAACCTTAGCGTTAAAGTCTCCCATCAGAATGCGAATGTCGCCTTTAGGGATATCCCTAAATGCGTCTTGCAGCTGGTCGTAGAAAGCCAACTTATCTTCTCTAGGTGCCAGTTCTGTTGGAGCATAACATTGAATAACTGTAATATTTCTAATTTTTGATTTTAGGCGTGCGGTTATAATTCTGTCTGACCACCCTTTCCAATGCATCAATGCTCGTTTAGCTTTTTTTGACATTATGATTCCAACTCCGTTTTGATGTTTCCCATCTGTCCTTCCTGCGTAGATTAACTGCTCACCAGTTGCTGTCGTAAAATCACCTGTATCGGTCCACCTTGTCTCACTGAGCCCAAGAAACTCTAATCGGTAATTCCTCATTTCTCTTGTTACTTGATTTAATTTGCCAGGGTCCATCATTGTTCGTACGTTCCATGCACCAAAAAAGGTTTTATTTTTCATGTTAACTATGAATATGGGCATAAGTTTGGTCTATTTTAAATGAAACTGAGATGATTCGTACTTTTCAATTTTGATGATGTCAAAAAGAAACGACATTTGGGCCTGGCAATAGAAAATAGTGTTATAGAAACATTAAAGAAGAAAAGATTGCGTACCACTGTTTTATATAAATAAATATAAAAACAAAAAAAAAACTAGAATAAGTCATTGACATGAGTATAATATTGTACCCTTTTGATACATCACGCGTTGAAATGATCTTTTTATGTTGACAACGTTAAAGCACAGAAAGGCGACTTGTACTTTTAACAAGTTTTGACGCCACGTCACGTTTTAACCTCCATATATCTGTTTCTGTATTTTGTCACGTTTGTAAGACACTCTCCTACGCCTTTACGTCGCTCATTTTCGCTTGAAAACGGTACCGATTCCATTTTGGACATTTTTAGAGTTCCGTAGCCAAATGGCAAAAACGGAACCCTTATAATTTCATCCTGTCCGACAGTCCGTCTGTATGTCACAGCCATTTTACTCGGAGACTATTGACACTATATTATACGAAATGTTACAATTACCACAAAACACCAAACCATAACAAACACTCTCGACGTACGTTTCGCCAACCAAGTTGGCATCATCAGGAGATGATTATATTATACTATACTATATTATACTATAGATGAAATTTGGAAGGTAGGTGTCTTCTATGAACTGCTATACAATGGTGTAGTGAAATTACGAAAAAAATTAGGAGTGGCACTCCATACATGTATATATTTATTTCAGTCAATAGTTGGTGAGATATGCGCTTCTAAAATCGTAAAAAGTGTGTCCCCCCTCTAACTTTTCAACTATGGGGTGGAAAATTCTGAAAAAATTTAAGGTAGTATAACTTAAAAAATACTTTCGACGAAAATTGGTTTGAATAAGATATGTTGTGTAGTTTTTGAGATCTGAGATATTTTTGGTTACACGCTATTTTTTGAATTTAGTGACCACAGAAATAACTTTGTTTTTCACAGTGTCTTTGAGAAATACTATGAAATACAAACTTATTTTTGGAAAACTATGTTCAACTTAATATAAGACTATAAATTATTATTAAATTTATTATTAACTTTGAATTTTAATCATGAACGTTCTTCCCGACTACAGAACCCTTTACAATGCGTGGTCCGACACGCACTTGGCCGCTTTTTAAATGCCATGTTGAAACATTGAACGTCCAAAAAACAATGATAAACTGTGAAACAAACCGTAATAAAGTGACAGGTGATATGTTTAGTCAACGATATTGTTATATTTACGGTTCAGATAAATTTTTTATACTTTTAAATAAAAAATAAAATAATACCTATTTACTAAATATACAACACTAATTACTGTTACAAAACTGTTTTCTGAGTTGGCGGAATAAATATTTATTTACAATAATTAATAACACAATAACAATAAATGCAACAACGAAAAGTCAATTTTAACAATAAAAAAAACTTAAACGGTAATTATTGAACTAAACGAGCCACTTATAGATAACGCTTACAACTATATGAACTTAACAATCGACACTATTATTAATATTTTAATTATAACACTTGCTATATACAATGATATTTATTTCCAAGTATGTCTATTTATATTTCACAAAATACTGTTGTTTTATTTCTATATTTATGTCAACTTATTTATTTTCGCACTTTTATTATCGCTCGTACTTGTAAACGCACAGTACTTCACTGATTGACTGATCTCCGGTGACTCGCTGCTTATATAGCTGCGCTGGCCCAGTCTAGCACGCTCTCGTATTCTCTAGCGTTGTATAGAATCTTCGCGTAGGCACCAGTGTTCAGCACGCAGACCCCCGTTTCTCGGAACTCTTTATTTGCCGTGTATATACAGGGTGATCCGTAACATTACTAATTATTATGAGTGATATTTTGTATTAAACGCGGTTCGATAAAAGGTCCCATACACCTACGAACAAATTGCGCAAACTGAGGTTGTTGTGCAATCAAGGTCACCCATACACTCTATGTGACTATATACGCAGTTTATGCCAACTTCAGTTGCTTTTGTCGTGTATTTTAGGAAACATGCTGGCTGACGACACAGCGTGTTTAACTATAATAACTCCTGTTGCGACGGATGTTAAAAAAAAAGAAAGCAGAAAGTCTGGATAAAAGGGTGGTTAAAGAAAAGATCTCTCTAGCCACGCAAATCTTCTTGAAGAACTACAGTTGAGTTCACCACTAGACTATAAAAATTATTTACGAACGAACCCTACTATTTTTGGTGAAATATTTATAAAATTCGACATTTTAAAACACTACCTACTAGTTAAAAAGAACCTGCCGTTATTTTACAATGTGTCGCGCTAAGCCCATATACGATGCCATTAGTTGCGCAACATCGCTCGTTGTGCATTTAATTTCAAACAAGTTTGAATTTCTGCAATACCATACACTATACAGTATACACATGTTTGCAGAACAGTCTCTTGCGCAATTTATTCGCAGGTGTATGGGGCCTTTAAAGCAAATCTAGATACGTTAAAAGTAACTATGGATTGTTTTGTTTTATTTCACATAAAGCAATTACCTATGCACATGCGACACGAAAAATTCTATAAAAATGCATAATAGTAATTTATGCAACTAGTGGCTTTAAGTGACGGATTATATGACAGTTGCGATTTTGCGATATGAGCCTAAGGTTATGTTGCATTTATACCAGAACGAGTGTGTGTTTACCGCTCGATCCGAAGGCGAGTGCGGTAATCACACGAGTTCTGGTATAAATGCAACATAACCTTAAGAGAGTATTGTAAAATCGCGACTGTCAGATTCGTCACTTTAGACACGCGTTACATACAATATTTTTTGCAACAACTGCTTCAAAAGTTCAATATTAAGCAAATAAAACACAATTTTGGTAAATATTTTATTAGTGACATTATAGCAGAGTAATCTATAAAGTACTTTATTACGCACGTGTGTTATAAAGTAAAACGAAACAGCATTACTTTATAGAACGGAGTGCGTTAAAATTTACTTTAAACACTACCGTTCGAATGCAGTAGAAGCTTCCATAAAGAAACACTTTTGAAACGGTACACAGCTATCTAAAATTTGTACTTTTGATGTACCTAAGTGTTGCAAAAAACAATAGTAAAAAACAATTAGTAATAAAACAGTACAAATCCAATCCTATCTAGTGAAATGCCTTGTTTAAGTTTTATATAATACATTTTTTTTACAATTTATTTCCCAATATAATTTGTATAGGCTAAATAAATATTTAACGTGCTGCAAAACTGAGCATTTTATTATAAGCACAAAATAATATTATTAGTTATATGTTTGATGTGTCACTAATTTAATAACTTTTTTGCGTAACTGTATAAACTTTATCTCATGCGTCATGTTATATTTTTGACGAAAATTTATTTTTTAATTAAATTACAATTAAAATGTCATCGTAAAAATGTCGTAGTAAAATATAAAAAAAATACAGGACGTTAAAACTGATTACAAAATATTTTAACGAAATAAAATTCTTGTACATAATTTTTGAATTAATCGCATTAACATTTTAATTTTTTTATCTTTAATCTTCAACTCTAATGAATAGACTAGAGCTTAAGCCTTTGAAAATGGTAAAAAGTGAAAAAAAATTATAGTAGGATGAAACCCATTGGAAAAGGAAGAGAATAGAATAAAAATGAAAGGAAAAATAATTTACGGGCGATCTGAGGCCGGGAAGTGGTAGGGGGTGGGTTTTTAAGGGTAAAAAACGGTTTATCTCGATTTCCGGCCAAACTACAAGTCCTATGGAAAAAAGTTTAATCGCAAAGTTGTAGGTAATAAAAAGATCTACAACTTTTGTATCACACTTTTTTCACATAACCTCAAAATGTATGTAAAAAATTCAAATAACCAAGTTTTTGGTTTTTTAATTCCCAATATAATTTGTATAGGCTAAATAAATATTTAACGTGCTGCAAAACTGAGCATTTTATTATAAGCACAAAATAATATTATTAGTTATATGTTTGATGTGTCACTAATTTAATAACTTTTTGCGTAACTGTATAAACTTTATCTCATGCGTCATGTTATATTTTTGACGAAAATTTATTTTTTAATTAAATTACAATTAAAATGTCATCGTAAAAATGTCGTAGTAAAATATAAAAAAAATACAGGACGTTAAAACTGATTACAAAATATTTTAACGAAATAAAATTCTTGTACATAATTTTTGAATTAATCGCATTAACATTTTAATTTTTTTATCTTTAATCTTCAACTCTAATGAATAAATTGTTCTCATCTGGTTTATATAGGGTGTTCAAATAATGCGTTTACGGCTGATACCTACCTGTATTGATTTTAGGTGAAGATAAAACAAAAGTTTAAATACAAAAGTTGTATGAATTTTAATGGTGTATAACCTAAAAATATTTTTTATACTGTTCCAGAGAAAAGTAATGTTGTGTACGGTTTTGTCATTTGTTTGGAACACTCTGTATATTGTTGAATTTTTGAATTGCATTGATAAGTTTACATATTTTCATACACCATTTATCTCCACCTAAACCTAACAGCTTTTCAGGTATTATATTATGTTGTCAAAAAAGTAAACAAACAAAAAAAGTCATGAATCTATACTAATATTATAAAGAGGAAAATTTTGTATTTTTGAGTGTGTGTATGTTTGTAATGAATAAACTCAAAAACTACTGTGCCGATTTCAAACATTCTTTCACCATTGGAAAGCTACCTTCACCCTGAGTGACATAGGCTATATTTATTGCTAGAAAAGATTAGGGATCCTTACTAAAACTTAAGTAATGTAACCCAAGGTGTAAAAAAGTGCCCTAAAACGTCTTTCGTCGCATGCGCTGCGGAAACTATTGATAATAGAACAAAAGTATGTTCTACAATATTAAAGAACATATCAATATCTACAAAAAACTTCGCGATACCATATGTCCAACTATTATCGTTATGTCACAAACTAATATTATAAAGAGGAAAGATTTGTATTTTTGTATTTTTGTGTGTGTGTATGTTTGTAATGAATAAACTCAAAAACTACTGTGCCGATTTCAAAAATTCTTTCACCATTGGAAGCTAACAAGCGAACAAGCGAAGCGAGTGAGTAATGTAATTAAAATATTCAAGCGAATGAGCGAAGCGAGTGAGTAGTGTATTGCACCCGGGCTTTCTTAGCACCCGGGCGAAGCCGGACCGGGCCGCTAGTAAAAGATATGTAGGTAAACTTATCAATCAATACATCCAAAAATTCAATAATATACAGGGTGTTCCACTTAAAATATCAAAGTTGTACCTACACGTTGTATAAAAAAAATATTTTTAGGTTGTACACCATTAAAGTTCACACAACTTTTGTATTTAAAATTGTTTTCTATCTTCATCCAAAATCAACATATCGGCCGAAAACGCACTATTTGGACACCCTGTACAACATCAGTCTAAAAAAATACAGAGAATACCTAAGTAGGTAAATAAAATATAATAAAAAACTCGGGTCGCAGTGCCAAACCCTGCCGACAATATAGTGTATTTGCTAATACAGGCATTGTGGTATTATTATGTGAACTTAAGTTTGTTTTTTGACAAAATAAAAAATTTAACCCCTTAATACATCCCTTAAAACAATTAAATTTTTCTAAATTTCAATATTAGACATGGATTTTATCAGTACACCCAATTAAATACACCCTTCCATAAGTAAATCCGTATCAACAAACTAGTGTTTTCATAAAATTTGAAAGTCCGGTCCTGTCGGGCCGGTTTTATTAAAATTTTAGCAGCACATTTTAATCTTTACTAAAGAGTTAAATTTCAATTTTGAAACGATTCTGACAAATTTTTCGGTATTTTTGGGCCCAAAAACTTTTTGGAACTCCTAAATGCAACCCTGAAAATGATCCGATCGGGCTCATTTTAAATAGGCTTCTTGCGGTGATGGGTTCCAATGTGTGTACCAAATTTCGTTTCAATCGATTAAGTCTGTCGAGAGTTATCGTGTACACACACACACACACACACATACATATATATATATTGGTCCGACCCCTAGGTCCCGCCATCCAACCGACGCCAATAGTGTATGTGCCATATTATGGCAAATACACTAAAAAGTACAATCTAGAGTTAAAAAGTATGAAAACAAGCCCTAATAAAATCTAGACAAATAACAAAAATCTAATTCCTTATTAAGTTTCTCTCCTTAAGAGATAGAAATAAGCTCAAAATAATTCTTTTCAGTTTTTATATCAATGTGATACTTAACTTCCTTATTTTTTTATTAAATTGAATTAAATTATTCTTCTTGTACATAACAACCCATAAATGAATATCGTAATCAGTTGGTTATTGCGCTAGGCATTCAAACTGTCGTGTGTTCGAAACCCGCCTCCGCTCATGAATGTTGTGTGATGTCGTTAAATTTAATTAGATGTACTTAGACGCCGCAATGACCTTAGTTGTCGAGCGTCTATAATCTACAATATATAATTTTTTATAATTTGTTGTACAAAAAAGTTGTACAGATTTCTCAAAGAGAACAACAAATTTTGAAAACGTATGTAAGTAAGTACTTTAAGTCAAATTTAAGTAGAGGACAGTATGACTCAGTTGGTAGCGTCGCGGCCTCTGAATCAGACTGTCGTGGGTTCGAATCCCACCTCTGCTCATGGATGTTTTGTGATGTTATTTAGTTTTAAGTGTTATATTATGATATTTGTGTATTTAAGACGCTAATGATCTGAGTTGTCGACGCGTCTATAATCCACAATAAATAAATAAATAAATCAAATTTAAGTTGAGCATCTAATCTTTCTCTAAACTCCCATCCCCTCTCTTTTTTCCCATATCTCATTTAGTCTCTCTGTCTATCCCCTCTCCCTTTTTTTCCACCCGCTCTATTTCAGATTTATGCCCAAAATTATCAAATCCAACGTAGAGTACATTATCATTTAGAGAAAATAATAGCGTCATTTCTGCACACAAACTAGTTTCTGGTCGGACGGGTCTATGTTTTCTAACAAGGGGTGGTCCTATGAATATGGTCATTTAGTTGTTCTTCGCCAGTCGAGACGCACCGTTGACCACCCTTTTTTTAAAAATATAGACCCGTCCGAGCCGAAACTCTTTTATGCGCAGAAATGACGCTACTTACTTCTCTAAACAATACCAATCCTATCATCTCTTCATCATATAAAAAAAAACCCTTGAAATCCAGCCTTGGCACATTACACAATTTTAGGATGTGCTTCATATTTTGTTCGTGCACCAATTACTTTCATAGCATTCTACCATTTCAGACAATGTCAAGATAGATAGATGAATAAATATTTATTCATTTATAGACGTCAAAAATTAACATAGAATAAGTCTTATAATAAAAGTACAATATAAAAATTAAATATCGAAGTAATCTTTAGTTGAGTAAGGACATTTAATTAACAAAATATGTTTCAGTTCAATCCTCAGTTTTTTAACCAACATACTTTTTAGTCTGTGCGATAAATGGTTATAAAAATTAATACTTACTTTGTAATTTTATTACACAATTTTTAGATTAATGTTAGTTTTGTTCATGGTGAACGCAAATGATAAACGGACTGGCCTCTTGTGTTGAAACCATGATCCATCATGATTCCTTGTCGTGAGATCATGTTCGATTATCTTACAAACTCATGTATCTATAGTCTTTTCCACAACAGATATAGTTATCACGTAAACAGTACATGCTTGGCTAGGATGCCCAAAGTATCTGATTGGTTGTTCTGCTGTGTTAAGTTTCAAGCGACCAATCAGATGCTGATCACGCAGTTTTTTTTTGCTATATCAATTCATGGGATAGAGTAAAACTACATTATATTATTCTAATAATGTCCGTCATTCCACTACTAGCACTTTACATCACTAGATTACAATTAAAGGTATGCAAAAAACCGAATAATTCAATGAATGAAAGTTTGATTTCGTAAAAGTATAAGTATTTCATACAATTGGATACATCGAGCACATTATATGAAAATGGTAACGGCAAAGCCTTTCCCGTCCCCAGTAGTGGGGTTTGGTTTCCCATCCCTATTAGCGTCAACACTTATTAAATTGGTAATGAGATTAGATGACGACGTCTTGCAGAAACGCCGCCGCGACGCTACCTATAATGGTCTCTATCTCTCTCATTTTCTCTGTCCTCAAAGTCTAATATAGACTGTGGTTTTAGTAAAACAGATTTTTAAACTTTCATATTACTTTATAGAAAGTGTCACAGCATCTCATAAAAAATATAAAATGAACTGAAAATTGTAGCGACACCAAGATAAACTAGTCGTTATATCCGATCTTAAATAGCCTGATTGGTTTCGATATAGTAGGTAAATATACAGGGTCTTCAAAGTTAAGTCGGCACTATTGCTAACTTCGTTATTTTTGGATCTACAAAATCGGTTAAATTAGCAAACTAGAAGTATTTTTTCCGCTGAATAAAACAATGAAAACAGAAAAACAATTGAGCATCGCGTTTTCGAGTTATGATTGTCAGAGTCACTAGGAGTGTTGCAAGCGGGCTACAAAATGCTTGGACCAAGAGGGTGATATTTTTGAGAATCTTATTTGAATTTTGTTTTCTTCCAAGTTATAGAATAATTTGAAATAAACGATATTTTTCACCTCATGGATATTCTTGTCACTTTCTATTTTATGGTGAGCCAAAGCTGCCACTAACACAGCTACCTTTAATTTGAATTTGAAAAATCATTATTAACTTAGTCATTTTTGACATAAGGATAGAAGACTATGGGACACTTTTTGTTCAGAATTCAACTGTCTATCGATTGTGAATATTGTATACCGGGTGTATCATTTAAAAAAATAGAAATTTTTGATAAAACTCGAAAACGCGATATTCAATTGTTTTTCTGTTTTCATCGTTTTATTCACCGGAAAAAATACTTCTAGTTTGCTAATTTAACCGACTTTGTAGATCCAAAAATAACGAAGTTAGCAATAGTGCCGACTTAACTTTGAAGACCCTGTATATAAATCATAAAATCTCGAAATTTAAATCAGTACTTCACAAACCACGACATAATACACAGTGCTTAGCATCATAATATTATACAGTGTTACGAATACTCAATGTGTGTTTTTAAAAAAATAATTAACCACACCTGAAGATGGCAACTCGTTGCTGAAACGCGTCGTGTTAAATCACAAGAAGTCACAAGACGGACATAATACAAGGTATTTCTAATACTTCATAATATTTACACATGATATGTGTACTTTAATGTATGATTTTTTGTGTCGACGTCATTCCGATTCACTAGTCTCGGTAAAGAAGTTCCACTTCAAAAAGTTCTGCTTAGCTGTTCTGCTGAATTTTAGAAACCAAATAGAACGATTTTGGAACGACACCAAGATGATTTTCATATACCTAACATTTTGTGTACCTACTTTATATTTTATTATGTCTTTAAAAGAGAATCAGTATATAATAATGTTAATAGAAACCCCTAGGAACCCTTCAACAGGCATAGAGAAGTAGACATGCCAAACCCTTGATCCACACAACCTTCACTACGTTTAAATGAAAATATTTTTTTCACAACGCCGCTATTGAAAACTCGGTTTTCGGTAGGTAGTCGTAGATACCTCTTTAGCGGGTTGAAACTGAGAGTTTCAACCCTAGGGATGAAAATTTTCAGTTATCGGTTTTCTCTGTTTTTAATGTTGTTAAGAGGGAGATAGAGCGATTGAGTCGCGCCAACTTCAATTCGCATATAATATTCGAAAACGTCAAAATGACAGACATAACCCCACATAAATTTCACATGGATCTGACAAATCTATTATTTTTGCGGCTTATTTGCGCGCCCAAATTGCAGATACCTACCTCAAATCGAATTGTCAATAGAGTTGTTGTGAAAAATAATATGAAACTACCTTGAGCGAAACATTGCGTTTGCAACGCGTGTGATTGCTGCCCTCGTACCTCGGGCAGCAAACTTCAGACTGGTTGCAAATGTTATGTTTCGACCCTTGTAATGCAATATTGTATTAATAAATTTTGAAAATTCTCACAAATTTTTTTCGAATCTCTTTAGATTTTACTAAGAATGCACTTTTGTATTCTTATTGATTTAGGAAAAAATGTTAACCGTACCTAGCTGTTAAACCGTAGAAATAAAGAAAAAAGCGTAGGCATATCGATATGCCCACGATTTTTTCTTTATTTCTACGGTTTAACAGTCCAAAGGTGGGGGTAGAAAAAAATCAGGTCCAAAAAGGTTACCCTTTATCTGCCGAGTCCAACGATACCTCCATTTTCGTTCTCGGACGATTTCTTCGAGAGATATAGGCTAGTATTTGAATAAATGCAATAATTTTGCTCCTGAAAAGTATAAGAAACCGCCTCCTGTGCAGCCGGCCGGCCGGCACTACTTCTTAAATGTTACCTATAGGTATGTACTTGAATCGTGCCAAGTTTCATCCCAGCAGAATAAAGTGCAATGTTGAATTGAAATCTCGGTTCCGTATACTACAACGTTGATGCAGAGTTGGGCAGTGCTGAGAACTTACTGCTTGCAATAATACTTTAAGCACTTATAATGCATAAAGCACTTTGTAAAACAGATGCTCGATACTTATTATATAGCACTTGCATAAAGACTTGCTAGGTACTTTTTAAGCATGTAAGCATTATTAATTGCTTGATAAGCATTCAAAAAACGCATTCGAAATGCCTAACAAGCATTTTAATTTCTTAATAAGCATTTTTAATAAAAACATATTTCGTTTATCCTTTTCTTATTTTGATAAACAAAATGTATGCTTTGAACTTTTAACTTTTGTACTATAATATTGGAAGTTAAGAAGCTACTTTAAAATGCTTAATGCTTAATTTTTTCATAAGCGCTTTAGTGAGTGCTCGATGATAAGTGCAGCTTGAAGCTGGATGCTTCAAGGTTCGGTGTTTTTCGCAGCTCTGCGTTGGTAATAACTACTAGTATCGACGAGTGAAGTCGCCTCGTGTGACGGCGGCTTAATCAAAGTGTTGCTTCGCGGCTGCATCCAATCATCCCTTGAATTGGTACCTTCAATGTTTGTTCTGGTTAACATGAATGTTGTCCATGCCTGGTGTTGAGGACATTGAGGGAGCTTTGTAGACACTGTAAACAAACTAATACACTTTAAAACACGCTCGTTATATTATTTTTATTTTCTTACACGTTGCTTTCTGTACTTGAAACTACTGACGTAATTTTTTAAGTAAACTTCTAATCAACTTTATATTGAAGTTTTTTACCAAAGTTTCGCAACATCTAAGTAGATACCTACGTAGATATCAAGATTCTTTTTTAATTTTAAAACTTTTCGTATGTATATACGTGACGTATTTCATAAATAAATTACTATCAAAAAACAAAATAATATGTGAAATTAATTATTTACTTTTATGAGTTTTTGCTGCGTCAAAAGAATTTTCTCCTTATAAATAATGATGTATAATCTATCATATATGATTAATCTTTTCTGCAGCGTTTGTACTATCTTTTTGTGTGGTTTTTGACTACTTCAGAATCGAAAGAATAAAGTTTTCTATCTACTCTATCCGTAATAAAATTTAAAGCTAGCTTCGGAGAGATTCAGTACGTCCCAGTGGATATTTTTTCATAAAGATACATTTCACATTAATCAAATTGATAATAAAACGTTGCAAGGTCTTACATTTTTTCAAACTTTAAATATTAAGTCTAACAATCTAAAAATTAAAAAAACACTGGTCGTATAGTGCCAAATCCCACCGACAAAATATAGTGTATTTGCTAATACATATGCCTTGTGGTATTTAAATGCATTATTATGTGAACTTACCTAAATTTATAATAAACATAGATATGAGTTAATTGTGGATAGCATTATAATAATCAAATCAACAGAGAAATTCATTCCACAAGCGTTCACATACCAATAGATAGTGAAAAATTTCTTAACAATGCATTGTTAAGAAACTTTTTAACAAAAAAAAAAAAACCTCCTTCCAAACACCACTAAAAAGAGGAAAATAATGAAATTTTGAGGTCTGTGCCAATTTAATAAAATATGAAGTCGGTTAAAAAGTATATAGTATAGTGATTAATATCTTCTTTTTAACCAACTTCATATTTTATTAAATTGGCACAAACCTCAAAATTTCATTATTTTCCTCTTTTTAGTGGTTTTTTGAAGGAGGGTTTTTTTTTTGTTAAAAAGTTTTTTATTTTTTACTTTTTAGTGTCGAAAAGTGACATTTACCTTAAAAGAATCAGACGCCGTTACTCACTTTTATTAAACCGACTTTCTTACGCTGTCTGATATGTCAAAAAGTGACATTTACCTTAAAGAATCACACGCCGTTACTCACTTTTATTAAAATCAGCCGAACTACTGAACCGATTTTGATGAAATTTCTATGGGACCAATCTGAAAGTATATCCTTTCAAATAAAAAAAAATTTCAAAATCGGTTTATAAATGACTGAGTTATGAGGTAACAAACATAAAAAAAAAATACAACCGAATTGAGAACCACCTCCTTTTTTTGAAGTCGGTTAAAAAATAAAACAGTGATAAATTGGAAAAAGGGAAAGGGCGCTAGTGTTGCTACTTGCTTGTTGCCAAGGACCAGAGTTGCACATATTTAAAATTCTATGGCGTTTGGTTTAGTGCCAAGTTGTTCAGAATGATGTGAAACGCCGAGATTTTTTAGTACGACTCCTTTACTCGTGTAGACCCGCCATCCGACCGAAATTAATAGTGTATAGTATGTACCATGATATAAATAATACAGAAAATTTCTTTTATAGCACCTTATTATTAAGTTACAGATATGATTTAATTAAACAGGAAGAAAGGCTATAAAAATATATATTGTTTTTTTAAAAAATTTAACAAAGAGCCGACGTTTCGGACCACATCAGTCCTTAATCATGACCTACAAAAAATGTTATAGAAATTACAGAATAAAATTTTATGAATAAAAATATTGTAATTTCTATAACATTTTTTGTAATTAAGTAATTTGTGATTAAGGACTGATGTGGTCCGAAACGTCGGCTCTTTGTTTAATTTTTTTAAAAAACAATATATTATATTCTTATAGCCTTTCTTCCTGTTTAATTAAATCATATCTATAAACAATACACTAATAAATCGCTGCAAGGTCTTGCAGTTTTTCAAACTTTTATAAAATGATTCTGCCAAACAATATAAAAACTTAAAAATGTTAACGAGGTTTTGCACTTTAACTATCAATTAGCAGTGTTATATCAGATTACTATTGCAGAATTATACAACAGTTTACATCAAACAATTTACACAACTGCAACACTTCTTGTAGTTAGTTAAGAAACTTTTTAATCTAATGAATTTATGACATTTCACGTTAACAATTCACAATACAAGCGCCACGGCACACCTAACATTGCAACCATTATGTAACATTCGGTCGCATAACTTGTATTTGAATAACACAATGCATAAGACGAATGCGTTGTCGAGTAAAACAGGAGAATATCACTGTATAATATGAATGTAGGGTAAACTGGGATGATATTATAAATCAACGTTATATTCTGACATAGTCACGTCATTGTGTAGTTAGATTTATAATTTAAATACGTTACCTATTTAAAATAAATAATGAGGACAGTGTAGTCCAGTGGTTAGCGTCGCGGCCTTTGGATTAGACTGTCGCGGGTTCGAATCCCGCCTCCGCTCATGGATGTTTTGTGATGTCATTTAGTTTTAAGTTAATTGTTATTTAATGTAATCAAGACGCTAATGACCTAAGCTGTCGACGCGTCTATAATTTACAATAAATAAATAAAAAAATAAATAATATTTTTAAAGAAAAGATCAGCCACTCAACGCGAGTTTCGCTAATGAACCTAGCATGATCAGAAAATATTAAATATACTATAAAATCTTCTTAATACCTGCATATCTGTCTTGAATATATTGCTAGACCCTGGCAAATCATTATTATATTTGCATATAACGTGTTTTCTTGTAAAAGGAATTGTCACTAATTTCCTGACAGCTGGTATACAGACACTGTAGCGGTTTAACTAGGTATTACCATTACGTACATTATGTACACGCAAAACTTTAGCTCAAGTATTAAGGTGCACATAATTGGGCTAATTTAAATTTTGTGCAAAATTTTAACCCACATAAGTATAAATTATCAATTATGTTTTGTGTACATATTTAATGCAAACAAGCCAAAATTAAAAACTGAAAATTGAAAAATGCAATAATACACAGGTGTTGCGTTTATAAAATATAAATTTTTTGGCACTTTAATTTTCAGATTTTGACATTAAATTACAGACACTTAAACAATGCAGTGAAATATCTCGTAAACGGTACAAACCATAAAAAAATGTTTTATACAAAAGTTATAGTGTCAAGGGGGGCAGAAGACAGTGATATCAGATTTAACATAGGTGGTGCTGTGAAGGTCAGCTTCGATTTTTTTATTGTAACAGTGTATTTTTATTCCAGAATACGATTCAGTTTTTAATAGTGAACAGAAAATTATTAGGGTACATATGAGCTAAAGTTAATAAATATTGAGATATTTAGAAATTAAATAACAAATTTAATTTGTCAATTCAGTTCTTTTATGAATTGAATTCAAGCCAAGAAGGCCGGTGCGTAATATCATGGCTATCTGCTATGCCATAATTTATCGTTCATTTTGACTGTTATTTAATTTCTAAATATCTCAATATTTATTAACTTTAGCTCATATGTACCTTAATAATTTACTGTTCACTATTAAATACTGTATCGTATTCTGGAATAAAAATGCACTGTTACAATTAAAAAATCGAAGCTGACCTTCGCCAAAGCACCACCCATGTTAAATCTGATATTACAGTCTTCTGTCCCCCTTGACACTCTATAACTTTTCTATAAAACATTTTTTTGTGGTTTGTACCTTTTACGAGATATTTCACTGCATTGTTTAAGATGTGCCACCCTGTATATACTTTCCACCCTAGAATATCGTCTGCCTCCCATAAATTATGATTAATCAAAAAATAATATGTTTTCGCAACAAAAACTGATCAGACAGACAAACTGGGACCCGGCTCCTCGCAGAATCAAAACCTAGTGGAATTGACCAAAATTTTAATGTCGTTTAAAATTAAAGTCGGGGTAGCAAGGCTTTTAGCCACTCATTTCTAGCATGTACTTACTTTAGAAATAAATACCAAAAGCATCGAAATGCATGTCCCGAGTTTACCATAGATAAGCGGTTAGAGACAGCCAGTATCCGGTCTCTCTAGTAAGACTCCGCACTGACTCTAGTCTGACTTATAATATTCATGACAGTCTGAAACCTTAGAAAAACAGAAAACAAAAACCATTCTCCGATGATTCACAGCCAACTCATCATCGTGGCGAGCTATTATCGCACTTAGTTACGTCATATGGCGGCCTACCCGCTGACGGAGAATGTGTCGACTGGGTTGGGGTCGAAGAAGGGCCGCGGCTACGACGACAACGACGGCATCACGCAAACCCCCTGCTGCAGGCAACCGGCCGGTCATTACTTAGCACATCCTCGCGTGCTCCACTACCACCACCAACACAACAACAAACATACTGACTTGTTACTATGTTGCTGTATTCCTTGTTCCTGCCACCGTGTCAGAATATGTAAAACTATACTGCGGAAGGCGGTGGTACAAGCGTACAAGGTGCCACTAAAGATGTTGTCAAGAAAAGAATTATCTTCTTTACGTTCACATAAGTAAAGAGTCTTGCAATAAGAATGCCTTATTTTTTACACATCCCAGCAAAATCCTCTAGATAACACCAAATATCAATTTCTTATGAGGTGATCCCAGGAGTCGGCCTTGGCCAATGCGCATTATACCGATAAAATAGCTCTATATAGCCGATCTGCTAGGACAGCTAGCGTGTCTACTTCGTATGCAGAAAGTCGGTGATTCGATTCCAGTCGAAACCATTAATGTTTTTGTTTGTTTTTTACAACTATTCCATTTTCCACTTGATTTTTTCTTTTATATTGTTTTTACTTAATTATTTTTTTATCATATTATACAATCAAACTTAGCTGAGTGTGTATACTTTTGGCTTTGGAACGATTGCAGGGGAGAATTTCCTGCGCGGGGGTGCTGGTGTAATGGCGTTTCTTGCGGGATGAAAAGAGAGGATGCAGGGGGGAGTTTGCTAAAAAACGTACGCGGAGGGATGTTCATGCGATGACGTTTTTCGCGAGGTGAAGATTCAAATAATAAATTGTTATACGGTTTTCTCTCGAAGCTATATAGTCATCACAGCCAAATTGTTAAATTGTGTTTTAAATACCACCAACAGCTAAGGTTATTTGGGCCTAGCACCAGTTCATATTTTCAATTCATTATTTTTTTTTAATAATAAATTGAAAATCCAATTGACACTTTTACCAGCTCTCGGGCTGGAACCCGGGAACTGGGGACTTGTAATAGAGGAACCATAGCAACGCTATGTAAACAACAGCATTGCTACACGCTCGGCTATTCTCAAGCTCTCATCACTACTATGGTTATGCTTATGAAGATAGCATTAATTGTTTTTTACTTAGTTTTGACAAACAGCCTTTGAAAGTTATACGATTTCACAGCGCGTTGAAATTGTTAAGATTTATTACCAAAATGGTTCCGTTCACCAAGCATTTCGTTCGTTACGTGATTTCGCGATGGTGATATGTTAACTGGTCGGCAAGATTATGTAATTTAACACCGTTAGATTACTTCCGCGAACCTACTGGTACAAAATAGGTTCGCGGATTTGACTTAACCTTACAATATTAACACTTAGTAATGAAGGTGGGAACCTACGAACCCACTGGTATAATTTTTCTCTTTTTAACGGAATGTGATGTCGCAGGAGTTTTTTTTTAATTTTAATTTTATTTTTATTACTGCAGCAGTTTTACGACGAATATACAGTCAGGTTCGCAAAAATTGAATCGAGGTTTAAAATATAAATTTAACAAAAACCACTTAAGTATATTATTAGCTGTACCCGCGACTTCGTTCGCGCGACATTTTAAAATTTGATGGCACGTGAAACTTTAACAGCTGTTGGATATTGCTCTTTTTTATAACATATTCAACTTTTATCAAATTCCTAAAAAAGTGTTTCATGGGTGAATTACAATATTAGCGCGTTATGAAATACTCATGGCGACATCTATTGGTGAGTAGCAGAAATATTATTGTTTGCGACGTATATATTGATGAGAAACATGAAGGTTTTATTTTATTTCATAACAGAAACATGAAGGCTTAATTTTATTTCAATGAGCCATCCGGAAATAGTATTTTGACTACCCCGCGGGAACTCCTTTTTTGTCTGGATAAAAAGTATCCTATATGTTGACCCAGGACATAAACTACATGCCAATTTCTCATTTAAATCCGTTTAGTAGTTTCCTCGTGATGCGTGCACAGATAGAAAGACAGACAGACAAAAATTGTAAAAATTGGTGTTTTGGCTTCCATGTCGATAATAATGTCCACCGCGATTATAATTTTGAAAAAATCTTTCATGTACAGACACAACCGCGTTACAGTTTTATTGTATGTACCTATAGATTATGATCCATATTATAAAATGTATGTATATTGTATAGGTACATTGTTATAAATACAGTGATGGTCTCTATGACGTGATATCACGGGTTTTTCATAACATAACAACTTCGCAGCAAGAAAAACTTCACTGCAATATGTAAAACAGCTAACTTGAAAAATATTCACAACTAAAAACTTTATGTTAAACAGTCAATAAAATATATTTTCATTCATTTTTCCTACTTCATAAAAATGCACATTTCATATTATTATAAACCAGCTTTACGGGTTTTTTACTTAATAAAATTTAGATTAAAACCTGTATCTATCTATTTTAATTTCATCGTGTCTTATTTTATTTGTTATTGTCAAAATATAGACAGATAGATTGCTGATTATAGACGCTCAACAGGTATATCAAATTATAGGTACATCTGAATTTGTAAAAAATAAATTACTCCAAAAGGTTGCCTATACAGGGTGTATCACAGAAAACCGAACATAGGGAAAAGTACACAGTATAAATTAGTTAAGTTCAGAGATTGCTTTGCCCTCTATTCATGTTAAAAAAACCATGATAATTAATTTAGTTAAGTTAGCCATGTGTATTCTATCTTTGTCACGCTACTCATTTTGCTTGTTTTCCTTGTTGCACTCATTACTTTTCTATGTATTCAATCCTGTGATACACCCTGTATATACAGTTTAGTTAAACATTTCATGTACGTACGATCTCGTATATAAACAGTTACAAAATGGGATACAATAAGTACCCCACTTACTATTGAAATGTGCAAATTTGCTTGACCTAGGAAGGGTTGAAAAACATATAAACCATTGAATTTACTGCTTCATGAAGTGCGGCACACGAAGAAGCGTAAATTGATATTGGCTTTAATTCCAAATTCTATACCGCACATACGTCGAGAAAATAAAGGTGTCAATGTCAAAGGCAGATTTACACTGTTAGATATACATAATGTAAAATGTTTAATAATAATAATAAATTAATTAAAGTAAATACACATCAGTTTGGTTTACATCTCTTTAAATTGGTATTCATTCTGCTTTAATCTTTTCTTCTGCAGCTTGTGCTGACCACTTTTTAAGGTTCCGTACCTCAGAATGAAAAAACGGAATCCTTATAGGATCACTTTGTTGTCCGTCTGTTTGTCTATCTGTCTGTTCGTCAAGACCCTTTTTCTGAGGAACGGCTAGAGGTATCAAGTTGAAATTAATATCAAATACTAAGGTCTATGACCCCATAATCCTGTAAAAATGTCAAGGTTCTAAACTCAATGCGATAAAAAGATATTAACCAAAAAATGTATTTTTTTGATAGTGATTCACTCATCAAAACTTATAGGGTACTTCCCGTTGACCTAGAATCTTAAAATTCGACAAACTCATGCATGGATGCTGCCCATTCAAAATTAAGTCTGACAAGTTGTAGTATAGATAGAGGAGATCTCAAGCTTTATTTTAAAACAAAAACCAAGGAGGTGTTATGACTTATGAAATGTTCTTTCATAAAAACAAATCAATTATAACAAAAGGTATGTCATGAATTAACATTTATTGTAAGCCAGACAAATTGTTTCGATACATTAGTTACCATAAATTGTGTAAATTTCAAGTAGGTTTTTCAAAAAAGTAAATTCATTTTTTCTAGCTAATCAAAAATTCATTAAAAATAGCTATTAACAAATTTTTACTTATCTGGCGGCCGTAACTTGTTTTTTGCATGTTTTCCAACCGTTTTCCCCCTTTTAATTTGAGGTGTTCGATGGGGTAATTTTTTGTGAAGCTTGGACAATAAGCAGTGATATCTAAATAATATTAATAACGTCTATTTTTAACCGACTTCAAAAAAGAAGATGGTTCTTCAATAAAATAACGACCAATTAGACTGACACAATGATTATTTATTTTTTATTATTTTTTGTAATATTCTTTAAAAGGGCCACCACGTTGGCTGAAACGTCGCATTTTTTTAATTATAATCATTGTTTCTGTCTAATTAGTCAACAATTTATTGAAAAACAAAAATCTAAATAATTTTTAATGTGAAGAATGAACTATTCTGTGCACCCTTTTGGGCATCGTTCTTTTAATCTAAGAATTAAATAGTACATATTATACCTACAGAGTTATGCAGGTATGAATAAACGTGAAACTAGTTGGTCCACAAAAGGGCAATCTGTTTGTTATATGGCAACACAACACAATTCTGAACTACAGCTAATTCTGATAATCGGTAGAGAGAATTAGATTGCTTCTAAATTTATTACAAAGAAAATGAAACACACGTGTTCTATACAGAGAAGTCAATTGTATGCAGGCAGATATCCGAGAAGCCCGAACATAACCCAGGGGGACACCATCAGTGGTTACGAGTGCAAATTAACTCGTCATCCCCATGGGACGCATAACTCTCTTCCGCTTTATACCGTCCGTCGCTCAGGTAATGTCAAGTGACTTCGTGTTAGGCGGTACCTACTATAGAAATAGGTATATACCTAATGCAGAACGTCTCCAAGAGCTCGATCGTACCCGCTAGCGGAATATCTCTAGTGGTTGTGGGACGGGCAAGTGGGTTCGGTCAACCGCCGGCCCATGTCTTTGCCGCATTACCTATCAAACAGTGACGTGCATGCACATTATAACTCCGAGATAATCTTGGTGAGATTATTTATACCTTTGGAATATGGGATGGGCAAGCGGGTTCGGTCAACCGCCGGCCCGTGTCTTAACCGCATTACCTATCAAACAGTGACGTGCTAGCATATTATAACTCCAAGAGAATCTTGGTAAAATTATTAATACCTTTAGAATGTGGGATGGGCAAGTGGGTTCGGTCAACCGTCGGCCCGTGCCTTAACCGCATTACCTATCAAACATTGACGTGCTTGTATATTATAACTCCAAGAGAATCTTGGTAAAATTATTAATACCTTTAGAATGTGGGATGGGCAAGTGGGTTCGGTCAACCGTCGGCCCGTGCCTTAACCGCATTACCTATCAAACATTGACGTGCTTGTATATTATAACTCCAAGAGAATCTTGGTAAAATTATTAATACCTTTAGAATGTGGGATGGGCAAAAGGGTTCGGACAAACGCCGGCCCGTGCCTTAACCGCATTACCTATCAAACATTGACGTGCTTGTATATTATAACTCCAAGAGAATCTTGGTAAAATTATTAATACCTTTAGAATGTGGGATGGGCAAGTGGGTTCGGACAAACGCCGGCCCGTGCCTTAACCGCATTACCTATCAAACATTGACGTGCTTGTATATTATAACTCCAAGAGAATCTTGGTAAAATTATTAATACCTTTAGAATGTGGGATGGGCAAGTGGGTTCGGACAAACGCCGGCCCGTGCCTTAACCGCATTACCTATCAAACATTGACGTGCTTGTATATTATAACTCCAAGAGAATCTTGGTAAAATTATTAATACCTTTAGAATGTGGGATGGGCAAGTGGGTTCGGACAAACGCCGGCCCGTGTCTTAACCGCATTACCTATCAAACATTGACGTGCTTGTATATTATAACTCCAAGAGAATCTTGGTAAAATTATTAATACCTTTAGAATGTGGGATGGGCAAGTAGGTTCGGTCAACCGTCGGCCCGTGCCTTAACCGCATTACCTATCAAACATTGACGTGCTTGTATATTATAACTCCAAGAGAATCTTGGTAAAATTATTAATACCTTTAGAATGTGGGATGGGCAAGTGGGTTCGGTCAACCGCCGGCCCGTGCCTTAACCGCATTACCTATCAAACATTGACGTGCTTGTATATTATAACTCCAAGAGAATCTTGGTAAAATTATTAATACCTTTAGAATGTGGGATGGGCAAGTGGGTTCGGTCAACCGTCGGCCCGTGCCTTAACCGCATTACCTATCAAACATTGACGTGCTTGTATATTATAACTCCAAGAGAATCTTGGAAAAATTATTAATACCTTTAGAATGTGGGATGGGCAAAAGGGTTCGGACAAACGCCGGCCCGTGCCTTAACCGCATTACCTATCAAACATTGACGTGCTTGTATATTATAACTCCAAGAGAATCTTGGTAAAATTATTAATACCTTTAGAATGTGGGATGGGCAAGTGGGTTCGGACAAACGCCGGCCCGTGCCTTAACCGCATTACCTATCAAACATTGACGTGCTTGTATATTATAACTCCAAGAGAATCTTGGTAAAATTATTAATACCTTTAGAATGTGGGATGGGCAAGTGGGTTCGGACAAACGCCGGCCCGTGCCTTAACCGCATTACCTATCAAACATTGACGTGCTTGTATATTATAACTCCAAGAGAATCTTGGTAAAATTATTAATACCTTTAGAATGTGAGATGGGCAAGTGGGTTCGGTCAACCGCCGGCCCGTGTCTTAACCGCATTACCTATCAAACAGTGACGTGCTAGCATATTATAACTCCAAGAGAATCTTGGTAAAATTATTAATACCTTTAGAATGTGGGATGGGCAAGTGGGTTCGGTCAACCGCCGGCCCGTGTCTTAACCGCATTACCTATCAAACAGTGACGTGCTAGCATATTATAACTCCAAGAGAATCTTGAAAATTATTAATACCTTTAGAATGTGGGATGGGCAAGTGGGTTCGGTCAACCGTCGGCCCGTGCCTTAACCGCATTACCTATCAAACATTGACGTGCTTGTATATTATAACTCCAAGAGAATCTTGGTAAAATTATTAATACCTTTAGAATGTGGGATGGGCAAGTGGGTTCGGACAAACGCCGGCCCGTGCCTTAACCGAATTACCTGTCAAACATTGACGTGCATGTATATTAGATCTCCAAGAGAATCTTGGTGAAATTATTAATACCTTTAGAATGTGGGATGGGCAAGTGGGTTCGGACAAACGCCGGCCCGTGCCTTAACCGCATTACCTATCAAACATTGACGTGCTTGTATATTATAACTCCAAGAGAATCTTGGTAAAATTATTAATACCTTTAGAATGTGGGATGGGCAAGTGGGTTCGGACAAACGCCGGCCCGTGTCTTAACCGCATTACGATTAAACAGCGACGTGCTTGCATATTATAACTCCAAGAGAATCTTGGTGAGATTATTAATACCTTTAGAATGTGGGATGGGCAAGTGGGTTCGGACAAACGCCGGCCCATGCCTTAACCGCATTACCTATCAAACATTGACGTGCTTGTATATTATAACTCAAAAAGAATCTTGGTAAAATTATTAATACCTTTAGAATGTGGGATGGGCAAGTGGGTTCGGACAAACGCCGGCCCGTGTCTTAACCGCATTACGATTAAACAGCGACGTGCTTGTATATTATAACTCCAAGAGAATCTTGGTGAGATTATTAATACCTTTAGAATGTGGGATGGGCAAGTGGGTTCGGTCAACCGCCGGCTCGTATCTTAACCGCATTACCTATCAAACAGTGACGTGCTTGCATATTATAACTTCGAGAAAATCTTCGCGATTTACTAGTGTAACGAAAACGCACGATTTAGCAACTGTATCGCGATGTAACGATTACTTAGCTCTGCACGAAATTTCTTGTTCGAGCGCGCGATTTAGCAACAGCATGGAGACTTAATCGCGTAATCTAGCGATCGATGCGTTTATTTCACATTCATGCGCCTGCGCATAAAGAGTGCAGTCCCATAAGAAGCCATGGTATGCTGTCGCATGAAACTGCGACCAAATATCCTAAATGTTTTTGACAATCGCGCGTTTTCGGTACATCAGTTGTGTATTTCAGCTTGTAGTATACGGGCTTAAACTGTTGGTTGCTGCATCTGACGATCTACAAGCAACTGAATCGCACAATCGTAATACAATAAGTAGCATGTGTGCTACTACTACTCCCTGGCGCTACAGCCTATGAATAACCTTGACCTGCTTTACCACTTTTCTCCACTCGGAACGGTTTAGGGCTCGTCGTCTCCAGCCTCTGATATTGAACCTTTTAAGGTCTTCCTCTACGACCTACGTCATCCAACCTGCGTTTTCTCGGGCGTTCGGAGAGACGGCTTCCTTCTGGATGATTCTTGAAGACCTGCACTGTAAAATGAGAAGGCCGATTACATAGATTATCGATGGTCCATTTGTAGCCAGCGATTAATCTGGTAATAGGCACACAAAGAGACAATGGCGTCGCAAACAGGTATCGCCTGCACATCGCGTAGATTCCATAAAAACACATTGCGCATGCGTAGTTACTAATTTTACATTAATTTGTTTTGTATTCATCCATTTTATATATGTAACTATACATTTTATTTTGTAATTTTTACACACTTTATTGGAATATTACACAAATTATGTAATTTTAATTTACTTTATGTAAAAATTACAAATTTGTTTAACTTCACAGTAAAAGTCCAAGTTTTTATGAAGTTTTCTGTGTAAAAATAAATAATAATGTAAAATCACTTAGAAAATCGAGTGAATTCTACCTTAACTTTCAAAGTATTTTTACATCCATTTTTTACAGTGTGTCGTGGTCCCAGCTGCTATATCCGGCATGCGCCCTACGTAACCGGCCCGTCGTAGGTGCGCTTTCCGTATTTCTGCTGTTATGCGCTGGCCCTTAATGAAATCTTCGAATCGACGCCACTGTTCTCAATTAACGACAGCGAGTCAGATGTTATGCGTGCGAATACGCGTGTTCAAGTAATTTGTATTCGTTGATTGGAAATGTTGAAACAGACGACGTGTTCCTCGAATATGGCTAATGAGAGAATTTAATTTTCACTTACAAAAAATGTTCACGCTAAGATAGGCATTAAATAAACAAAGAATATCATAATATTTGCACGTTTCATAATTTCAAAAATTAAAAAAAATACATAATACCGAGCTTTCATAAAATGATTGGCGGTTTTTTTATCGATTGCCTAACTGAGAAATGAGAGATTCAATTCAAAAAAATTCAGTTCTACTTTTTTCATTAATTACAAAATACATTTTTATTTATTAAAAACTCGGCTGTATTTAAAATGTTTAGCATACCCTGGGTTATAAAATGTTTAATTTTTATTGGAAAAGTATATTTTTGACATCACATAAATTAGAAATATCGTCTTTTAAACAAACCTTCTTTTGGACTGCAAAACAGTGGATCTGGTTCTGATGTTTACTTCCCACCTCTACTATGGTAAGTAATGGATAAAAGTCCGAAAAAAATATTTCGAGATTTTAACAGATCTTCACGTTTTGAGACCCTAGCAATCGTTTAAGATCATTTTCTGACTGATCTCTCTCTCTCTCTCTCTCTCTGTGTGTGTGTGTATGTGGTCAATTTTTCGCCTTCGCTATCGTAAAAACGGAACAACATACGACCATGCTGATTGTTCTGTTGTATTTATCAGCCTTTAACTTAGATCTGATTAGATTTTGAGTCAAATCGGTTCAGTGGATCCTGAGATATTAAAAAAAAACGTTCTCAATGTCACGTATTAACATAGATAAAAAAAATATAAATGAATTCTAGATGTTATAATATGAAAAAAAAGTAAATATTTTTTTCTCTAAAATGTACAGTTTTCGAGAAAAAAAATATTTTACTAAAAAAAATAAAAATTGTACGTAAATCAAGGTAATATTATTATGATTTTTGCTATATTAAGCTAGCCATCAGTAGACCACCAAACAAAAAAGAGGGCCATGCTTTTTTTCAAAGAATAAAAAAGATTGTTTATTTTTTGCAAATACTTACTAGGTGGGAAGTATAGGACTGGTCATCAGTCGAATTTTTTTCATTTAATTCTCATAAAAAATGGAGTGCATCAGTACAAATAAAAACATAAATTATTATTGTAAGATGCATCTCCCACAATAAGGTGAAAAATATGTGTTGAGGGAACATCGAATTCTTCAAATTTTTAAAGACATGATTAAATTTAATACTGCACATGTCCGTTTGCTCTATGACTTCTAAAATCACGGAATACCCCGTTTATCTTATTCAAACCTAACTGATAGAAAATCCATTTAAAAAATTCACGCACTAATACGGTATTTCTTTCCGTTAACATTTTCCAAATTAGCTTCGAATTTACCGCATTATTTTGTTTTGTCGTCTCAATTTCACATATAAAAAGTATGCGACAAAAAAAATCAATATCAACTTTTTAGTTGTTTTTTAAATGTAACTTTTTTTTCGACTTTTATGACAATGTATTTTTAACACGCTTATATTAGCTTTACTTGTATGTTGTTGTATGTTGTACAGCGTTGCCAGTAGAGTACGAATAGTACGCTTTGCGTACTATCCGGCCTCTTTGCGTACTCGCGTACTCTCTTTGCATTTTACGTACTATTTGAAGTTTTAATAGGTACTTGAAATTGCGTTCGAACCCACTCTCCGAAAATTAACATTTATACATCTTTTACATTTTGGTAAATTCCATAAATTTAATAAATACGACTGCTCAGTGGTCACTACATTTTATTATATTCGCTTCAAGTTTAAACGAATTGATGGTAACCCCAAAATATATTTCTCTCTTCGTTTATCATACAAATAAGTGTACATAACTTTTTCTTTTGTACTTAATATGTGATTTTTTCGAGATTTTAACAGATCTTCACGTTTTGAGACCCTAGCAATCGTTTAAGATCATTTTCTGACTGATCTCTCTCTCTCTCTCTCTCTCTGTGTGTGTGTGTATGTGGTCAATTTTTCGCCTTCGATATCGTAAAAACGGAACAACATACGGCCATTCCGATTGTTCTATTGTGTTTATCAGCCTTTAACTTAGATCTGATTAGATTTTGAGTCAAATCGGTTCAGTGGATCCTGAGATATTAAAAAAAACGTTCTCAATGTCATGTATTGACATAGGTAAAAAAAAATATAAATTAATTCTAGATGTTATAATATGAAAAAAATGTAAATATTTTTTTTCTCTAAAATGTACAGTTTTCGAGAAAAAAATATTTTACTAAAAAAAATAAAAATTGTACGTAAATCAAGGTAACCATGATTTTTGCTATATTAAGCTAGCCATCAGTAGATCACTAAACAAAAATTTGGAGCATACAAGTAATTCAAGAATTACAAGGCGCGATATTCATGTAGGTATTGTGTGTAAACGGTTTTACCGAACATAGGGAAAATAACACTAAGAAGATCAATTTTGTAGTAGGCTATGGCCATAAGACCTAATGTAAATATGTATTGGATTACGTAGAAAAAATAGTGCAGTGAATTTTTTAAACAATTTTCCATAACAACGGTTGACTATTAAGCGAAACACGGAACCTGCTAAATAAAAAAAGTCATGAGATACCCCACAGAAGCTATGTTTCTTACGCATTGTATATAAAACCGAATTTATCAAAGATATAAACAATACAATTAAAAAGTTATTATTTGACTGCCATTTTGAAATCTGACGCCATTTTATTTTTTTGTGTCTTATTAAACTCTCAAATATCAATTTTCAAAAGGATCGGATAATTTTTACAAAGAAGTATAACCTATGGCCGCCATTTTAAAATATTATGTCATTTTATTTTTTTGCGTTCTATAAAACTCGTCAATATCTATTTTCAAAAAGATCGGATAATTTTTACACAAAAAGTACATATTGCCGCCATTTTGAAATCTGACGTCATTTTATTTTTTTGTGTCCTATGAAACTCTCAAATACCGATTTTCAAAAGAATCGGATAATTTTTACAAAAAAGTACATACGGCCACTATTTTTAAATCTGATGTCATTTTATTTTTTTGTGTCCTATGAAACTCTCAAATACCGATTTTCAAAATAATCGGATAATTTTTACAAAAAAGTACATTTGGCCGCCTTTTTTAAATCTGACGTCATTTCATTTTTTTGTGTTCTATGAAACCCTCAAATATCAATTTTCAAAAGGATCGGATAATTTTTACAAAAATGTACATACGCCCGCCATTTTGAAATCTGACGTCATTTTATTTTTTTGTGTCTTATGAAACTCTCAAATATCAATTTTCAAAAGGATCGTATAATTTTTAGAAAGGAGTACTACATATTTCCGCCATTTTGAAATCTGACGTCATTTTATTTTTTTGTGTCCTATGAAACTCTCAAATAACAATTTTCAAAAGGATCTGATAATTCTTACAAAAAAGTACATATGGCCGCCATTTTGAAATCTGGCACCATTTAATTTTTTTGTGTCCTATGAAACTCTCAAATATCAATTTTCAAAAGGATCGGATAATTTTTACAAAAAAGTACATATGGCCGCCATTTTGAAAAATCTGACATCATTTTATTTTTTTATGTCCTATGAAACTCTCAAATATCAATTTTCAAAAGGATCGGATGATTTTTACAGCAGAGTACATGTGGTCGCCATTTTGAAAAATCTGACGTCATTTTATTTTTTGGTGTCCTATGAAACTCTCAAATATCAATTTTCAAAAGGATCGGATAATTTTTACAAAACAGTTCATATGGTCGCCATTTTGAAAAATCTGACGTAATTTTATTTTTTGTGTCCTATAAAACTCTCAAATATTAATTTTCAAAAGAATCGGATAATTTTTACAAAAGTGACGTTACATCACGGGAAGTGGGTGAAAATTCAAAAGTACGATTTACACCCGGACGAAAGCCGGGCCGGTCAGCTAGTTACCATAAATTGTATTGTCACCGGAGCTACACATGTGTGCAAAATTTCAACTCAATCGGATCATAGGAAGTGGGTGAAAATTCAAAAGTACGATTTGCACCCGGACGAAAGCCGGGTCGGTCAGCTAGTTATCATAATATTGTATTGTCACCGGAGCTACACATGTGTGCAAAATTTCAACTCAATCGGATCACGGGAAGTGGGTGAAAATTCAAAAGTACGATTTACACCCGGACAAAAGCCGGGCCGGTCAGCTAGTTACCATAATATTGTATTGTCACCGGAGCTACACATGTGTGCAAAATTTCGACTCAATCGGTTCATAGGAAGTGGGTGAAAGTTCAAAAGTACGATTTACGCCCGGACGAACCGGGCCGGTCAGTTAGTTACCATAATATTGTTTTGTCGCCGGAGCTACACATGTGTGCAAAATTTCAACTCAGTCGGTCGCAAGATTTGTAACAAATATACGGGATCAAGCTAAATAAAACCATACCGTTTAAAAAACAAAGCATCTACTACCTACTTACTTTTGCGTGATGCCAGAACATACGTTTTTATTTGAGAATCAATTCGGTTGCTTTTGCGTGATGCCAGAATATTTTAAAACTCGCAGTCACATAAGAAGTTATTTACTTGAAAAAAAAATCATGTAAATCGGATCAGTGGTTCTCGAGTTATAAGCGTACAAAGAGACATACAGACAGAGAAAGTCAAATTTTTCGGGAAGGTATGAACGTCGAGAAATTTTGGTCCGATCACTAGGTCTCGCCATCCGATCGACGTCGATAATTAGTTACACGTCATTTTAACTCAGTAGGCCAGGGTTTTTAAACTTAAATTCAAACATCAGCAGTCAAAAAATTGAATAACTATATTAAAATAATGCAATATAAGACAGAGCATACGCTATCTTCCAATATCCATATCACACTGTGCAACAGACAAGGACAACCGAAACAAGTTCGCGATTTATTAGATAAAGTCGCATTTATTTAGTTTAATAATCATATAAATCTGTATAAAAAAACTGTTTTGACACAATATTATACATGAAATCTATCTAAAATTTTCTGCTCTTTCGTTTAAGACAGGTTTCGAATCGATCTGACTTAAATTGAGCAAACTATAAGCAAAAAACACCGTTTTTTCTAATTTGCTCCCCTCTGGGGCCAAAATTCAAAAATCGGGCGACGTTAGGATCAATTAGACCCCGAGAGGAATCGAACAAAAAAAAGTTTTTGAAAATTGGTTCATCCGTTTGGGCTGTACGCGTGACACAAAATAGCGTGACAGATTCACAGATTCACAGATTCACAGACAAAGCGAGTGTATATAGGCGCTTCTAGCTTCGCTAAGATCGCGCCTAAAAAAGAGGGCCATGCTTTTTTCAAAGAATAAAAAAAGAGTGTTTATTTTTTGCAAATATTTACTAGGTGGGAAGTATAGGACTGGTCATCAGTCGAATTTTTATGATAACAGCTGTAGCCAAGAGCTCGTGATCAAAAATTGCGAGAATTTTGTAAAGGCTATTATTTTTACATTTTTCAAAAAGTCCCGATATATACCTATATTGGTGTTCCGACCGCTGAATTGCTGACGGTAGATAATATACTCGTATTTATTTACACCCTAAATACTAAGATGATCTAAAAATATTAGCCTTTACAAAATTTTTGCAATTTTTTATCACGAGCTCTTGGCTTATTGTTTTTTGAATAATTAGAAAGCATAATATTGAATTCTATAGGTGTCTATAGCCCTATATGTTTTATTCATTTTTTTTCAAGAGCAAACAATAGTTAAGCTATGCTGTGTTCAGTCATCAGAAAAGTGTATATATAATATGCTTTTTCAAGTCTTAACACTACCATTAAAAATAAAAATAGCGTCCGCATGTGAAATGTTACCTTGCTATATTTGGAAAACGAGGTCACTGTAGAGCCTTTCATTTTATAAAAAAAAGTTGTAGAGAATTAAATTTCTATCAAAATACTATATCAGTTTACCAATTTATCTTATCCTGATCCAAAGTTTTCAGAAGCGTGTAACTCGTTAACGGTTGTAGATAGAAAAAACCCTAAATATAGGAAATGTAGGAAATTTTGTCAGCTACAATTTTCATGCATATGGAATTTTTTGTAGGACCAGCTATTTTCGAGATATACGCAAAAAACCAAAAAAGGGACCTTTGAGGTGCACCCCCCCCCCCCCGAGGGTCAAGGACTTTTAATATGTTTTTTTACTAACCAGTCCAAACAATGTCCTGAAGTCGGTTTTTGCGTTTTCTGATTTTCCGGCTAGGATCATTCGTTGACTAGACTAAATTGATAACCCAACCAGCGCGAAACTAGGAGTTTCGGGTTCGAGTCCCGACGGTAACGTGTTGAGGATGATTACAAATATAACATTCTGACGTTATGACAACAATGTGTATTTGTAACAAATATTCACTTACTACAGTGAATTCATGTTGAGGTATATCTCGGGGTATAAAAATTAAGAACGTTACTGCATTGCGTCTTTTAATTATTGACCACAACACATTTAATTTTTATGTTTAAATATTTACAATGTACGCCACTGTTTTGTTGAACGTACGTTACTGATGACTCGAAACAAGTCAGTATTGAATGTGTTTTACATTAAATATGCAGCTCTGTTCACAGCCTAGGCACAAGAATCTTTTCCTCACTTCAATGTGCTCACATACAGAGCGACAAAAGTTACGTAAATTACAGAGCGGCGTGTAATTTTTTATATGAGTTTTGGAAATCCTCTCAGATATTCTCCAAATTGAGTTTGCATTTAAAAATTGCTTGCTAATTACGATAAGTAAGGTACCTACACTTTTTATTATCTCCTTAAAATTGTAACAAAACTGTTTTCTACGTGGGCGGAATAACTATTTATTTACAATAATTAAAAATGTAACAACAATTCAATAACAATCAAAGCAACAATTATATGTCAATTCTAACAGTCAACACAATAGTAATTCTTAAACAAAGTGAAACACTTCAATAGCACTGAACAAATAACTAAACTGTATTTATTTCCGTTGTTCAACACGACACCGATTCCCGGCTGACTGAATTCCCGTCGGCTCCTTGCTTATATAGAGCTACGTGGCTTAAACACAGCGCGTTCTAGTACTTTCCAGACGTCTAGCAGGTACTGGTATCTTCGATATCATTCCACGCCTCACCACTGTGACCTATTCTCAACGCTTCTATTGTAGCCAGCGGCGTAACATCTTGGGGTTTGCTACAAAATTATAGTCTCGGTCGAAAATTTAAGTTAGCATGATTCATACATAGTTACTAACAAGCTTAATGGAGCGGAAAAGCAAAGAACAATGTAAATCTTATTTACTGCACTATAGACTCAATAGAGCGTCTAACAGCAATGTTCGACTCACTCAGTTGGTAGAGCGTTCGACTGAAGATCTAAAGGTCCCTGGTAAGCATACGCGTCTCATGCAGCCGCTTATATAGAATAGAATAAAATTTTATTTTAGAAAAGCCCAACTGAGCATGAAACAAAGTCACGATAAAAAATAGAAAAATTAGCCATTATAGAAGTTTGTAAATTATAAAAACATTAAATTATCATTAAGGTAATTCTTCAAAGATTTTTTTAAAGTCTTTAAAAGATACACTATTTTTTGTTAAGCATAGTATTCTAGAAAAATTTTTCGTTAGAAAGCAGCCAATTATATAATTGTTTCGAAACATATTGGAAAAAATCATTTTACCAACCAGTGGTCACAGTCAGGATTCTAACCTGAACCTTTCCACTTTCGCGGCGGAATGAGCTTACAATACTCAACCGTGTCATGATTGCTAAATTAATATTCTCCTTATATGCTTCAGAATCAATAGATTTTCACTACATGCGAGTGTCAATTCATATATGCTAATTCAAGCTCATTGTAAGCTCATTCCGCCGCGAAAGTGGAAAGGTTCAGGTTAGAATCCTAACTGTGACCACTGGTTAGTAAATGATTTTTTCCAATATGTTTCGAAACAGTTATATAATTGGCTGCTTTCTAACGAAAAATTTTTCAATTGCATTTCAGCCGTATAAAACTATTATTTATCTTATAGTATTCTAGGTTATAGATTTTAATAGCCATGCAGACAGGGCCACGCTGATACGACACCAATGTTGCTTTAGGCAATGTAATTTTTTTTTTACATTGCCGAAAGCATCATTGGTGTATCAGCGTGGCAATTGAAAACTTGCAATTATTTTTATTGCGCGTTAAATAACCATGGCTAGTAAACTCAAAAATACGAGGGTGATTCCTTATGTGAGTAGCCATGGTTAATATAATATAGCGCCGGCAGAGTTAAAATATTGTGTGCTTTGAAGCGATCAAACATGATACGATTGGCTTTTTTTTGTTTTTAAAGAATAAAAGCACGATTCATGTCTGTACAGCTACCCCATAACAGAATATCATGTGGGTAAATAAAGGCGTAATACAACGTTTTTATAGTAACAGTGTCTACCTCGCGCGACAAACGTCTAAGAATAAAAATACTTTTCGTAATAGTGAAGTATAAAAAGATGAGTCACTCTCTATTATTTCTGAACCAGACTATATAGTTTATGGACGACCCCTGATCGCAGTAACTTGTAACCGAAAGCTGTAGTTATTTTAGAATGAACGAACATTATATGATATATAACCTGGTGTGTATTTTGTCACCCTGTAATAAACACAACATATACCTGTACTGTACATATCTATACTACAGCATATGTAAATGTATCGTCTTCTTGAATGCATCGCAGAAAACTAGATCAAGTTTCTCTCGATCATTTGCCTTGATTGTTCTATAACGACATTTGAATATTTCATTCCACACTTGGAATGCCAAATTACATTTGAAATGTTCGCTTTTTCCAGATTACCTTGGAAATGTGTCCTGTTTCTATTGCAGCAGTTTGAATTTCCTCAAAAAAAAAAACTTTAAAAAAATTAAAAAAAAAAAATCTGTTCAGTTTTATACAATGAATGTATCTGTTTTTTCATTGCAGTACAAACAAACTAGGTTAATAAAATTAAAAAATATGTTTGCTTTGAACACTTTGAAATATGCTATGTTTGTGTAACAGATGGACATAAACAATTTCATTTTTAGGGTTCCGTACCTCAGTGAGAAAAAACGGAACCCTTATAGGATCACTCGTTTGTCCGTCAGGCTGGCTGGCTGGGTGTCCGTCTGTCAAGACCCATTTTCTCAGGAACGGATAGAGATATCAAGTTGAAATTTATATGAAATATTAAGGTCTACGGTCCTTTAAAGGTGTAAAGAATTTAAGATTCTAAGTCAACGCAATCAAAATATACGGCCATTTTGTCATCTATTTTGATACTCGCAAACTCACTTATCAAAACCTATAGGGTACTTCCCGTTGACCTAGAATCAAGGTCTCACAGCACAAGTAAAGGGAAAAATCCAAAAATCGCAAAAAGTAAAAAATAAGGGGAGTCCCACATAAAAAACGTAAAAACATTTTAAAAGTTGTATCTTTGGAACCGTAACAGGTAGCCGGTTGAAATGTGTTAACATGGCGGATATCCTAACAAATAATAAATTAAGGGGGGGTCCTCATACAAAAAAAAACTCGGGTCGCAGTGCCAAACTCTGCCGACAATATAGTGTATTTGCTAATACAGGCCTTGTGGCTTTAATACGTAAACTTAGTTTGTTTTTATACAAAATAAAAAATTTAACCCCTTAACACATCCCTTAAAATAATATTTTTTTCCTTAATTTCAATATTATTATCAATGCAACCTCTGTACCAAATTAAATACACCCTTCAGTAAGTTAATAACTATCCGCAAACTAGTGTTTTCATAAAATTTGTAAGTCCAGTCCTGTCGGGCCGATCTTATTAAAATTTTAGCAGCATATTTTGATCTTTACCAAAAGGTTAAATTTTAATTTTGAAACAATTCTGAAAATTTTTCCGGTATTTTCGGGCCCAAAAACTTTTTTCAACCCCTAAAAACCACCCTTAAAATAGTCCGATTGGACTCATTTTAAATAGGTTCCGTGCGGTGATGGATTCCAACGTGTGTACCAAATTTCGTTCAAATCAATTAAGTCTTTCGAGAGTTATGCCGCGAACATACACACACACACACACACACACACACACACACACACACACACTATATATATATATATATATATATATATATATATATATATATATATAAAAACATTTCCAAAAATGGTGCCCCAAATTGTTCAGGAGGCTATGAAACGTCGAGAAATTTTGGTCCGACCTCTAGGTCCCGCCATCCAATCGACGCCAATAGTGTATGTGCCATATGGCAAATACACTAAAAATGTGAACCGTCGTGAGGCGCCTGGCAGAAATGAAAAATCAACCCCGCGAGAAATTTAGTGTAACGGTACGGAACCCTCGTAGCACGAGTTTCATACGGACTTGACCAGTTTTTTCCGTATATTATTGTTAGCTAACATAAACGCAGGTAATGAAAAATTAATTAGAGATCTACAGAGCATTGATGTAACTGTACAATAATTAAATATAGTTTCTATACAAAATATTTAAATTGGCACCGGACTTAGAACCTCCACACGAGTTTTGCTGATGCGTAAAAATCGAATTTAAAAGATGGAAACAAGATCAAATGATCACATGCAGTGGAAGGCATACATGTATAGTAACAAGTTGAACAGAAATATCTGATGACTCCGACTGCAGCATGTTATAACAAGTTGAACAGAAATATCTGATGACTCCGACTGCAGCATGTTATCATTTGATGTTGTTTCCATCTTATAAGTTTCATTTTTACGCAGTCGGGGTTTTTTTTTAAATAATTTATTTTTTACCTCGTCTTTTGATTTCTTTCTTCCAATAAGCCCGTTTGGTAACGATTTTTACATAACAGCATTTTCACAGTTTGCAACCAATATCGGTATTTACAATAAAAATACGATTTCAAAAAGGGGAAAAATATATATAACAATCCCTTTGAACATTTTGAATCTGGTTTTAAAAGGTTTAGTATAAAAATCAATAGATATTTTGTGAATTGTGCAATATTAAATAAATTCTCTGTTATGTTGTAAACTTTTACGAGTTTGTTATATTTATACACTGGCTGTCGACGACAAACGGGAGTGTCTATTAATTAGTATAATATGTATGTTATGTAAACAGAATATATATGTGTCAATAAAAACGCAACTATGTGATGATTCTAAAGCCAACAAACCATGAAAATTAACTACAAGCTCGGAAAAATACCTATCACGTCGTTACCTGCTGTAGGCAAATACAAGATGTCATGTCAAATGAGGTCCATGAAAAAAGTCAAATTATTGAAATCATTTATTTATTATAGTGGTATATTGTTCCATATAGTACGGCAAACAAGCGAAACAAATTATTAAGTACCTATATTTATACCTTTGATGGTAGAATAAAAAATGTTTGAAGATTTTTAGACCAGACAATTTATTTCAGGATATATGAGAATCAGTAGGTACTCTGCATTGTTTTGTTTTGGGTTTCTATAAGCTACGCTTAAGTAACATACAAGAAAATTCAATTTCAAATCTCGTTGGGCTATTGATTATGTCCTAAAAATCAGGGCAATAAGGAACTAAGACGTTCACGGGTTTTTATTGCAGGAATCGGTCAATGGGTCATTTAAGAAGACAAAACCGCGGAGTGCTATTAAATTAGAGGGTAGAAATTGGAGATAGGGGTGAAAATGCACCCTTTTCAGTTTTTTCATTATATCTCGCAAACGAAGCAAAATTTAGATATACTTTATATGAAACTTTTTGTAGAGAATTGAATTTCCCATCGAAATGGCTTATTTAAAAAATTTTAAAACATTTTTTTATGCCAAAAATGTTGAAACAAAAAGAATAAAAACCTAAATTTCGATTTTTTGACTTTTTTTGCTTTTTTACGTAGCAGTTTTTTTGGGTCAGAGAGGTATAGGCATTGCTTTGTAGGAAAAAAAGTAGACGAAATTTGCTTTAAAATGCTGGGTCGAAAATTTTTTTGGGTTAAACATTGACCGAAATATGGCCACTCAAACATAGCTTTTTTTCGATTGACTGACAGACAACGCCCAGGTCAAACCGCTGAAGATATAAACTTGAAATTTGGACAGTAGGTTCCTTTTGTGACGTAAGCACCCACTAAGAAAGGATTTTTCGAAATTCAACTCTTGAGAGGGTTAAATAGGGGATGAAAATTTATATGGAAGTTCGTCATTTTTGAAGTTAGAAACATGAAATTTTGCACAGGAGTTCCTTATAATATAACGTAAGTGAGCACTAAGAAAAATGTTTTGGAAATTTATCCCCTAAGGGGATTAAATAAGGGATGAAAGTTTGTCTGTAAGTTCATCATTTTTTAAGCTAGAAGCATGAAATTTTGCATAGGAGTTCCTTATATACTTACGTTATATTATAAGGAACTCCTGTGCAAAATTTCATGTTTCTAACTTCAAAAATGACGAACTTCCATATAAATTTTCATTTCCTATTTAACCCTCTCAGGGGTTGAATTTCGAAAAATCCTTTCTTAGTGGTCACAAAAGAAACCTACTGTCCAAATTTCAAGTTTATATCTTCAGCGGTTTGACCTGGGCGTTGTCTGTCAGTCAATCGAAAAAAATAGGTATGTTCGAGTGGCCATATTTCGGTCAATGTTTAACCCAAAAAATTTTCGACCCAGCATTTTAAAGGAAATTTTGTCTACTTTTTTTCCTACAAAGCAATGCATATACCTATCTCTGACCCAAAAAAAGTGGTACGCAAAAAAGCAAAAAAAGTCAAAAAATCGAAATTTTGGCTTTTTTTTCTTTTTGTTTCAACATTTTTGGCATAAAAAAAAATTGTTTTAATTTTTTAAATAAGCCATTTCGATGGGAAATTCAATTCTCTACAAAAAGTTTTATATAAAGTATATTGAAATTTTGCTTCGTTTGCGAGATACATATATTGAAAAAACTGAAAAGGGTGCATTTTCACCCCTATCTACAATTTCCACCCTCTAATTTAATAGCATTCCGCGGTTTTTTCTTCTTAAATGACCCATTGACCGATTCCTGCAATAAAAACCCGTGAACGTCTTAGTTCCTTTCTATATGACATAATAATAATAATAATAATAATAATAATAATAATAATAATAATAATGCCTTTTATTTCTTTTGACAAATAAAACATTTGTGTAGAAAACGTCAAGATAGTAAATTACATATTAAAAAATTCATTTAAATTATAGAACAAATTCGACAAAATATATGTCTTCAAGAGACGACTAAAAATGTGAATAGTGTTGCATTCTTTAATGTTTCCTGGAAGCTTATTAAAAATTTTTATACCCATGTTATGGGGAGAATTCTTACTTATATTCAATCTGTTAAAGGGGAAACTCAGTTCATGCCTATGGCGTGTGTGATATGAATGATAATTACCATTAGTTGCAAAGTGGTTAATGTTTTTATATACAAATATACAAATTTCATAAACATAAATTTGACATAGAGTCATCAATTTAAAATTATTAAATGATTGTCGACATGAAGTTGTTTTGGGGATGCCAGCTATTGCACGAATAATACGTTTTTGGGCGATAAACACATCAATAGACATGACTGAATTTCCCCAGAAACAGATACCGTATCTCAGCCTTGAGACAACTTGTGCATCATAAAAATTTAAAAGTTGTATGGTTGTCAATACAGTCTTGAGGTTCCTAATCAAATAACAAATCGAATTAAGCTTAGATGATAGGTTAGAACAATGTATTTTCCAATTTAGGTTATCGTCCAGATGTAAACCAAGAAATTTTATAGATTTGACTCTTTCAATAGTTTCTCCTTTAATATGAATGTTTAGATCCATATTATTAACATTTTGATAGTTATGGAATCTGATGTACTGTGTTTTAGATTTATTTAAGTAGAGTGAATTACAACTAAACCAAACAAGTAATTTATTTAAATTAAGATCACATTTAGCGTTGAGCTGAAATGAGTCTTTGTCACTGAGAATAATTGAAGCATCATCAGCATATAGAGTACATGACAGGTCAGGTTCAAGAGATAAATCTAGATCATTGATGTATATAAGGAATAACACAGGACCCAATACTGAGCCCTGTGGTACTCCCACATCGATTTCCAAATAACTGGAATTACAAGTATAAATTGAGCCATTGCAAAGTTTTTTAACGGTAACAAACTGTTGACGATCAGTCAGAAAAGAATCTAGCCATTCAAGAGCAGTGCCCCTCAAGCCATATCTCTCCGCTTTCTGTAACAACCTATTATGGTTAACACAATCAAATGCCCTGCTAAGGTCACAAAAGATCCCCGCAGGACATTCCCCAGTTTCCATATGAGCAATGATTTTATTGTAAAAGGAATTAATTGCCGTAATAGTCGAATAATTTGGGCGGAAACCATGTTGGTTACTAGTCAAAATGCCGTTGATACTAAGAAAAGATTCAATACGGTTTAGGAATGCATACTCAAAAATTTTTGAAAAACACGAAGATAGGGTAACATAATCAATAGCCTATGATCACACATTGTTATTTTGATAAATCAAATTTTATTGTGTTTTAATAATTTATTTTAATTTTATATAAAGATCAGTGATCTTATTAATTAAGAGTATTATCCCCTGCACTCTTCATCTAATTCTTTCCCCTTGCCTAAGAACGGTTGCCGCTTTCCCGACGCTATTGTTAAAGGTAAAGTGTTCGGGTAGACCCCAAATGAAGGACCGAGAATCACACATAGATCCTACAGGCGAAAAATTGAAAAAAAAAAATCCTGGAAAAATTACAACTTTTTAAAAAATTACGTAATCTTTCACACGTAGATATCGAAAAAAATGGCTAGGATCTATAATGTGATTCTTGGTTCTACATTTGAGGTTTACCCAAACCCTTTAGCTTTAAAAATAGCGTCGGGAGAGCGGTAACCGTTTTTAGGCGATAGGGAAATATCATCAAATAGTTATTTATACCAATTTTATTCAACCGCCGTTTTTCTAGATAATATAACAGACTCCAATTAGGTTTGTGAACTTACTATAGTAAGCGATGGCTGTTCATTATTTTGGCAGCGCGAGCATAGGGAACACTAGAAGTTGACAAATGTAACGAACTCGATGCAACATCTGCTATTAATTATTATAAAATAGCATCAGAGATTATATACAGGGTGTTAAATAAGTATATGCACAAACTTTAAGGAATTAATCTATGATTGATTTTAGGACAAAACCTTCATATAAATATGGGTCCCCAACGGCTTTGTTTTCCAGATACAGGGTGTTTTAAAATTTAAATTTTAAGTGGTTAAATTATAAATAATTTAATACTTGTAAAATGTACTCTCTGACTATCTATTAGTGTGTGCCACGTTTTAATTAAGTAGCTGGGCACTATTCAAAAAATAAATTAAAAAATCTTAAATTTTTTTCAAATTTTAACACCCTGTATCTGGAAAACACGTTGCGGACCCATACTTATATGAAGGTTTTGTCTTAAAATTAATCATAGATCATTAATTCCTTAAAGTTTGTGCACATACTTAAGTATCACCCTGTATTTAAATACAATATAATATATAAATAAAGCAATACTTATGACTGAGATACACGCTACATTGTAGCTGTATAAGATATTACTGCAGTAGCAGGTATCTCAACTTATCAAACGTTATTACTGACGGTAGATTCAATGTGAGTTAAGTCTTAACTTAATAAAATTGGAAGAGGACGTGACTTTATCATAGTTTAAAATAAATATCGTTTCATATTAGTTTTCGATCAGGATCGATTAAAAAATCTACACTGCTTTTCTTATGGGGAAATATGTGTGGTCACAATCTATATGATCATTGTGAAATCAGATTTTCTAACAATGCTTTCTGCAACCCAGTATAACAATAATTATTTAAACGTGACAGCACTGTCATATTTAAAAAATCACCGTTAAATGTAAGTGCAATTGAAAAACCGGCTCTAAATCTGTCATCTTTAAATTCGTTAATTGTGCATACAAACCATCTATCCGTTGGATCTAGACTGTCAGTTTAATTCAGTACAAGTGATATAGTGATAGCAATATAATTAACTTTAATCTTAGCATAAATATCGCAAAATAAACAGTGTACAAGTTGCAAAAATTAGCCCGTCGCAGTTAAATGATAATTTATTGCTTGCATGTACACGTGTCAACGTGGACAAGCAATATGTTGCGAATGCGCTAAAGATTGACTTACAACCAGCGCGCGATGTATTTAACGACTAGCAGGCCGCTCCGGCTTAGTATACCTGTTAAAGATAGACATATGCTTCCGCCGACTTTTTTTATAGAATACTAGCGGTCCCGGCCCGGCGTCGCCCGGGTGCTAAGAATTTATATATTAATATGGTCGGGATGATTTTATTAATACATTACTCACTCGCTTCGCTCGTTCGCTCGAATATTATTAATACATTACTCACTCGCTTCGTTCCTTAACTCGAATATTATTAATACATTCATCATTTGCTACGCTCGTTCGCTCGAATTTTATTAATACACAACTCACTTGCTTGGCTCGAATACATTACTTACTCGAAAAAAGTTATGAGTTATGGTCTTGAGTTCATAAAAAAATCACAAAGAAAAAACACATTCATTTTTCCCGAATTTTCCAATTTTCCGGGCAAATTTTCCATTTTTCTTTTCCTAAAAGCCTTATTCGAACTATTACGAACATTAGCCAAATTGATCCAGCCGTTCTTAAGTGATGCGCTTACCAAAGAACAATATTTAATTTTTATTTATATAGATATTATGCCCAACTAATCTTCTATATTTTTATATCTAACGGTTTAGGCAGCGTATTTCAAGAAAGCCTCTACTCAGCCTGTTTTTGTGGACTTGCTTTAGTAAAATAGTCTGTGCTAATCTAATTAATACTTATAATAAATGCGAAATATACCATTCACTGACTGACTGACTCATTTATCACGAAATATCATGAACCATAAAACCTACAAACATGAAATTTGGCAGGTAGGTTGCTTATAGGACGTAGGCATCCACTAAGAAAGAATTTTTCGAAATTCAACCCCTAATAAAAGCCCATAGGGACTGTAGATAAATTAAAAAAAAAACATGTAAATTAGTTCAATGGTTCTCGAGTTATATGCGTACTAACAGACAGAAGAGATATGCTGCGTTTTGTAATATTTAGTTGTTTTTCGAAATTTGCGACCGCCACGGGAGACAACGAGATGCGACAGACAGGTCTCAAAAGCATCGATTAAATGAAATTAAATATCGATCAACTGTAGCGTGACACATCAGCGACTGCGAATTTCTAAAATGCGACTCGAGACACTATGTCATTGTCTATCGTTGCGGTCGCAAATTTCTAAAGGCAACATTTAAAAGGGCTTCGCACGCGGCACGAGAAACATTATCTCATTCCCAGCTTACCGGATAAAAAAATCTGTAGGTATATCGGTTGACCCTGCAGGCCATCTCTAGAACTTCCCGCTATTTTCAAGCGCTTTGAGTTCGAAACACTTGATAATATACCCAAAAGTAGATTTTTGAGCTCCTCAAGCTCAATAATCTGAAAATTGCTGATAACAACACAATTTTAATTTTTGAAAAGCTATAACTTTTGAACGCGTTGTTCGATTTTGATCTTTAAAACGGCATTCGTCGCAGTTTTTTAAGCTCTAAAAATATTGTAAGAAGTACAAAATCGATTGGTTGAGAAATCTCGAAGTTATTTTGAAAAAACACTTTTTCGAAATCTGTTTACGTAATCTCTCGAACGGATTAACCGATTTTGATCCGGTTAGCGGCATTCAACGCAGTTTTTTGAGGAGAATGCCGCTATCGGTACAATATTCTAGAAGTTATTTTGAAAAAACATCGTTTTAACAACTTTTTTTCGGTTTTTTTGGAATCTATTGGCCGAAAAGTTATGAGAGGTTTACATACACATACACATACATCATCATAAAAATATTCAGAATAGGTTCCTAGGATCACAATACGTCGAGATCTGATGAAAACTTGATTTTCGAAAATCGGGGTGAAATCAATAACTTCCCTACGAGCTTCCCTATTTTTGAAAATTTTCAATTTTCATAGCGGGAAGTTAAAAATGTACGTGCTAATTAATGTGGGTACAAGAAATAGGTATAACGATTCTAGAGTGACGCGACACAAAGAGACAGACAAAAATTCTGGAAACAAGTTATACTTGTCTAGGTCGTACAAAATACGTCGAAAAACCCGCAAGAAAATGAAAAATTACAGACAGAGCCGTTGCTGTTTTATATTTTAGTGTTGATATACTAATTAGTACCTAATATGTTTTTAATCTAACACTGAAAGAACTATATAATATGAAAACCGCAGTAAATGTTCATTAAATTAAAACAATTTCAAATTAATCACAACGACATTAAAATCTATATTATTTAATTATTGTTTATCCAAAGTGTAACTCTGAAAATCAAAACAAAACAATATGACAATGAAGGATATTAATGTTTACAAATGAAATCACAACATTTATATTCAATACTGCCATTAAAACCAAATGAGCTTTAGTCAAACACCAATCATAAATAGCTGCGTATGAATTTTAATTGTGCAAGCAAAATGTAACAATTAAATTTTGTCTGTTAAATGGAATTTCAATCGAAAAACATTGTCTTTCCAACCAACAGATATATTTATCACGTAGTTGAGTTTCAAGCGACCAATCAGATATTGTTAGATGCTGATCACGCAGTTTTTTTGCTATGTCGATTCATTATAGCTTCAATTTGTAAATTGTTCGAAAATAATCAAAACAGTATGTGGATTCTTTATTTCTTTAATGTGTTCTAATTCGAGACATGCGCAGCTTAAGGCCATTGGGGACAAGACGAGTAATTTTTTCTGAAATTCGGAAATTTTAAGGATGTATAGTATAGACCAAAATAAATGAAAAAAACCTAATAAACATGGGTCCGCAAACTAACCGTTTCAATGATATGAGCTTTTATAAAAAACAAGTTACTACACCTGTTATGGTTAGGGAGCACTTAAATCAAAGGTACAATAGAAGATGGATAGGACGAGGAGGCACATAGGCGTGGCCTCCCAGGTCTCCTGACTTAACGCCCTTGGACTTATTTGCTTGGGGATAATTAAAGAGTTTAGTTTATTCTGCTCCAATTAATAATGTAGCGCACTTACAAGAGCGAATAGAACATGCCTGTGAGATAATTCGAGTAAAAGCGGAAATTTTTGAAAAGGTACGAAACTCATTTATAAGACGATGTGAATCATGTGTTGAGATGGAAGGGGGACATGTAGAACACCTATCGTGAAATGGCTTAAATAAAATGCGTAAATTTGATACCACACACTGTTTTCTTATTTTCTTAAATAGTACATTTCTAAAAATAGCTCATATTTTTGAAACGGTTAGTTTGCGAAACCATGTTCAGTCAATCTTTCTTAATAGTTTAAGATACTTAAATACTAAAATTTAGGTAAATAATAAAAAATATAAGTATACAGGGTGCTGAATTGCTTTGCGGGTAATAGGGATTTAACCCGTAAATTCAAACTTTTGCGATTTTCTGCTTCCCTAATTATTTTAGGAAAAATATCTTCGAATAAAAGTTTTAGAACATAAAATTCTGCATCTAAATCATTAAACAAAATTTATTTTGCATGCTTTGTAACGGCAGAAATTTGATATGAAAATGTCAAATCTGCCTCAACAACAGATAGCGATAGCCATGGAATTTGAACAAAATGATGACGTTTTAGCTGTCAGAATAATTTCTAATCATTTTGTTCAAGTTCCATGGCTATCGCTATCTGTTTTTGAGGTAATTTTGACATTTTCATATCAAATTTCTGCCGTTAAAAAGCATGCAAAATTAATTTTGTTTAATGATTTAGATGCAGAATTTTATGTTCGAAAACTTTTATTCGAAGATATTTTTCCTAAAATAATTAGGGAAGCAGGAAATCGCAAAAGTTTGATTTTACGGGTTAAATCCCTATTATACCCGCAAAGCAATTCAGCACCCTGTATACTTATATTTTTTATTATTTACATAAATGTTAGTATTTAAGCATCTTAAACTATTTAGAAAGATTTACTGGACATGGTAGTCGCAAAAACATTACTTATTCGCTTGAAAAAATCTATCAAAAACTGTAAAGATATTTGATTAAATTCAAAATCCAAGATAAGGTACAGGACGCTATGAAAATTGCGTAATTATTTTTATTTAACTTAGTGACATTTTCCGTACAAAAATCTTAGATAATCATTATTTTAAACCACTAAAGCTCAAACGAAATTGAATTTTCTTTGGCTTTGTATTTTTTGTAATTTATTGTAAAGTGAACTTTATTTAATATAGGAGAACTCGGTGCACATGTTCATACATAGAAAGAGAGACGTGTATTTGTTGATATATATATTAAATAAAGAAAGAAAGAGAACGGTATACACTTTAATAATATAATCGTAATAAATAGAGACGGAAATATACAGAGTCATAACAAGGGAGAAAGACATATATAGAGAACGAAAGGGGGGGAGGTTACAGATTGGGAATTAATTAAAATCTGTACAGATGACCAGATGACTGTAACAGTGATGTAATTCGAATTGAAATATATAGGTATTGCAATTTGCAAAAGCAATTTTAAGTTAAATTCAATTCTCTAACGGATTATTAGATTTAAAAAATATTTCACTATAATGTAAACAAATTCTATTAACATTGTAACATACATACATAGGCACGATTTTTCAATTTTCTTGGACTGTTTTAAATGATTTGAACTGAAATTCGCTTGAGATTTCCAAAATTTCTTTACCCGCGGTTTTGCTCGCGTTAATGTAGTCTTTTATGCTACTGTTCAGTAGGTACTCTTTAGTAGAAACGCGTTGATATTTGTATAACCTATTTTATTCCCGTGAAATTCGATCAACATCGGTTCACTAGTAGTTTTTGAGTTAACCCTGAATAAACAAACTGACAAACTAACAGACAGACAAAAATTCTCAAAGTAGCTTATCGATATTATGTAAGCTATATTTTGTTCCCGTGAAAGTTCGATCAAAATCGGTTCATTAGTTTTTGAGTTAACCCTGAATAAACAAACAGACAGACAAAAATTCTGAGATTAGCTTATCGATATTATATAATATAACCTATTGCATTCCCGTGAAAGTTCGATCAAAATCGGTCCATTAGTTTTTGAGTTAACCCTGAATAAACAAACAGACAGACAAAAATTCTGAGAGTAGCTTATCGATATTATAATATATTTATCTATAACCTATTGTATTCCTGTGAAAGTTCGATTAAAATCGGTTCACAAACAAACAGACAGACGAAAATTCTAAAAGTAG